>CALNXK010000040.1:1350000-1405000 GCA_942486035.1 Porites lobata | reverse complement strand
TAAAATTCCGAAAATAAGCCCCGCCAAATACCGGACAGCACGGTTAGAGGTCTTACCAAATTTAAGACATGCAGGAGTCTTTCAGATGAGTACGATGGTTAACTTGGGGATTGGATTTCAATTCAAGAGCCTTTGACTCGTCCAGGTGTTAAACCTGACGAGAAGATGAGCATTTGCTCTTCCACTCCGCAACACGGGGGATATACAAATTCCAGCTTGCTAGAAGGTGATGTGAAAGTGAGAAAATGTCATGCCATGCTATTCGTGAGAACCTGTATGAGCCGAAAATGGATGTGATTTTTTACCATTCGCTTCAAAATAACAGCGGAAATCGAGATAACAAAACATATGTTGTGTCCTACGCTGCAGAAGAGGAAGTGTATCGGCGTTTTGGAAAGCATAATTATGTTCTTTCATTCATTCATTGCCATGGAATGCGCGTTTACATTGTTTTTTTACTGTTAATAGCTCGATTTATGTGGCTGGCAATCATCTTGCCGGCGGAAGTTTCATGGAAAAGGCATGAAATTAAAGACTTTTCGCAGGATTATGTCATCAGTCTCTGTGGTGTAGTAGTTAGGTGTAGTCGCGTCGAGCCGATGGTACAGAGTTCGAGACCTACCGAACTCTTTTTTTTCCTTCTTTCTTTTTTCTCCCGTTTTTTGTTGTTGTTTTCTATAAATATATAGCTAAATAACTGTTACTTAATAAAGTGCAATTAACAGCAAGAAAAGTATCGTGTTTCCAGAGAAAAGATAGTACACAGTATGGATAAACAATCTGAATTTCTATCACCTCCTACAATTTACTGTGGGAAAACCAGAGTTGATAACCACTTGATCATTTTCTAAACAACGTTCCCACGAGTTCTTTCCATAGACTGATCGATAGTAATTATTCTAGTACTTTCCAACATGTAAATGGGGCATTCAATGTCATTTTCGATTCTTTTAAGTCCCACTGCCTTACTAATGCCAGTATCAACAGAATGTGCCGCAGCATTTAACTATCTTTTAGATACCCTAGTTTTAATTACGATTTAGTTATATTTATTTGCGAAAATATATTTCATTAAGTTGTTAGTTAAAGAGAGGTAATAACCGAATTTTGAATATGAAAGGATCGGCTTTTGTTTAAGGTGAAAACTTCCAATTAGTCTGCTTGAAATTTAATTCATATTGTAACACTTTGTACAGAAACGCTGTTTTGCTGACCTGGCTTGGTCTTTGTCTCAGTACTTTTACTTTCTAAAATAGCAACAGTAACAAAAGATTTCAGGTTAAAAATAGAATTTGTATTTAGTTTTCATTTAACTCTGAGTGATTTCTGTTTATATTTCTATTGTATTCTTTTGTCTTCAATGGCTGTAAAAATCATATATAAGTAAGTTAGTTTTTACTGATTGCCGATTATTTCGCCGTACGTCCTAGCCGAGTTATACCTAAGTTATTGCTGTTTGATCCGCTGAGGAGTAAACGCTGTTGGAACCAAGTTTAGCTCTGTTTTATCTACTGCTGTACCAGTTAGTGGTTTGATCCCGGTCCTACGGAGAAGTGACGGCTCTTCCCCGCAAGCGAGTTGCCATTTGAGTCTAGTTTTCCCAAGTTTTATCGTGAGTCAAGCACCGAGTTCCCGTTGAGCCTTAAATTCGTTTCAAAGTGGAAAAACACATATTTAACTATTAAAGCGCAGACAATTTGCCTTTTACTATAGCCTCTTATCATGTGAGAGAAAATTGGTGAACCACCTCGTCGTACTGAATATTTTACGACCTTATCAATTCTTAGAAAAAGACAAACTAAAGAAGAGAAAGAAAAGTTAACATGGCTAATACTGAGAATACAACGAACAAGCGTATCCCTGGCTTTGAGGAGCCAGTAGCTTTCTCGCAGTTTATCTCCTCTTTTAAATGATTGTTCTCCTTTTACCTTTCAAGTTTTCCATTTTAGTCAAAATCATTATTTTAATTTCAGTAGAACGCCTGAATCATCAGATTTAAATATCAACCATGCACGTCCTTGATGTTAATGCAATAAGTTGACACAAACTCAGTAAATTTTCATGGGTGTGTCACAAGTACGTGGATACAGCAAAAACCCGGGAGTAAGAACTTGGTTCTTGAGAACCTGTTACTTAGGCTTAAATTTGCTAGTTACACAAGAACCTGTTTAGCCTAAAATTTGAAACAGGTTCTTATTTTCTTAAATCTATACAAAGTACACATGAGAAAATAAGATAAAATCAGCGTTTAGGATCCTCTTTGAAGACAAAGGTGCCTTATCGCTCCAACTGCTGCAGGAATAAGCTAAAAGCACTAAATACCCTTAGTTACAATGAATTTTGTCCTTAAAAAATAAGAACCTTGCAATTGTTACAACTAAATAACCTAAATTTGTGCTAATTACCATTTATGTTATTACAGGGCTTCAAATAACGGCCGGTCAACGGTCAACCGGTCAAAAAGAGGCTTTGTCCGGACAAATCCTTGAATGACCGGACATTTTGTCCGCTCTTTTACGCTTTTAATGTGATTCAGACCTTCACTTTTTTTAAATAAGATTGGTCAAGATTGGACATTATTGACATTCGTGAAGGAAAAAAAGTGGGGGGAGAGAGAGAAAAAAAGGTGACCAGGTCAAGAACTTTTATTACGTAAACTGTCCATAAAACAGGGCCTCTGTAGGTCACGGAAAAAAAGTCAAAATTTTGTCGGATTCTTAGAGACAAATTTGCAGCAAAATTGCCCAATTTTGAGAAAAGCCCATTCCGCGGAAATTTTCTGGGCAAATTTGCTAGAAAGCAATCGGTTTTGCGCTGATTTCACAAACGTTTTTAATGAAACAAGACGGAATTTTGCCCATTTTTGGTGAGAGGGGAAATGATGAGCATTAGCCTGTGCAATAACAACAGAAACACTGACGACTTATAAATGTTGCCTTTTTAAACCCCGGTCAAAACCTCCGCTTGCTTTGTGATCTCATTTGGACTTGGTATTCTCTTTGTACAGGTTTTTTGTTTTTTTGTCAGAGATCATCATTTGCTCTTTTAACAACAATGAGCTCAGAAATGTGCCACTGGCAAAACTTTTTATATCGTTCACTGGCCAGTGCCAGTTTTTCGCAATAATAATCTAAAAACACCTGGTGGTTTTGGGACGTTTTCTCGTTGCAGTGAAGAAGTTTCAAGATAAATTTGCAAGTTTAAGACAAAAAACAGCCCCATTAGCCAAGATAAGTCTCAAATATGTTGAACTGACATTATTATTTCTACCGTGTGGTTTTTTTGTGAATTTCGTGGATTTACATGAATTTCGCTGCTCTGCGACCGTGAGAAATTTCAGAAGCCCCGTGCGGAAGGGCAGTAACAGTGGTTTTTCATTTTGCGGGAGTTGCGAGTTATTGCTTCGTCCTCTATAAAGTCGTCACTGCAAACTCAGGAGTAGGGTGTGTTGTGTTGTAAAGCATTATTATAACAGTCCGCATATATTTTACGGTAAAGTGCAATCGAATAATCCTAGATGAAAGACATTTGTCCGGCCAAAAACGGGTTGTGTCCGAGCAAAAATAGGTTTGACCGGACAACTTGACCGGCGCCAGCCGAGAAATTATTTGAAGCCCTGTATTACAACCAGTTAAGGCTAACTTGCGAAAATGCAGGTTCTTACTGGCAGGGATTTTTACTGCCATATTCAATAATTATTTGCGCCTCGTTAGTTGTACTCGTTATCGCAAGCAGTTCAGTAGCAATTAAAATGCGGAGAAGATGCTTTGCTTAACCTCGATGGGTTCCAGTCGATTAACCAGATTAACACTAGCAGCAGTTCGGGAAATGAGTCAGCTCTACAGACATGAGAGAACAGTTGAAATTGGGTCTACACCTCGACATCGCCTAAAAAAGCTCGGCGCTGCGCATCGTTCTTTGAAACAACTTATCGGTGTATAGTGCTAGGTGTTGGCTAATGTTGGCAAAATCATATCGTGCCGATATATACATCCATTAATTTTGCAAGCGACAAGAGACCATTATTTAATCTTTCAGAAGCTCGTATGCCTCAAGGGCCAACAAGTCGTGTTTGTCAATGGATTAACCTTCTCAAGAAAAATACTAAGAACATTCATGAAGGGAAAAATCATGTACAAGTAGACTCGAAGGAGAAGCATCATATAAGAGCCTTTTTGTGTGTGAGTTTATGAAACCGGACAGACTCCCCTTAATTGAAAAGATCCAACTATGCCTTTAGGCAATGCCCTCTAGCTCTTTTTTCCAACTTAAGACAGTTGAAAAATTTTCTGAATTGTTTTGTAGCCTGCGTAGCAAGCGTTTCCGTGCTGTTTCGGAGCAAAGAACGAGGAGCGCGGTCATCAGTGGTATTGGTCTCGTCGGGATGGCAACAGAGAGACTCGCCAAAACAAATAAAAAGTGACGTCTGTCATTGCCGAATGCAAAATATCAGTTAATTCCACTAATTAAAAATAAAAAATCTCTAACCCTAAGATCTTCAGTTTTATTGATATCTACCAAGAGAAGAATAAGAGATTAAAGAACAGGAAAGCTTAAATGACCGATGAATAATGGCATAATTTTGCTCCCTGTTGCCTCCTCGAAGAATCAAAACGGAACAAATTTTTCGGTATACAAATTTTTAAGTACTAGGTAAATACTGAACTGTATTGTCATACAGTTCAGTACTCAAACAAAAATTAAAATTAAAACCCTAAACCGAATGTGTCGAACGCACAGTTGCTTTTCTCTAAAGAAATTTCTAAAGCAAGTTATGTTGCTGCGTAGTGCATGTAGTAAGTATAAATACAACATTCAATCTACACTTCTTTAAGAATACCAAAAAGATTATTTATGATAATGACGAAAAATATTGCATAAAATGTATTTCTCATTTTCAGTGGGAAAGCAAGCCTTCCTACCTACCACTGCACAGAGAGGACAAGAAAATCGCTATAGTAATACATTCCTCTAAATGGTATTTAAACTTTCTCACCTGGAATTTCAGCAGCGGTGTCTTGTTGGCCCGCTAGCTCCCTGTATTCTCTTAGTATGCTACACGGCTGAAAGAAAGAAAACAAAGCACTTTGCATGGATATTATGATATTCATTCCTTCATTAACTCTCAGACGTACTCTTTGGAGCATTATACGTAGTTTGCCGTGAAAACAAGGTGGATATAAGGATAAAGACAAATTTGGAAAAGAGTGGGATATTTAGTAAAACGAATAACTTGAAATTTTCTCATAATAAAAACGAATTAAAACGATAAATGAAAAATACAACTAGCTAAGAAGATTCTAGAGAAGCTTAATGAAAACTGTCAATTCGTTGAGGACCAAGTGCCTTATTAAAATGAAATACTTGTTTGTCCGCTTTTTTAACCTTGGAAGACGCTTTAATTCATTTTTTAGACTCAAGGTAAATGCGAACGATAACACTTAAGTTCATGAGAGAGGGTTTTTGATTCAAACCTGTTTGCCATTAAAAGTTCTTCTGACTCATTCATCCCAATCCCCCCTCCTACGTCCACTGTCCAGGGGTAAACACCAGTCCTCTCGCGCCGGGAAACCATAGAAAGTGTCCGTATCAGTATCAGGGGCACCCAACGGCAATTTTCGGGAAAATATCTGTTCAGAAGACGATTTGAGAACTAGAATTTTCGGAACATTTGTTGTAAAATTTCTTGCTTGCCTGCCTCTCCTAGGATTTTCGAACATCTACAAAATGGTTTAATTACCCATTTTAAACGGATATTTACCCTAAAAAAGGCCACCTAGAATTTTCGGGAGCCTTTTCCGGGCTGAAATTTTCGAAAAGGTAAGTTTTGATCCCTATAATTTTCGGATCACTAGACTTTCAGCTAGGAAATCCGAACAGATGAAAAGTTTTTAGGGGATAAAAATATGCTATATCTACCGTTTAAATACTAAAATACGTTCAACAATGCTATGTTAAGTGGTTTTGAACTATATCCTCGTTGGGTGCCCCTGGTATATTGACGAAGTGAAGTTAGAAAAACTGTAAGGGCTTTCTAGCCTGGCAAGGGAAATTATCTGTAACAACGAGGGCGGGATTTGACAGTAGCTTTTCATTTCCGGTTATAAGCCTTGGGCTAACGCATGTGTCGTATTACTAAGAGATTTCAAAGCGAAGTTGCAAACTGATGAACTTCATGATGTGGTCCCGGGGATGTGGTCTTAAAAAAGATGTTTAGACATGCCGGCAGGACGTGGTGAAATTGCAATCTGCTGCAACTAGAGAATAAGCAAATAAAGAAAACTGAACTACTACTTAACCTCACTGTCATCTGTGCTATATATATATATCACCAGTCAGTGGCAAAAATTAATAAGAACCGACTCAGGAAAAAAATTAGACGATGAGGTATTACATCTGGTTTGGGCGAAGTCGGTATATGACCGGCTGAGCTGTATCCAGAGGTGAACTACTTGCACGGAACAATTCCTCGTTTGTCTCGACAGACATTTCCGACAATTTAGCAAAATTAGTAGCTGGGCTCTCATCAACTGCGTGCACCCTACCTATTGTAGATGGTGAGTAAAAAAGTTAATGAACGTACTATACCCCTCAGGTATGTCATCTACATCCGCCACACTGGATCTAATTTTCTATTGAAAGGACCATTGAAAGTAGTGGCGCCGCAATATCACGGACTCTGAATGAAATATATTGTTCTAGAGGTTCCCTATCTGTTCGTTAATGTTCTATCTGACCGAAACTGATAAAAAGAAAACCGCTACAAACACTGCCGACTGATCTGATTAAATCTGAATAAACCGCCCTGGACGCGTATTGTTTCATGCATCCGGTTTCTCTTTAGTTTTCAACCCAATCTGCACGTTCTCGAAATACCTATAGGATGAAATACTTTGTGCAAACAAAATACCCTCTGGCACCCAGGGTAAGTCAACCTTAGATTAAAGTTAAAATATTGGCTCACAGACTCGGAAAGGCGAAAAAAAACCTAATTAAACATTTCTTGACCATCCTTTTCAATGGTGTTTACGTACACCGGACTTCAGTTGGTTTCGCCTTTTTTGGAAGTACACATTGCGGTAGTTTGATATATTTTGCGGGACTGTTTAATTTGGCTGTGGACCAGGGTAGTACTATCAAGAGCCATAATGGGACAGAGACGGAAACGCCCAGTCTAGCCCTTGGGATAAACCAAAGCATAGTTATTAGAGGAGAATGGTTATGAAAAGCGGCAAACATCAATGATAAAAACAACAGTGCTGCAGTTTATGTTCAAAGCACCGTGAAAGTGCACAATCCTTTGTTTTCTGTTGACAAATTGTTACGGAATAAATTAATGCAACGTTTTTATTGGTCAATACAATCAAAATGATAGGAATTCTTTTGAACGTTGTGCACTTTCAGGTCCACAAAAACATATAACAAAGGAGTCTGACGGGTTTCATAACCATTCCACTCAATTAAACGCTTGAATTAGTCGGAAATTGGTTTCCCGAGAAGTGCAAACTTTTATTCAGCGCTGTCGAGAAATAATGGCGTCCAGGGTGGAGGTGCGTTTCATCACTGAAGTGATTTTGTAAACAAAGGAAATGGTTTTATCTTGAGAAATTGTTCCGATTGGGAGCTAGATTCCGCGATTTCGTTGGAGTTAACTGGTTTGCTAGATGATATATCATATCAATTTTGAAGTCCGCGGACAGCGATCCTAGTCATGAAAACAACAGCTAAAGGCAAACAGCGGAGTGGGAATAATCGTGGCACAAAACAATCAAAGCAGCCAACTAACGTCAATTCCAGTGAAGCGAAGTCGACGCGCAATTCGAACGAGAACGCTAAAATGCAAGAAAATCACAGCAGAAATCAAAACAGAAAAGCAGCAGAGGTGCTATTACCATGGGTACCAGAGGTTTTTTCTCGCGTGCGAAGAGGGGCTTCGCGCGGGTCACTTTTTAAGACTTGACCGAAACCGGAAACCGCGAATGAAAAGCCTCTGGCACCCAGGGTAAGGTGTTATTAAAAGGACTAGAAAGTAAACTTCGTATCAGAACAGCTCTAACAATAAGTCATAAAAAATTTAGAAACCAATCGAAAGCTAATCAATGGCTAATCGAAGAAATACTCGACGCTCAGAACATGGTATCTGGAACTTGTTTCTTCAGTTGCAGAGGACTCGAACAAAGACATTCGAGGTTGTGGGCCCGGCGTGTCAAAACAACGCAGGAAACCATCACATTCGCGGACAAAAGAAAATCGCTTTTAGTTATTCAGATCCAGGAGGCACTTTGGAGAAAATTGAACAACCTAAAACCTTATTTAGCCGCAACAAAGAGGGTTAAGTTTGCATCAGAGGGCCAGTCCTGCCGACCAAAGATAACTGTGTTCGGCAACAGAGGTCAATCTAACCGCAGCTGTCGGTACGCTTTGGAGGGAGATTGAGGCGGATATTGTAAATTTCAGGGGCACCCAACGAGGATATAGTTCAAAACAAATCAACATAGCATTGTTGAACATATTTTAGTATTTAAACGGTAGATATAGGCATATTTTTATCCCCTAAAAACTTTTCATCTGTTCGGATTTCCTAACTGAAAGTCATGCGAGCCAGCGAGTCATGCGAGTCAACATGTGAGTCAACATGTGAGTCAACATGCGAGCCATGCGAGTCATGCGAGTCAGCATAAAATAACTTTGTTTTAAACGTAAACTACTAAGTAACGTATTTATTCCAAAGGCACGTCCTATAAAATTCAGCTTCAGAAAAATTCGCCAACATACAAATTGAACGGGGTGAAACAATAACAAAGGTTTGAGAATTCGTTAAACGTCTTAAACAAAGGTTTAAAGGTTCTTCCTCGGTCACGTTTAATGAGTCACACCATATGTGGTAAGTCACGTGACCAGAACATAAAAAAAACACTCTTTAAAACCCAAACGTCTTGCGTCTTTCACAATAAAACCAATGCCAATGGCTTAAGAATATCGCGATAAAAAATCTGACTTACTAACAAGTTAAACGTTCCTTCTCAAAATTCACATTTATCGAAAAAGCTATGACGTCATTGAGGGGTATTTTCGTTAGCGGGTCGAGTTTATTCCTTGCGATTTACTTAAGATGTTACTTTTCTTCAAGTTTATACACTCGATAAAATTGCGGGCGACATGACTTAGGACTCATGACTTCGGGCGAGATGACTTTCGGGCGACTTGACCGGTTACCTTTTCATACATTTTCTTTAAAAAACTTTCTTGCTGTCGTCTGAACGCTAATTTCATGCTACAAATGTTAAAAAAGTTAAATTGCTTATGATTCGCCAAAAAATGGATTCTCGTTCTTTCGAACTTCTGTCTCGCATGGCTCACATGATGACTCGCATGACTCGCATTACTCACTGGCTCGACTCGCATGACTCGCTGGCTCGCTGGCTCGCAGTTTGTCAAGACCCTCCGAAAATTCTAGTTCTCAAATCGTCTTCCGAACAGATATTTTCCCGAAAATTGCCGTTGGGTGCCCCTGAAATTTTACTGACAAAAAATATTCCAAGCCGGGTTTAGCATAGGTTATTATATTGAATTACGTACACGAGGTGGTCGAAACACGTGTATTTCTCATGATTCCACTTAAGATCTCTGTTGAATGACTAAACAGTCAGAAAGCTACAGAATGTCCGCTTACAACTAATCACCTTTAAATAATACTTGATTTCTCCCTCTTTAATTCATGGAGGCAATGGTACTCGTGGCCATGGTATGATTTAAGGACTCCAGAAGTAGATCTAGTTCAGCCGCAAACTATGATATTTAGCCACAATTTTCAGTCGACTCTTACTACAAAAACGAAATTAATATTTACTTAGATTGACACGTTTCCCAGTGTCAACTGAAGCCACCTGTGACTTGGACTGCGAGCAGTCTCTTACTCTTATTTTTCTTTGCAAAGTTACTGCACGAGAAACCCAACCACGCGAGCTGCGAGCCGAGATAAACGAGGGCGTAAGCTTGAAAAGAAAATCCCTTATTGTATCATAACCTCGTGGTTTGCAATCGCGCTGGCTGAGATAAGAACTAGACGGATTTTAAGAGAAAAGGCGGACTGCAAGCAGTCTACCTGTGACTAGGTGGAGCTATGTAGTACGCCCTGCATGAAAGGCTTTACTTTACTCAGCCAATGTTAGCCTGCGTAGCAAGCGTTTCCGTGTGGTTTAGGAGCAAAGAAAGACGAAGGAACGACGAACGGAATTTTCGTTTTTGGCCGCGTGAATACGAAGCGGTTACGCCGAGGTTGAACTCTGTCTCTGTCTGATATAACACAGGCTAAGACAACTTGCTCGTGGTTAGTTCAATCCTCCGCAGAAGGAATAAATCTGTCCTGTGGTTATCACTGCGGATGTATATAAGCGCCATCCAACCAAGAACTGAAACCCGAAATTTTTCAAATATCCCTAGGCTACTAAACAATATTTTTATCTTCTTCAGTAACAAACACGCAAAGACAAGGTCCGCGGTTAGGCACCATAGCACACAATCCACACATTTACTGTGTAACACAGCCTTGTGTAACACGGCTTTCCTTTGTCTTTATATTTCTTTGGTAAACACCGTTAAAAGGACAAAAGAATAAGCTGCCATTTTTATGTAAAAAAGGACTTTTGTGAGTTGCATTTCACATTCTAATTTAACTGAACACTCATTCGTACGTGATTTCTGCGCACAATATTCTTTTTTAGTAATAAGCAGGCACGCTTTCCGGCAGGCACCTGTACCTGAGTACCTGTGTTGAATTGAATGGCTTGGTACCTTTATTTTTTTCTTATAACAATAAAACAGGAGCACTCAATGACTGCTGTCGACTAAATGCTTCACAAACCTAATTCATATCATCTTGAGTGCTTTACAAGCCCTGTAAATGCATTCTAGGCAGTTTTAACTATGTTCTATCATCAAAGGGCAACCTAAGCCTGGGAATTTATTAGAGTTAATAAAACCAAAATGTTTCCCGAAATAGGCTGGTTGATCGCACTTCAGCAAGTTCACCAACTGCGCCTCTCATGATAGACTTGCTACAATTCAACCTCTTGGCGAGCGGAGCGAGCTTTTTTGTAGCACTTATTTTGAAAAGCGCTTTTTTTTCTTATAAATAAAAAAGTCAGAGCTCGATAAATTTTCCGCAGCCAACTGAGCTGGCTTAGTATGTAGTTCCTAGAGTGTAGTTTCAGGCCTTCTGCTGACCGAGTTTGAATAACTTAGTGGGACCCAAATTTGTCATTTTACATTAGATATAGATGGAAAAGAGGCTGGAGTTGACTTATATTTCATACAGCCATTCTTACGTAAATTGTGTTGTTCTTAGGCCAACTTATAATTATTCTTAAGACAAAATTTCCAAAAGAAAATAACGCAGGTCTGTATCAAGGTCAATCTCATCCACTCGAAAGCTTGGATAGAAAGCCCACAGCTGTACAATGGTGAACTGGAAAATATTAGGGACACGGTGGAAGTATAAAGTAAAAGCAGGATTTTTCACCATGCCGGACTTTTACCTTCAGTGTACCTTTGTCGATCGAATAATATAAAAGTTGTTGCTCTTCGATCTTTGATATATGACGTTTAGGCCCAGTTCAGACGTCGTGCTTCTGCCGTGCCGAACTTAATTGTAATTTGGTTCGACTGTAGCACGGCAGGAAAACAACTTTGATTCAGACGTCGTGCCAGAGTCGAACCAAATTCAGGATTTACTGATGCCTCGTAACAATTCTTCTCCCAACTCCCCGTTGGAACGCAATCTCGCCAAAATACATTAATATAATTTCTGAATTTTGGTTTGGCGCGGCAGAAGTACGACGACGTTTGAATCGCTGCCGTGCCAGAGCCGTGTAGCACGACATCGCTTGTCGAACTTAATTGCTTGCCGATCTTAATTCAAAAGTTTGATTCAGACGCCGTGCTTCTGCCGTGCTTTTGTCGAACTTAATTCCTGAATTTAGTTCGGCACGGCAGAAGCACGACGTCTGAACTGGGCCTTAGAGCTCTCACGAATCCCTCCTATCTCCAACTCCGCCATTACTGCCGGAATCAGTGTTCATAATTCTGAGATTAGGATGCTGTTTTTCCGTGACCCCGCGAAATTTCAGACGTTGGATGTTTCTTAGAAATCAAGTACAACCATACCTGGTGCACTTGCCAGCTTTAAAATGGACTTTACTCGTCTTTACGGTCAAATCATTTAGCTTTGATTTGAGTGGCCGAGGTTTAGGCGTTGGTGTTGGACTTTTGGCAACCTGACTCACAATTTTGACTCACAATAGTGTGGAGGGATTTTCCAAGTATAAGTTAGAGGAAGATATAGAGACTCAATGAAAGCTTCACCCTTGATCTTTTCACGCGGAAGTCTTGAATTAACTTCTTCATCCTCATTACGACCTAGTTTCTATTGTACTTTGTATTACAACGTTGGTCAATAAAGGATTTATTACATGGACAAAAAGGGAACATTTTCTTTGCGGGACAAACGAGGGCAAGATGGGCCCACGTTCCGGAACTTCGAAGAACCGGAAAAAATGTGTCGAAACCGAAAGAGGTAAAATTGCCATTTATAGGCTGTGTGAACCGAAGCTTTCGAACTGAAGGATGATTTTTCACTTTGTCAAACCAGCTACAAACTCGAACAAAATAAATGGAAAATTTGAGTAGACGCCCTCTTTCCACCAAATAAAAGATGAGAACATGGCTTTTTGCCCTTCGAGCGGCTTCATCCTTGATTTGGGGGGATGGGGGTTTGCTTTTCCATTTTATTCAATCCAAAATTTCGTAAATTTTAGTGCAGCACTTGACATGTTTCTGTTGCGCTCATTACCAAACTGAACATTCTAAAGAAATCGAAGTCAACATCGATAAAATGAATCACACTGTACAGCATTACTGTTGAAGTAATAGCCTCAAAACATCGCTAATTTTTATACAGACGAGTTCACCTTTGTCCACGGAAAACTTGTGCAGTTGTGCTGACTGATCCACCTGCATGACATTGTGGTTTTGTTTGGATCATGCAACTTGGAGTAATATTAATAATAATATTTAATATTTATATTGCGCATTTTCTATAAAAAATAATCAAATGCGCATTACAAACATTACAATAAATAGCGAGTAGCACTTTCAAAGTCCCCACACACAAATAAAACTTGCTTGCATAATGATTTCTTGACAAAGTAACGTAAGATTTTAACTAGATTGCATTAGTGGTATATTTTTTGCGATAGCTTACCTGGGGCGCGGACAAGCAGAAATTTTAGTACCGTGTGATGCTTCTTTTAATACCAGTGAAACCGAAAGAAAGTCGGCACTAAACGGTACGATAAATTTTAAAATAATTTTCTGTTTTGGTTATGTTCCAGGCTTAAACCGAGTTTCCAAGAATTCATCAAGAAGGATCAAGCAGGAATTAAAAATAGCGGGTGACAAAAACAAAAAGCAATTTGGGCCCTTCTGCTTTCTTCTGTGTCTGGCGTTAATAACCACCTTTTAGCAGAATTATGAACAGTTACTGGATGAATAATCAAGGTTTTAGTCTGAAATGTCACCCGTCTCGTCGACCCGCCCTCAACGGGCGGCAAAGACGGATGACGTTTTATACTGTCAAGGTAGACGCAAGTGTTATTTGCTGAGGCCTACAGTTACTGATCAGAGACCTTAATTCTTCCGGATATCACAAAAACTGAATGTAATAGTTGTTTTAATGCGGGTGACAAGAGGAGCCCGCAGACTATTCTTGGTCGGCAGTACTTTATACACTGTATAACCTTAAACATTCTTGTAATTGGGATTCCCGTGTTGTACCAACCATGCGTGGCAGGTGGCCGCCAATTGCCCGCGAGGGCCCTCGTGTTGAGCGCAAGGTCCGTGCTCACGTGTATAGCACATGAATGCATGATTGCACCACCAGCGTTTTCCAAAGTGCTGATGCTGCATTTCTCGATGAATGCTGAGACGTTGGAAGTCGAGAAAGAGCGGTGATCTTTCGAGGGACATGCAACAATGTTTGTTTGTTTCGAAAACACGTAGTAAGCGTAATTCAGGTATACTCGTACTCTATCAAATGCAAGACTTTTCAATTCGCATTGCTGCCAAAAATCTATTTACCAAGTGAAATGCAAGCAGAGCCTGATCTTAGCTTAGTGTAGGATGAGCCTTGGCGAGGCGTCATTATTTCGAGCAGCCGATGCGTTTAGGGTCACGTGAGAGCGAGTTTTGAAAACATCAACGAAATGCATTGACCGAGAAGGCCTAGGAGGACACCGTACAGGGACTAGGTTTAATAGCCTGCGTTGCAGCCGGCCCACGCACTCGTCTAAACCATTTGTATAGTCCGTACAGAAGGTTTAGACGCAGGCTAGGTTTTAAGGACTAGGCAAGAATAAGCCTTAGTAAGATACAAGTAATTGCACAGCCTATTAGACACTTTGAGATTGCGCGGGAGACCGGGTCGAGATGGTTGTCAAAATGCATTGTGGGACTGTTTTGAAATCATCGATACACTTTTGACATTCCTGACAGAGGAGTATTTATAATATCAGGGTGGAGATCTGCCACTATCAGTTGAAACTGTAGTCTCCTGCATGCTACACAGCCGTTCTTTGCGAAGGAGATCGAAGAACACTCCAAGTAGCCAGATTTCTACGTACTTCCTTCGTACGTTTAGGGAAAGCCACCAGAAACAAAGTTTCCAGAAAATTAACACTATCAATTATATGCAATTATTAACTTAGTGACGATACGGCGGCTTGTTAAACGAAGGCAGCAATTAAATGAAGATCTGATGACGGCCGAGAGAGCCCTCTTGTAGGTTAAAAAAAGTGACTTTTTTCGGGGAATTTTGCTGTCTAAACAGTTCATGTAATTAGAAAAAGTATTACTTTAATGTTTATGAGTTCCTTGAGGAATAAATTCACGCTTTTGTACCAAAACTCGGTTACAGATGTGTTTGATGGTTTCCGTCCGCCATGTTGGTGCGCATCCAGGTGGGCACCAGCATGGCGTCTCCATTCAAATCTCTATAAATGTAAGTAAAACATTTCTTCGGATATCTCGTATACGAAATATTCTTCTGGCCTGAATCTTGGCAAGGGTCTTTGTATATTTACCTCCTTTTATTTCCCAGATTCCAGACTTTCTATTGAACGGTTTTGATTTTTATTTTGATCTATTTTGAATGGCGTGACACTGAAAACCAGCAATACAGCCTTATATGGCCTATACGGGGATGTGCCGCTGGACAGGGTATGGTTTTCGTCGTCTCTGTCCTAGACAGGGTTTATAATTCCGCACGAGTCTGTCCTAGACATGGTATACAATTTCGTGGAAGTCTGTCAACAGTGCACATGATTTGTGCGAGTCTGTTCTATTATAAACAGGGCGTTCGGCCATTATAAACAGGGTACTAAAATTAAGGGTCTTGTTCTAAACAGGGTATGTATTTTAGAAATTTTTTGAGGGTCAGGGCTTCAAACCCTCAGCGACTTACCTACACCCAAATATTGGTCGAGTCCCCCCCCGGGGTTTACAGCCACCCCTACCGCAGGAAAAATCGTCCTTGACAGCCCAGTTATCTAGTCTATTTGAAATTCGACCGCATTAGTGTTTCTAATACCTTACTGACACCTTCGCCTTTGACCCAATTGTCTTATAGTAAGTACAAGTTACAATATACGGATGCAAGAGTTTCTGGCAGCATCAGGAGTCCCAGATACCCGCAAGTAAATTATGCAAGTTTATTCGCGATTGCTCCGTAAATTCTACAGTAGTCCAGTACCTCACATGAACCTCTAATTTCAGTGGTCGACTGAAACAATATTGCCTTTTGTTTTCAGGGATAGGGGCATTGTTATGTCACCGTTTCTATTGTTTTCACAGCCAATTGTGTAAGCCGTTCAGTGAGGTGCTGCTTGTTCTATTAAAGGCGACACAATAAAAGTAATTGTTGCTTCTGCAACTGCAGTAACCTTTAGTCAGTAGCACGCCTAAAATGCGTGTATTAAAATTGACACATTGTTTAAAAGAGTGAGATTTTTTTATAATCCCGAGATGGAGCTGAAGAAAAAGCTCCGAGGTCTCCAAGTGATAGAGAAGGCCGAAGGAAGTTTCTTGGCCAAGGGCCATCGAGTCCCCCATTCTTCGTATCACAGAATCTCTACTCAATCGACTTACCTACAAATTCCCAAACTCTTCAAAATCCCTTTAAACGTTTCCTGTGCCTGTCCCGGGGTGCCTGTACTCTTTCAGTTAACTAGATGAAGACAATCTCCTAGAAAGCAATCCAGAAAGAGATTTCATTCATCGTCCAAACGTGTACGTGGGCTGACTTTATTTAGTCAGAGAGTAGCCAAAAATCAGAAGTGCTAAACAGGGATATTGCGACACTAAAGTGACAGAGAAGGTTACGAAACCATACTTGCAGACGTAATTTTAACTCAAGTTACTATCCGAGGTTAAATTAACCAGAGTTAAGTTTCGTCTGTGAAAAAAAAAATGGGTCCTCGCTTCTTTCCCGAATAGCCGAATATACAAATAGCCGTACTGCCACAGTGAGGTATCGAACGATCTACAACAAATTAAAGTTGTTTTTAATTCTCATTCAAATGTTCATTTCTCTGAAAAACCAACTAGCATATAAAACCGCAGCCTCTTGACACTCTTGAAATAGTAAGTCCCGGTAGAAAGTGTCGAAGTGAGTTGCACAATATTGTTTTCATACAGGTCAAAGAACAATAGAACTCGTGTAGTGCGCACGTGGCATGATACAGTGCTGACATTGTAAATGTAAATGTAAATATCTTATAGGGATAATTTACAACACTGGTTAGGGGACTTTACCAGACTACTTATGGTGCAGTTTACAAGTAATGAAGGAATGAGTAATGATGCCCCCATATATAAGTGTGAAAGTGAGATAGCAGGCTTATCTCTCGTGACACTGTATCTACCATTTATGAAAGATTGATGATTCTTGACTGAGCTGAGTACTTATCAAACTGGGAAATATCCCCGGGAGGTACTACCTTATATGTCCTATACGCGGATGTGCCACTGAATCAGGACAGAGCACGGTACTTCCGCTGATGGTACGGTCCTTGGGATGACCACACCCCCCCCGTCCTCAGGGAAATAACACAGTGAGGAGTTTTTCGTCCTATTTTGCAGTGACGTTTGCGTCGTCTCATCCTATTCTACAGTTAAAGACGGGTTTTATGCCCGGTTTAACACGGTTAACCATAAAATGAATTTCAGCAAGAAGGATGTTTCACAAAACCTGCCGCGACATGGCCGGAAGAAAAACAGTAGATCTAAACGTCATCGTAAGATAACATATGAAACAGAGACCACATAGTTAAAGAGTACATGACGTACATGTATTGCGAAAGTTTTTACAGTAAAAATTCAGTACTTAAAAGGGCATACAGAGAGATTTTCTCACAGTGCTTTATTTACATCCTATTATAGTTATTGTCATATCACCACTGTTCATTCATTTTTAAAATACTATTAGGCAATTTTTAGAATATTGTTGGCATTCAAGAACTTTAATTTACAGCAAATTTGTAGCACAGCCATATTTAGTGCAGAAAAAGGAACTTGAGCTTTATTAATATCTTTAATTGTAGCGGCATCAGCTCCGGTGTCGGAGAGATCCGTGAATGACTAAGAAAAACTAAGCGACTGACAGGTTCCACAAGTCTGGGGTTTATTGTGCCAACTTTTACAGCGATCCCGTTGCAGGACGTGTTGGGGCGAACGTTCTAGTAGATTCTTGAGATTTTGAGTTCAACAGCAACAACAACTTTATTGACTTATCTTCGACGTGAATAGTACCAAAACAGTCAATACAATTAGGGCCCCCAACGAGAATATGGTTCAAAACCACTTAAACATAGCATTGTCGAACGTATTTTAGTATTTAAACGGTAGATACAGGCATATTTTTATCCCCTAACAATTTTTTATCTGTTGGGATTTCCTAGCTGAAAGTCTATTGATCCGAAAATTATAGGGATCAAAACTTACCTTTTCGAAAATTTCAGCCAGAAAAAAGGATCCCGAAAATTCTAGGGGATCTTTTTAGGGTAAAAATCCGTTAAAAATGGGCAACTATACCATTTTTTTAGATGTCGGAAAATCCTACGAGAGACAGGCAAGTAAGATATTTTACAACAAATGCCCGAAAATTCTAGATCTCAAATCGTCTTTCGGCCGAACAGATATTTTCCAAAAACTCGGGGGCACCCAACGAGGATATAGTTCAAAACCACTTAACAAAGCATTGTTGAACGTATTTTAGTATTTAAACGGTAGATATAGGCATATTTTTATCCCCTAAAAACTTTTCATCTGTTCGGATTTCCTAGCTGAAAGTCTAGTGATCCGAAAATTATAGGGATCAAAACTTACCTTTTCGAAAATTTCAGCCAGGAAAAGGCTCCCGAAAATTCTAGGTGGCCTTTTTTAGGGTAAAAATCCGTTAAAAATGGGTAATTATGCCATTTTGTAGATGTTCGAAAATCCTAGGAGAGGTAGGCAAGCGAGAAATTTTACAATAAATGTTCCGAAAATTCTAGATTTCAAATCGTCTTCCGAACAGATATTTTCCGAAAATTGCCGTTGGGTGCCCCTGAAAACTGACGTTGGGTGCACCTGATACAATGACATATAAAACAAAGTAAAATAAAAGTTAAGTAAGAAAGAAGGGAACAACAACTATATATTAAACATTATCATAAAAGAAAAATTACTTGGCTATGTACGGCTTCTACGCTACTCGTATGAACGTTTCTTGAGATGGTTACCTGTCGAATTTCTGTGAGCCTTAGAAAAACTACGCACGTGTAGCGGTATTTAAGCTAAGGTCGCGTGAGGGCTAGCGGAAAATCATTAAGATTGTGTCGTAAAATGCGGTTACAATTAAATAAACTGAGCTAAAAATACAATGAAACAAAACCAAGGCACACGGGTGCCGTTACTTTAATCATGGCAATTTTCAACTAACATTTGTATGGTACGTTTTGATATCTAGATCTAGATATGAGCCCACGAGCCTATGTTATGCACTCGGCGTGGCTATTATTTCAATGCAGTTTGCTCACGTCTTTGTTAATTCATTTCTTTTATGTTTATTTGACCTGTGAAATTTTTTCGGGTGACTCGGGTGTATGCGGAACCGACCAATTATGACGAATTTCCCGATGCAACATGATGCGAGCTTCCTGCCTAGTTTTTACGGGGCTATATATAAAACGAGGAACGGGCAATGGGTAACGAGGTACAATAATAGCAAAACAGCTGTCTATGGCTACAATTCCGCTCTGTTTTGGGTTATTTCAGTGTCGTGTTGGTGTCTTGCAAAGTTAATTTCCACGTAGTACGATCAGCATTGCACTATTCTTCTTGCAGAATTTAATATGTCAACGAGGAAAGGGAATCTTTCAAACAGGATCCCTCAAAAGATTTCCACGCTTAAGGATTCCCCATTTTTAAGATTCCCCGTTCCCTGTTCCCATTTCCCGATTCTCCGTCACCCTCTTTAAAGATAGTCTTACTCAATATAAACTTAAATTTCATGAAAATGAAATTGACGTCTCTCTGTAAATAGTAGAATAATGGTTAAGGGTCTGAGGGTTTGTGTAAAAGCTTTCTCCAAATCCCCAAATAAGTAGTTACACGTAAATTTTCCCATTATTTCCGCACAACTGAATTTTCCGTTAACAGACTCGTGTACGTGTCTGATGAATACAGTTGCAATTTCCTGATTCATTTTTATGCTTGTAAAGTAAAACCACACAAAGTTGACAGCACTAAAGGAAGAACTGAAAGGATAATTTGTTTAAGACACTGACACATACTGAGGCAACATGGCACTCAGTTATTTCCGCGTTGCAAATTGAACTTTAAAGTTTTGCTCGCCTAGTCAGTATCAAAGCATAATGTCAAGAAAAGCTAAAACGCTTTAAAAGGACTGACTGCGTCAAACTGACGTTCCATCTACCAACATCACGAGTTAAGTCCC
Organism: Porites lobata; assembly: GCA_942486035.1. NCBI lineage: Eukaryota > Metazoa > Cnidaria > Anthozoa > Scleractinia > Poritidae > Porites > Porites lobata. The sequence goes on along the minus strand of CALNXK010000040.1, from coordinate 1,384,950 downwards.
TTCTTCCTATCACTTTCTAACGTTGCAGTTCCGCCGTGGCGTCTCACTTGTACCCTCTTCACAAGTCAAAATTTTCGCCACGGTTATGCTTGTCATCTATGGTTTGTCTCTTGATATTGTGTTAAGTTAGTTATTTACGTTTCTTAGTTTCAGTTACATTACGTCATCAATTGCCCCCTGAAGTGAGTCGTTCGTCCAGCCTTATGGTGTTCTAACACCATTTTCCTCGTGCATTAAACAAATTAAAGCTGATCTGTGGTTTGGGGCCGGTGGTTCACGAAACTAAAAGCAACCTGCAACAAGCAGGTACAAGGTAGGAATCAAAACAAAGAACGTTCGTATTATTATCTGAGATTTTTATATATTCCTCAATTGATTTAGACAATACTGGAAAATCCTAGAGTCAAAATATTCCGCGACCGGCCAATAAGCACCCCATTAAGTGCCGACCAGTAAGTTGAATACAATAAACAAAGTCGGTAGAAATCGTGGAAAATACACTCACCGAGTACCTGCATATGAGCTGATGAACACCTCACTGACTAATTCCAATCTCTTTGTTTCTGTTCAGTCTATCGCAATCTCCATTAACTGTTATTGTTGCGAAGGAAATAACTTTATTTCCTTCGTAACAATAACAGATTATCGCATCGCGAAGTAAACATAACATGTCCTCCGAAACATAATAAAAACATAATAACGGAGCTCTCGCGCGCGAAGCGCACCAGCGGAGCACCTCGGGTAAGAAAATGAAGTAATCTACCCATCTGAGAAAATTTGGTAATCGATCACGTGACCGTACACCGAGAGACCTTCCGTCCGCACCACAGGCATACCAATGTAAAATAACTCAATCAAAAGGTATGGCAACCGAAATGCAACTCAATCGCATAGCCACTGGCGTCTTGTAAAACAGAGACAACAAAAGGGTCAATATAGACTATCCGATATGGTTTTCGTGCCAGCGATAGAGCCATAGTATCGTTATTAAATACATTGTCTGCTAAACAAAGTTCATCACATAGAGTAATAGGCTCGATTATCAGCCGTTCCGTGCGACAGTAAGAGCTATTTAAAATTTCAAAATGTTGTGTGCCGTGTTGCAGTTCGTTCGGGGAATGAAATCAACTCAATCAATAGCCGCTGACCTCTTCTTTAAAAGATCTTCACCCTATTTTGAAAGGCCTACCAAATTTTTCCTGTCTACGCTTACTAAAACAATACCTATTGCATAGACAGTTTGAAAATTGATCATATTAGTTCTTTTCTCCATCTATTGTACATTGTGTTTTAGTAAAATCCAACTAGTGGTCTATTATCAAGGCTGCGTTCTGATTGGTTGAGCTACTACTAGGCTATATGTTATAGCCCACTAGTAGAGAAAAGCGCCGGCTTTTTGGCGGCAATAAAGGATTAAAGTCTAGCTTTAGGCAGCTAAAATTTTTTTCGTTCTCAATATTTTTGACCAACTAGTTGGATTTTACTAAAACAATTATTCCTCATGGCCTCCGAGTCAATGGGCTATTGACTCAGAGCCCATTCGGGCTCGAGGAATAATTGTTAAGTATTCCTTTATTGTTTTTTCTTCTTTGCTAAGACGTTGTCACCACGGTGTAAAAATCGAAACTTAAGCAGCCAAAAGAGGTCTGCATTTAAAAATGCAAAAAAAAAAAAAAAAATACTGAATGGATGATGCTTCACTGGGATCAAGCAAAAGAAATGACATCTATCAGTGGTGGGAAAATCAAGGAAGTAAAGAACTTCGAGTTAGTATTTGGAAATAAGGGAAATCTACATACATCGAGAAAAGCTCTTGTATGGCTTACTTGTCATAAGAGATCAAGGCCAAACAATTCAAACATACGACCCTAAGCAAACAAGCGGAATGAACCTGAAATCGACACACACGCACACTCGCGCGCGTGCTAGGAATGGCGCTTTGAAGCAGCACATGATTTATAATAAAATCTATGTTTGTTTGCCAAGAATGAATGACGAAATATAAGATTGACAAGCTAGATGCTTGCTGTGAAAATGAACCAAATAATATTCGGAATAGGTTCTCGGGTAATCTACTTTTCTTGAAGAGTTAAGGGGGAAAAATACCACTGACTAATATATATTAATGACATCAACAACTGAACATCAATAAGATTCACATAGCTATGCTGAACCGATACCCCGAGAAAACAGCCGACATTTTGGTGACTCTACGCTAGTTTCCCCGCGAAATGACCTCGTTTCACCGCGAGATGAGAAACGAGCGCAGAAAATCCATACTGATGACGTGTCACTACCCAGATCTGGGTAGTCCCTCTGAAGGAATTTTTTCCTTCAGTCCAGATCAGAAGCATTATACAGACCTGGCTAGTGACACGTCATCAGTATGGAATTTCCGCGCTCGTTCCTCAGACGACATTATGGGGCTGCCTGTGGCTCCCAATTATGGAATGTGCTTTCTCCGTCGGAAAAAAAAAGACAAAAATGGAAGACAGCTCACCCAGAAGGCGCTGCGTATCCCACTCCCCCTTCGGTGGGGCCGATTTTTGTGGGGAGGGGACGGGTAATTTCAGGTCGCCTGGCGAACCGATTTGGAAGTCGATTTGGAACGAAAACAAATTTATACTTATTTTACTGAGAAGTTATTGGCCCTATATGCACGCCGATTGTTTTTTAAATACAGGTATTCAATGATGTTTTTAGCCTTTGTGGGAGCTGCAGAAACAATACCCTCCCACGGTCCCCACGGGAAAAGCTTCAACTTGTTGCAATTCTCTCCTTGGATGTGAAAAGTCTATCCTTACAAGAAAGGAATATGCTATTAGTAGATCACCTCGTCAAATAGGAACACATTCACTTGCGATGGACGATGGGTAGTTATAAAACTCAAACTTAGTGTTAGAAACTGGTTAATCTATAACCACTGCATCGCGCATGAACCCCTACTTTGGGGGTCTTGTTTTGCATGAAAAGCAGTGGTGGTGTCGCGAAATGTCGGTTGTTTTCTCAAGCTTTTCTGGACAGGAAATTATTGACGGCTTTTGCCACTGAAAATAGATCAGGAAATCAGTCCTAAGTAAGTAAGTACGTTGAAGTACGCATATTGGAATAGACTCGAAACGGCCTTCTTTAAAAGTTATACTAATCGCTGGTAAGCTAAAAGTTAATTTGCATTGACTATTGACGCAATGAGGACAAACCAGGGGAAACGCTCAAAACACGCCACATCCATGATATGGAGTATACAGAGTGGGTTCAATTGATGCTCACTATACTACTAACACTAAATATTTACTGTTACTGAATTTCGGATTGATCAAAGCTGAAATTCACAAGTCTTGAGAAAAGAATTTGCGTCTTTTACGTCGTTGCTAAGTAACATGAACTAGTATGTAAGAAGTGCATGAGTAATAAGGAAAAGATAACCAGTACAACATATACACCTCTCGTACATTGCATCAAAGAAAACATAGCCTGCGAGCAAGCTCTCCGGGGCGCTCTGGCAGCGGGGCGGGAAAAGGAAGAAGAGTTTGCAACAACGTCTCTGGAATTTGAGTTCCGCCTCCAATTTCCCTGTGACTCCCCGTCGACAGAGCTGTCAGATTTCCGCCAATCAGTGAGAAGAAGAAACGAGCGCAAATGTAAACAAACATTGAAAAATACGTGAAGGCACGTGCCAAGGGTAATGACATTACTAATGTCATCTCCGCCAATCAACATTTTGCATCGACTTTTACGATGCAGATATTCAAATTCAAGAGACGTAATTGCAAGCGCTCCTTCCACTTCCCAGAAGAGTACAATCCAGGCTAAAGAAAACATTAATACCACTCATTTTATGTTTGTAAACAGTCACTACTAGTGCCAGTCCTTCATTGAATTTAAAACATTATACTACTTCTTTATTACAGTCAAAACAGCCTGTTGCTGTTGTATCATTTCTTGTAAGATCACAAGAAAAAAATGAGTGCGTCTTCTTTCCAGGCTTATAAATAAATTATTTTTCGCGATATATACTCCGACGGAAACACCTGGTCTTTTCAGAAAAACAGTGAGAGCAGTGTAGAAACACGATTCCAATTGGACCGTCGCGGAAAGAGTTCACGTCAGTTAACCTGCAATGCAGCTGTCTCTCTGTATTCACAGGCTTTGAATTTAGTAGCACATCACAAATAATTTTTGGTGACAAGGAAATTTAAAATAAAAAAGTAGAAAATAAAATGAAATAAAACCAGTGAGATAGCTGAATAAATAAATCGAAAATGGAAATGTCACTTTACAGAACGATACCTAGGCAATTTGCACACGTTTGATTTGAATAATAATACTGAGTGACATATGGAAAACACTGGAAATTTCTTGATATCAGCGGGTGAGGCGGATAATGAAAAACCTATCTGGTTCTAATTTTGGTTGGCTAGAAAGTGAAGCACGACTTAATATTGCTTAATTATTAATTTATTATTAATCACCGATAAGAGCAAACAATCGCTTTTTGGCTTTGTTATCTTAATGAAGCTGAATATTCAGTTGCAGTGCTTAGGCCATGTTAGACCTTCCAGCCGAGAGCTTGACAGGAACGGGATTTCAGAAATGTGACCTGAATAATTTGAGAGAACTTTCAGTTTCAACTCTCCGAACCTTTGCATGTAGTGCTGTGAACAATAACTCACATACTTTTTAGTTTAATCTTTCGACGTATGGCTACATTTTTAATATCACGCTGAGTTAGTGAATTTGCGAACAGTTAAAATTAAAAGGACTTAAATTTCAAAATACAAAAATTCATACCTGGGTCCGTGACTTGGGGGAATAAGTGAAAAGAAGGTATTATTCTTCCCTAACCCTCAAGGCGATTTCTATACCTATATTTTTTCAATCTTCAAAGCCATTTCGAAACCAAGTATGAATTTAGATACATTGCTTTTCAACTTATAGACGAAACGGGGGGTGAATCGATGGTCCTTCGAAACTAATTAATAAGTTGAATGTTCAACGTGCTACCGCAAGCACAGACAGTAAACTAGCTGTACTTCACCAATGCTTCATTTATCAAAGAATACAACGTTAGTTTTGTGATATCTCTTCAAGATTTTAGTTTGATTTTTATGAGCGAAAAAAAGGGAAAGAAAAACTATGTACTAAAGATCAGAGTCGGCGGAAGACCGGGAAACGTATAAAGCGCACGACGGGATCAATCCTTTTGTCGTGGCTATGGATATCAAATGGCTTTCACAAACCTTCTCTCTTTTGCCCTCTGGCTTGATTCACATTCAGAAACCTCAAGTTTAGCTCACCATCATCACCAAATCAGTCGTCAACCATAAGCTGAAAGCTTCAACGAACCAGTAGTTACCGAGAGTAAAGAGATCAATACATTAAAAAAGCGAAAGGAACTTAAAACCTTTGTCTTGGGATATATTTTTTGCCAATGGGCCATTTGAACGATCGATGACGCATTTTTACTACTAAGGCAAGAATTCATTTCGTTTTTCCTTTCATATTTAAATTTGGCAGTCCCAGTGAGGTTTAAATAGCAAAAGCCTTAATTTGCACAAGAAAGCAATACCCTGAAACAGGTCGTGGTGGTAAAATGACGCCATCGTGCAAATGGTTTATTCATCACGAATCCCGATTATTTTGGTCTTTGATTCGTTTTAATGTTTACTAAAGATTAATCAACCTCGTCCCCAGGGTATTCTCGTTTTCCAATATGGCGGGGGCACCATTTCAGAACTTTGTGAGGTTTTGGATAAGTATTTTGTCCGTAATCTTTTTGTTTGTATCAGTCTTGTACCCAGAGAGTCCTCGGGCCCGCTGACCAAAAAGGCAAAACAAACTGGATACGAGACTGCGTTTGTTTTCAGGTGGCATACCCAGAGTTCCTCGCGATCACCTAGTCTCCGAAGATTTTCAGTCAAAACAACTTAAGTTAATACGTCGTATTCGATTTCTCTCAAATCCTTAATGTTCTGCAGTGCAAACAGGTCTTCCAACGAGTCCGGATTCTTTGCCATTAACTTGAGATCAAGCCCATTTTTCGCACTTTTCATACGAGTTTGGTATGGAAAATTGGTATGATAAATCTCTATCCAGTGAATAACGCAACTGGTTTCCCCAATACTTATCCGCTGGATAGCGCTCTCCAACGTTTGAACAACCGTAGCCTAAACTAGTCAGGCTGACTAGTCAATCTTTCTTCTCTCGTCAAACTGGTTTTTCCTAGCCGTTTCTTGATAAACTGATGATCATAACTGAGCCAGCGCACAGCTATAAGGCCTGGGTTCGAAACTGTATCCTGGCAACATGCAGCGTATGCTCAATAAAACTCTTACTCGATTTAGGGCGCATCAAATGCAATGGCATATGTAAAACGTAAAATTTCTTTGGTGTTCCAACGTTGTCTATGAGTTCAGAATTCCGGCCATTGATAATAATTTCGCGAGCATCTTTTTCTGTTTTTGCTACGTCTACTAAGTTGAAACCTTGTTTACAAGGAATGTGAGACCAAATGAATGGTTTTGCTATACCAAGCATTTCCTTTCTCAAGAAGTCTTTCCGCATTATCTAATTTGTCTGAATCAACATTTTACAGCATATGCTTGGCATGATTTGATACTGTGTTTATCTAAAACCGTTTCCCTTTTGTATGTTGTTTTCATAAGCTACATTTTCCTATTATAACAACTGAGTCAATCCAACCTCCGGTTGTTTCATTGGAATATTTAAAAACTTTGAACTTATACGGCTTATGGGGGTCTTGGTCTCCTTGTTGTTTTAATATCCTAGAGTAAACAAGATTAAATTAATTAATTGACTTTGATTTCTGTATAAAAACTATAACTCGATTTCCTGAACAGCTTTAAAATTTCTCCCACACGACGAAACATAATGTATAGATTTAGCCAGGGCTAAAAGCGAAGCTTTCATTAATAAACTTATAATTTAAATCAAACAATAAACTTGTATTCCACAAATCAGTTAACTTAAGGGCACATTAATGTGACTTTTGAGGGAAAGGCTTAGTGATTTTAGAGTGAGACAAATCTTGCATCGAGTTGATAGCCTTATATGTACACCCAAAAATAGTCTTCGGTCACATTCAAGAGCAATAGTGGCCCTTAGTCACAGTAGATAAAACGTGGAAATAAATTCTTGGAAAACAAATCAGGCCGAACTTTTTGCGTTCGACAAGTTTACTTTACAAAATCTTGCCAACAAATCTGGGTGGTGCAAACCAACCTTTTATACTTTTTATACATCAGAATTTTCATTCACGAAAACAAATGAGTATTTAAAAGTCTCTAAGAATCCTGAGTCTTTAAGCTTAAAGATTAAGTTTATGTTTTGAGCCGCCGGCTTCCCGGTGTTTGCTGTTTTCAAAGATGAACTCGCGACAAGAAAATCGCTCAAAGCTTTCTTTCTGCAGCCAAAACTATAACTAAATATTCTTCGGAAAGTTTTTTCTTTCTATTCGCGGTGAAATATCGACTTAAGGCTTTCTAAAGTTCTGTAAGCTTATATCAAACCTCATACTAGGTCAGATCAGTGTGTCTCGAATCTTAATACAAACGTGCATAAACTAGTTTCATAAACTGTGCTCGACTTCATGAAATTAGATATAAATGCAATAATTACTCAGGCTTACCATACTTCGAGATGCAGCTCCTGCAAGCTATCAAGTACGGCCAGTTTCGCTTGAGCCTTTATAATTCTCTTACGTATCCGGCAAGATGAAAATTAAAAACGATGCCATCCGAAACCGGATTTCCGACTTTGACAAGCGGCGCCTTTCTCAACCAATAAACAAACCAGCCATGAATAACAGAAGGCAGCTGTATTTCATTTTGTACATCCAGTAAAAACATCAAAAGTTGACACAAAACTCTGTCAGCTTCGGTTGTCAAAGTACACAAGTTGCAAGATGCTGCATAAATTTTCCGCATGAACTCACCTGTCAAATTTTGACCAATCAGAGCATAAAAATTGGACGTGAAGCGTGACCAACGCTTGACTATGGTGAGAAAAGTGAAAATCATCTTTTCCCTGCTTGCATTTTTAAATAACTGGCTCAATTTTCGCGTCTGAGGTCAGTTTGAAATCAAAATGTTTATAGTGCTGGGCCATAGTGACATAAACGCAACATATTTCATATGAATTTAAAAAAATGAGCCTGCGATCATTTGAAAACTAGTAACTTGCCAGCGGATAACTTCAAAAAATTCCTCAACCTGGCCGGTCGACACCTGAGTCCGCGATACGGTCAGGTGATACTGGTTGTTTTGACAGCTGTCAATTGATCGCAACATTGATGTGCAATCAGTGGGCTCCCAAAGTAGCTAGAAAGTGTGAGAGTAAACATTGATATGCTTGTGGTGCGAACGGACGGTCTCTCGGGCAGGCGGTAGGTCGGTGTACGGTCACGTGATTACCAATTTTTTTTGGATGGGCAGATTACTTCATTTTCTTACCCATGGTGCTCCGCTGGCGCGCTTCGCGCGCAAGAGCTTCGCTACCATGGTCAGTAGTTTAACGTAGTCTTAACGATATTCCGCTTTATAGATTGTATAATTTTTTTTTAAATGTAACTGAACCATATTTGCACCGCGTTCGTTCAACTAAAATGTCTAATTTGTGACTGAGCATTGCGATGTTAGATTTCTCTTCCTTCTAAAATTAAATTACGAAGTAAACGTTTCCTTTCTTTTTCTTTGTTTCATCCTTCAGCGATAACAACAGCATAGGAAGAACATATGAATAAAAATTAATATTCACGTCTATGTCCCTTTCGAGATCAAAATCAGCAATGGCCATATCAGTCCACGGTATTAGCATTTCCGTAAGATGATTATTCATGTCAAAAATAAAGAAGTGCAGCTAAGCGCCGTATTATATTATTGTTGGTAGGAGATTATGCGGCCCTTATTTGGGGGCCGCTTTCGATCACTTTCGATTCTTCCCTAATTGTAGCATCCTAGTGTGTAATCATTCGAATTTGGCGAGCAGACTTTCAAAGGGCTATAACTTACCTAATCATTTCGGTGCTGGTTCTTAGTCATAAAAGCTCATAAAGAAACCTTCGTACGCGACAAGCAGTTTTGATTCAAACTCGTTCCCACGTCCGCCAAATATTTTTGTACAAAGAGCCTATACAAGGTGTTCTGGGCTGGCCCAGGGAAAAAAGGATAATAGAAACGACGATTGGTTTTTTTATGACAATGAAATATAATACTGGACATAGGCTTAGCTAAGCGTAAAAGCGAAGCTTCCGTTTTATACAGTTTTTTTGTTGTTGTTTTAAGTAAATTTAATAAATTTATTAAATTTACTTAAAACAACAACAACAACAACAAAAACTTTAAACCAATAAACTTAAAGTCATTGCAAAGAAATCACAAACTACCTGCTTAACGTTTAATAAGAGGGAAGGGTTAGGTGATTTTGCAAAAAGTGTAACATAGAATGAAAAAAATTAAAACCTCTTCTCGATCAAGCTAATAGACTAAAACAAAGGAAGGAAGAGAGATTTTTAATGACGTCGTTCAGGCTGAACGATAACAGAAGCGGCACTGATACCTCGCTTCAGGGTGAATTTATTCTGTAGACTGTATTTGCATCTGACGTAGTCAGTGTTTGTGATTATTTTTTTTCGTGAAAACATTTGGAGAATGGCTTTGAACCAATTCGTGCCTTCTTTCGTTGCTAGTCGGGGCATTTTTCAATTATTTTCATGTATTTTCTCAAGTAGTTTACAGAGAGACCACACGATCCGAGGCCTGACCCAAACAAAAACTGAGACAAATTTTGTGACTGGCATGTGTAGTCGCACAGATAATGGAACTGAATCAAAATTTGCCGTAAAGAACTCATCGTCGTTAACAATTTAAAGTATAAACATTGTGTTGATAAGTCACGTGATATGTCACGTGACCATTCTGCAAACAATTTTATACAATTGACAAATTGGAGGCCGGTTTAAGAAAAGAAATCGAGCAATAACATCATTTTTCTCATTCATATTAAATATTTTTTAACACTTCACGTTTGGAATGACCATCCATTACACTTTAATAAAAAATTATGAGAGTAAACATCATTTTTAATGCCCAAATTTAACCTTGAATTATCAATTTTCAACTTCGCATGCATTCATTCCAAACGTAGAAAGTTAGGTATGTTTATCCTCTATAAGAAAAGCCAATTTATTAATCCAAACAAAGGAAATTCGCCACCTACTATGCACCTATACCCACCGATACCCTTCAAATTGGCACGATTACTGGTCACGCATAACGACGGAAAGTTGACCCAGGTAGGCGAGTTATCCATTTGCAGAGCCTTTACAAGGCAGGTGGGGTAACCCTCTTGCTAGGGTAACCCTAGCACTCGGGTATGGTTACCCTTGCGTCCGGAAAACCCTACCTGCTTGGAAACACGTCATGTGAAAAAAGAAGAAATGTATACCCTAATACCCGAGCAAGAGGGTAACCTCAGCACCAGCATTACCGTAGCACTCGCTCATTTTTTCTCTTTTTACGCGACGTGTTTCCAAAAAGGTAGGGTATTCTTAGCGCTAGGGAAAATCCTACCCGAGCGCTAGGGTTACCCTAGCAAGAGAGGTTACCCTACCTGTCTTGTCAACGCCTTGCGAGGAATAACTCGCCTACCCGGAACAACTTTCCTCCGTAATGCTTGACCAGTAATCTTGACAATTTGAACGGAACTATTTAATTTCTGAGCTAAATTATAAAAATTTAGCACAAGGGCCGGTTTACAATGAGAGAGGGTTACCCTACCTCATCACAGGGAATGAATTGTTGCTATTCACATGACATCATTAAAATTCAAACTACAAAACTAGAGCAGGCTAATTTTCATGTAATATTTTGAAACGAAAGGGTTCTTGGTTTTGTAATAGAGTATCCTTGAATTTCTAAGGTTTTGTGTTACGCGGCATTTACATGAAGGCCGAGAGAACTGACAAGTAGTATAGGTTAAGAAAATGACCTATTTCGGGAACTTTGCTAGCTAAACAGTTCATGTATCAGAACAAGAACGCTCTTAGTAGCGTTGAGTCTCACTTGCTTGGAGATAACATAAGAAATGAGGAGGCGATTAGACCGAGAGCGGTCGTCCTTCTTTCCTCAGAGCCACGCGCAGCGAGCGAAAAAGTAAAATGATGCTCTCAATATACTGTGACTGAAAAAAGAAAACAGGATTTCCTCGCTAAAAGTTTTTCAATTCCTACTTTGTCGATCGAGTATTCTTCAGGACATTTATTTTTTATATCGCATTCGACGATTTGTGATATTTCAATCATCCCCGAAAATAAAGCGTATGCTCATCACAAGACTCATTTGCATACAAGGAAAGTTTACAGCACCCAGCCAGTTAGCCTCATCATCGACCACTGAAGTAATCACTTGTTCCAAAGTACCGATCCTTTCCGGAAAAGCTTGACATGTGATTTCTATTCTATGAACATGCATGAAGTGCTGCAAGTAGAGTGCGTGACAGTCAAGTAAAGTTTATCCGTGACACATACGTAACGTCAGACGGGTAGTTGAAGTTGCTTCCGATAGTAGTTGTAGTAAGTGCAACGCCGCTTGACATCTTAACAACTGCGAAAATCTATAAATTACTGAAATACATACAACAAAGTGAATCTATTTAACGGTCGAGTTCCAGTAATTGCGACAGTATTCTGAGAAACGTAACGCCTCAATACACCACAAAACAAGGGTTGTTTACCATTTACATGTGCAAACCGGTCGGTCCACGGTATGGGCAAATGTTACGCAAAAGTCAGGACTGGTAAACACGAATTCCGTTTGGAATATCCCGTCCGGAAAACAGATTAGATTTTCCGTTGCTCCCGGAAATTTTCCGATGGAACGACCCAAAAAGTCGTGTTCCATTTACTTTCCAACCGGATTTTCCGGAAAATTTTGATAAATAGTGTAAATGGTAAACAACCAAGATTTCCCGCTATAATATTTTCTCATCCTACGTTTTCCACGGTCGACTATTCTTCTGACATATTAACTTGTTTCAAAGTTATCAACGCTTTCAAACGACAGAATTCGTGGAACGAACCATTCCAAAAACGCTCGACATATTTTCGTTTGGGTATACCACGAATGGTGTGTGGATTTGTAAGCAACATCACCGTATAATGCTTAAATCCTTCCAAATTTTTCTTCTCAAAACATAGAATTCTGAAAATTGTACGTTGTTTTCGACACGTGTAGATGATGAGAACACCGTGCTGATTCTCATCCCTTAAGATTCTGCGCTACCATGACCCCTCCCTACACATGTTTACAAAACAATTCCTTCCGTCTTGTTCCGCTCTGTGTTTAATTACGGTACCGTAAGATCAAGTTTAAAATAGCTCTCTTTAGAGAAAGCGCGGGTACAGTTTCTACTTTTTGTTATACGCCTCTTGCAGCTCTCCCATATTGCACTTTATTTCCCCCCCAAATTTTGCATAACCCTTGGTTTTTCTATTTCTCCTGGGTATTACAACCGTCCCAAGAGAAATTGGAAACAATGCTTATGCAAAATTTCGGGGGGCAAATATATATGGTACATTGTGGGAGATGTGCAAGTGGCGTATGTTTTGCACTTACGATTTTATCGCCTTGCTGTGTCATATTACCATGAAACGTAACCTGTTTTGTCGAAAAAAAAAAAAAAATAAAGAGTGATTTCTTACATGGAAGAAAAAAGTTTTTGCCAAAGAACTAAAACGTCATATTAAAACATTGCCCGATATTTCAGTCATCGCCATCACATGCTCATCACAAGACTCATTTGCATACAATGAAAGTCTTCAAGATTCTTATCTCCAGTTTCCACGATCTCCGCTAGGAACGCTTGGGAGCATGCCCTCTGTGGAAAAAAAAGGCTAGCATTTTCTCTCGCTCTGCTAAAGCAAGCTCGACTAAACAGTATTGATTTAATATTTATGAGTTCCTAGAGGAGAAACACGCTTTTGTAACAAAACTCGTTAACAGATGTTTCTGTTGGTTTCCGTCCGCCACGTTCGTACCCATTTGGATGGGCACCTGCATGGTGTTTCCATACAAATCTCCAAAAATTTGGGTAAAACATTTCTCCGGATATCTCATATACGAAATATACACGTCCGACCTGAATCTTGGCGAGGGTCTTTGCATATTTACCTCCTTTCATTCCCAGATTCTTGATTCTGGCCTTCCCCCTGTTTTATTTTCGTGTTCTCACTTTTTTATTTATTACAGATTCACTCCTCTGCATTACAAGCAAATAATGAAATGAAATAAGCTAACACTACTATAAGAGAAAAAAAAGTTGTGGAGAAGGAGACAACCAAAAGCGCCAATGCGCCATACTAGGGATGCTCCCACCAATTAAAATATAAGAAAAATATATAAAAATAGAAATATAAATGTTCTAGTTATTCTTAATAAAGCTTAAAACATTATTTTTTAAAGTTGCAATACTGTTTGACTCTCTAATATGATTGGGTAAACCGTTCCATTCATTTACAATATGGTTAAAAAAACTATATTTAAAACCATCAGTTCTACTAAAATTTGGAACAAGGTCCTGTGTGTCATTTTTCCTCAAGTTATAACCAGTATTTCTGTCCTTACAAAATATGAGCTTATTTGAAATGTCAATATCATAATGTCCATTAATTACATTAAAAAGATGTAACATATTAGATAATGATAACAATTTTAGCTTAGATAGTCTAGTATCATAATCATCATCAGACCTAGTGATCCATCTGGTAGCTCTTCGCTGAATAGCCTCCAATGTATCAATGTTACGTTTAGTATGAGGGTTCCAAGTTTCGCATGAATATTCTAATAAAGGTCTCACAAGACTACAATAAAGTGTGTTCATGGTATCAATATCCTTTAAGTCCCTACAAGTCCTCTTAACCAACCATAAAACCCTATTAGCCTTAGCAGTTATTTTATCTACGTTTTGGTTCCATGAAAGATTACTAGCAGTAAATAATCCTAAATCTTTATATACACATTAACACTTTTCAAAGGTTGACCTTCAATATTATACTCCCCAACTAATAAGGGTGACTTTTTCCTGGTTGTTCGCATGATCTTATATTTCTTGGTATTAATTCTCATCGTATTCATCTTACACCAATCTGAAATTTTATCTATATCACTTTGAAAAGTAGACAGATCTTCTCGAGTGGACCCGATCACTTTGTAGCCTCCTTCGCAGCCTCCCGGGCCTGGGAAAGGCTATGAATTCCCCCCTCCTCGAGAAGTGAAAACAGTCGAATGCTCCCGCCCGGGTTATGCCCTCGGAAATGTTGAATTTTCGAATTGATCGGCACTTAAGGTTTCACGTAGAGTGTTAAAGGGAATAGTAAGAACGTAAAAGACTAAACACAACACAAGACTATGGTGGCCGATAACTGCCATTCGTCAAAAGCACATAAATTTGTTAATTTTAGATCGAACTTTAATTATTTTGTATTGGAAATAAAGTGAAAGTACAATGTAAAAACATTTTGTTTTTTATTGAACTGGAAATAGATTCTTCTCTATTATTATTTTCAAAACAAAAGAAAATATTTTTACTATGAAATGAAAATAAAAATAAAAGTGAATAAAAGCAAAAGTAAAAATAATTTGTTCACGGCCTGGAACTGCCATTCAAAACAAAAAAAGGCAAAATTAATTTGTTCACGGCCGGGAACTGCCATTCAAAACAGAAAAAGTAAAATTAATTTGTTCACGGCCGGGAACTGCCATTCAAATTTGGGGAGGGACTGGAACGCAGTGACGGGCATTATGGCGGCATATTTTCGAAATGATGGTTGGAAAGAAGACATCGTTCTCAAAGAAGAAACGGCTAAATATGTAAAACAGGGTTTTCAACGGAGAGAAATGTTAGATTTTTTGAAAAGGGATTTTGTCCAATATGCATGGAGCCTTCGCACTGTCGACAGACGCCTTCGTCACTTTGATATACAGTACAATGACAAAAATGTGTCGGTGGAGGAAGTTAAAGATGTTGTAAAAAAGGAGCTTGACGAACCAGGAAAACAGTTAGAATACAGAGCAATGCACCGAAAAGTTCGACAAGTTCATGATCTCAATGTTCCACGAGATTTAGTTCATGCGGCAATGTATGACCTCGCCCCGAAGGGTCTGGAAGCCCGTGGACCAGTTAGCAAAAAGAAAACAATCCCCAAGGGAAGTTTTACAACAAAAGGCCCTAACTGGGTCCATTCTCTAGATGGACATGATAAACTAATGGGCTACTAAAACAGCACTTTCCCATTAGCAGTATATGGCTGCATCGATACCTGCTAGTAGAAAGCTGTTATGGCTGCGGATCTGGGTCACTAACAGCGACCCCAAGGTAATTGGCCGTTGGTATTTGGAGTATTTATATGAGGCTAGAATTATGCCTTCAATGATAAGGCTGGACAGAGGAACAGAGACCGGCACAATGGCAACGATACATGCCTTCTTGCGAAGAAACCATGATGATATGGATGACCCATGTGAATCGATCATTTACGGGCCATCGACATCAAATCAAGTAAGCACTTATTTGTTTGTGTACTTATTTTATGTATCGGTTAAAAAGAAGTGTGAATGCAACTGGAGTTGTCATATTAGGTTGCTTTTTCTATGTTTTTCTTTGCATTATAGTGCATAATGGACCATTTTTGATAATTTTTTTAAAGATCGAGAGATGGTGGAGGGAACTCCACGAGAGAATGGAAAAATATTTCAAGGAGCAACTCAACTGGTTAAAGGACCGAGGTCATTATAATCCACATAGTGAGAGAGACAGGTACATATAATAATTATAGAATAGACCTGATAAAGACATGGGGTTAGAGTGAACACAATTTCTGCTTGTTTTATTTGTCTATTTTTTAAAAGCAAGGAAAAGGTTGACTTGATCCTGGGAAGGTAGCCTGAGAGCAAGCTCAACCGGCCCTCTAGCAGCGGGGCTGGAAAAGGAAGAAGAGCTTGCAACTACGTCTCTGGAATTTGAATTCCACCTCCAATTCGTCTGTGGCTCCCTGTCGACTTAGCTGTCGTATTTCCGCCAATCAGCACTATGTGGAAATGAGTGCAAATGTAAACAAATACTAAGAAACACGTGCCAAGGGTAATGACGTCTTTCATAATGTCATTTCCACCAATCAGCATTTCGCATCAACTTTTTCAATGCAGATATTCAAATTCCAGCGATGTAGTTTTAAGCTCTCCTTCCTTTTCCCAGAGAGCTTGCTCGCAGGCTATGTGGAGGTGTGGGGGAAAATCCCATTATGAAGGGGCAGGGATGCATTGTTATGTTGTTTGGGGTTGCAGATTGCATGTTTTGGTGACACTTAAAGCTGTCTAGAGTATTCATGATGGAATGCCTATTTCACCTGGTCGGATGTTACTTTATGGTGTGTAATAAAGAAACCAGGGGACTAAAAAAGGAAAGAAAAAGCCGATTTTATGACAATGCCTTTATCACACATTATTAAAAGTGATTACTATTAATATATAGCTCTTATTTGGTACTGTGCTTTATTTTTAATGTATTTAAGGGATCAAGTAAAGCTTGAGTCTAGCACTCATGGGAGTCCCCCTCCCCAAGGGAAATCTACTCATGGTCTAAAATTAAAGTCACAAACTTTTTAGGCAAATTCCAAATGTGTCAAGGATAATTATTGACAATAAATATTTGTCAAAATAAACGTATCTATACAGTGTAAAACCTTTGATGAAATAAATCTGTGTTAATTTCTCCTGTCAGGATGCTCTTGGCTTTTCTTCTCATACCAGTAGTGCAGAAAGAACTAGATCTGTTTAGGACAGTTGTATGGAACAGTCACAAAATAAGAACACAGAAAGATACAGCTTTGCCAGATGGAATCCCTGATCACATTTATAACTTTCCTGAAACATAAGGCCTAGAAGAGTGTGGTATGACTGTGCATATTTTCACTTTAAAATAGACATCCTTGTAACACTGTAAACAACAGCTAAAAAGCCCTGGTCTTTCACAACTTCGGGGATTTGGTCAGGCTTATATCCAGGGAAGGGAAGGGGCTTACAATCAGATGTATTTTTGTTTACTGGTAGCCTAGAGGGCTTATAAGTGAGGAAGGGGGATGTGGGGGGATGGCTTATAAGTGGCCGTTTACAGTAGAAAGTACAAACACAAACCAGTTGATAAATGTAAGGACCATATGCCCTTAAAACTACTACTGTTACCGACCATTGGATGTGGTAGGCAAAGAAAATTGAAGATTGAATCTTTATTGGCCAATATTTTAGTTAAGAAAAAGATTTAATGTGCCATCTTTTCTGTCATTTAGCCTTTGGTTGTTTTCTGTTTACATTTTGTTGTTTGCTGTTTCCTCGTTGTAACCGAGTGTTGTTAAAAATGCCATTTTTTTACAGGTTGGCCTGTAACAGAAGATGAATTGAAAGAGGCTGCACTTCATTCTGGTGTTCTGTCAGTTGAAGATGACTTTTTAGATGCTACATTTAGATCAAAGTGTGAGGAAATTATTCCATATCCTAACCAAGTTCAACCAAATGAATGCAAAGATGCATTTCTACATCTTAAGGAAAAATTCATGGAACTGTGAAGAGTGAAGGTTCACGTTTCCCTTCAGTGACCACATCTTGAATTGTTCATGAGTATTAGCTCAGAAAGATAATATTTATTATTTTAGTTTAATATATAAATCAACTGAGAAACCAAACCTATTGCTTACTACACTGGTATGGTGGCCGATAACTGCCATTCATCAAAAGCTCACAAATTTGTTAACCACATATCCAAAATTACTAACAGCTATCAAATTTTCCCTGATAAAGCTCTGTAGTTGAAAAATGTCCTAAACCATCGAGTCATGTTAATGACCATGGTCACCTTTTGTTTTTTTTTTTTTTTTACTTTTCCATTGTTTTTAACATATTATTGTAAGTACTTGTTGCATGGTCTGATCTCCGTCCGTTGTATTAACTGTGCTATTCTGAGTATACAGGAAAAGTTACAAAATAAGGCGCTGCATATGTTTTGTATGCAATAAATTTTCTTCAAAAAAGTAAACCATGTTCCTTGCACCAATGTATGCTTACAAAATTGTGTTTGAGAGAAAGACATAATGCCTCATTGTGTGCAATATGGTCGAATAGCCCATACATAGTTACATACATGGTATGAAACAAAAATTGGAATGGATTATCTTGTCCCACTACCCTCCCATACTTCTTGATAAATATTGTCAGGTTACTTTCTGTAAAACCGTTTCCAACAGGAGTGAAGCCTAGTAAAAGCACAGCCCCCCAAAAATAGACAGAAAGGCAAGAGAAGCAACAAATAGGAGAAACATAACAATATTTTGCCTTCTGTACATACCCAAACTTGAAAAGCTATTTTTAAACTGTTTTCAGTTTACTATCTGGCCAAAATAGGCAAATTTGTCTAGATTGTCATTTACAAGTTAAGCACTATGCTAGTGGGTTTGGTGTCTGATGCCAAATGGTTGTGCTTTAAGTTCTGGTATGCACAGAAGGCAGAATTCAAGTTGGTTTTAAAATTGAGGACATCTGTAAGTGGTTCAAGGGGAATGGTTCCATGTGGACAGTACAGGGTTTGAAGTGAGAATGGGCTAAGTTTGCAGTAGGTCAAATTACTTGACGAGACAGAGACAGTCCAACAAACATTCTTTATTGCATGCAATTAGAAGTAACCAGCAGCTAAACACCCTGTCTTAGGGCTGTATTAATTTTTTTTTTCATGACACCATACACCATGTATTAAACGAAAATACTACTTATGTTATTACCAATGGGAGGGGGAGTAAAGGAAAGCCACAAAGACCTTTATTGCCCCTACTCCTGCATGGCAAGGAATTCTTTTTTTTTTCTGGGTGGGGGGGTTACAAACTGTATTGTGACTTTTTGTTAGAGGGAGAATTAGGAATTGTTAGAAGTAAAAGTTAATGAAAAAGACCTTTTTGAAGACAGGAGGCTGGGGGTGGATTATCGGCTATGCTGCTAAAACTTTTCTGGTTAAAATTGAAACTTATAAATGACCTCATTCATACCTCCCTTGCCATTATTAACTGTAACAAACATTGGGTACAACAATGTAGTCTTTAAATTGTTAAGACTATTTACCGTTAACTTTTTCTGCAAGAAACTGTGAGGTAAAACTGAGTACAAATACTACAAAATGCTGATACCATTCATTAGTCTGTTTCATCAAAATTTCAAACAGTAACTTTAAAACCAGTAAACTGAATCACTGTCTATTACTTTAAATTCTTGCAAACCTTAAAGTACAGTAAATGTTACACTTGTAACAGCTAACAAACAACAATCCCAATAGCTGTCTGAGAAAAGCTACCTATGGAAAACAGGAATTTATCATTTTCAACCAATTCCAAATACATGTACACTATTTCATGATTATACCCTGTAGTCTGTGCCAGACAGAAACCTTAACTTTAAGTTTAAACCACAGTCAGTTTTATCGAAACTTCAAACATTAACTGTCAAACCAGCAAAATGAATCTATGACATTGCCTACTGCTTAATTAGTTCTTGCAACTGTAAGCTTTTACAGTAAATATTGCAATGATGACAGCTAACAAAACAATTTATAGCTGTTTGAGAAAGGTTACCTGTCGAAAACAGGAATTCATCATTTTCAACCAATTCTGAGGAGGCTATTTCAGGATCATACAGCTTGTGGCCTGTGCCCTGGATATCAAGGACCATTAACTTATGGTTTGATTTCTCATAACTAAAGTGAGCAAGGCACTGAGCTTTTTCTGACAATGTACTTTTGTCACACACCTTGCCAGTGTTGTTTATGTATTTTACAAAGTTCCCCTCAATGTACTCCTCAACAGTGACATAGTCGCCCTTATCCAGATCTTTCCCAAAGTAAACCTTTCCATACTGCAGTGCTTGGCCAAACTGTAAAAGATCATCTTTCTTTATTTTCTGAGCCAACTGATCGGCAAAATTCTTTGCAAGCGTATGCATTTGAACAACCTTCTTTGTATGTACTTCAGCTGTCTGACCTGTGTATTGTATTGCTTTTAGTGCTTCTGGTAAGTATCTTTTCACAACCCATGTTTTGCCAGCAAATGCTTCATTATGACTTGTTGCCCTGTAAGAAAATTTGACCCAAACTCTTTTATCTGGTCTAATTCACCTTTGAATTTCACATTTTCAAAGCCCCACAAATATTTTTGGAAGCTTTCCAATGAAAAGAGCCCTGGGTGGGAGAGGCAGGTAGACACGATGAAAATTTACCACCCAAGCATTATTTGGAAAAGCTGGAAGATACAAAATAAAAAGGAACTGTATTTTCATGAAATGTGAATGTACAAAATCTCTTACAATTTTTGACAATATTTTTTATCATCATATTAAAAAAAGTGATTACCACTTGACTGTGCAATATGTAGGGGGTAGGGTATTGTTTCCATAACTATGTAAGGGGTCACACCCATTGTGATCAGCGCAAAAACCACATTTACCCCTTAAGAAAGTAAGAATCTAATTAAAAGCTCAAATACCCTAAATTCATCGTAGACATAGAGCTTGCCCGAGGCGGGTGATGGCTCGGTACATAAACAAACAAATACCATCATCGCCACAATGTTTTTTTTTAAATCAGTCGCACCTACCTATATGCTTCTCTGAATCCGCCCTTTGCAAAAGCATCCTTCTCTATATTAAACTCTATAGTAGCTGCAGTTAAGGACCATCCGAGTGGGTCCAATTCAAAGGACCTCACCTCGATCAAAGTGGTGGCTTTTTTCGCAACAACCTTTCCAAGCGTTAGCATCTCCGATACTGAAAGGCTCTTCGGAAAAACCTTGATCTGCTTGGGTGACCATGTGCTGTCGCTTTCGACAGAGGTGGAAGCAATGGAAACACTCGAAGCTGGTCTCCTTTTTCTCTTGGGCGGTCCATCAGGATTGATAAATATGTTGCTTTCGTGGTCTTGTTCGTGTCGCTGAATGAACCGAATGTGGATCAGTTTTAGGTCAGGAATTTGTTCAAGCGTTGAACAGGATGGCCCTTGCTCTCCCGCCAGAACGTCACACGTGACGCTTTTGCCAACTGTTGGTAAGAAGTGCTTCTCACAAGCAAGTTTGATGTTTGGTAATGTTATGTCCTCGTAGTCAGCAAATGGCACAAATTCCCTGGCTCCAATCCTGCTAAACTTTTGCGCCTTACCAGAGACTTCGGAACTGAGTCGCTGTACTGTAAGTTCTCCACGTTGAAGTATTACTCCAGCACCCAATCCTGTATCGGCTTTTGTCTTTTTCTGCACTCGTTTCTGCTTCATTTGGGCTTGAAACTTTGCCAAAGCTCGATCCCCCATATTGAGTCTAATGATTTCTGCGAAAGGGCGCCAAATTATCAAAGAATCCGGGAGTCTGGGTACGAGATTAGGGAGCTTACGAATTGACGACTTTCGCACGACGACGCCGTTGGACTGCGTGAGAGGCTTACTGCGCATGCTTATCTGGGCACTTGCCGGCGTCGCGCCAAAATCGACGCCGTTGTTGACAGCGATTCGCCGGCGTCCTAGAAAAAGCAGGACGTGAGACTAATTTTCAAAGTTTTCCCTACATACTTCAGCGGATTTTTCCTTATAATTCAAGTATAACATTAGGTACATGTTCTTTACATATGTTTTCGATTTGTTTGTCTGTTTTCATTGAAGTAACGCCCCGAAGCTAGCTGTAGACAAACATAAATTAACACCGAGTGAAACCATATTGGCAAGATGGTACCAAAGCTACGACTAGACCATTGCAAGTGGTCATCTCATCACAGTAACTACAGCTGTTCAGCAAGTTTATAAATGCCATCCCTGTATATATAAACGAGCCTTGCATTCGTCCTTTGTTGTCTCTTCTAAATCCATAGTTAACTCTGAGTTTGTTGACGAAACGCATAAAAGTACAAATACAGTGAAATACTCGGTCCTCTATAAATCTGTTTCCATGAGCGTCTGCAATACGAGCTCTCGTTTCTCTTACGAGTTTAGACATTTTGGTTGAACAAACAAGCTTACTTGTGAAAAGAAGAAAACAAACTTCAGAAACGGCGGGAAAATTTGCCAGCCTCGCGCACCAACGTCGTCGTCTTTACTACGAATCGTAAATTCAAATTTCTACACGACGGCAACGCATAACTAAGACGTGACCGAGCGGCGGCGTCGTGCGAAAGTCGTCGATTCGTAAGCTCCCTATTGTAAACAAACGCGAGCGACGCACTCCCGCCAAAAGTCTCATTTCTTTCTTTTTGAATGGCAGTTCCCGGACATGAACATATTTATTTTAGTTTTTTTTTATTTGAATGGCAGTTCCCGGCCGTGAACAAATTAATTTTGCTTTTTTTTGTTTTGAATGGCAGTTCCCGGCCGTGAACAAATTAATTTTGCCTTTTTTTGTTTTGAATGGCAGTTCCCGGCCGTGAACAAATTATTTTTACTTTTGCTTTTATTCACTTTTATTTTTATTTTCATTTCATAGTAAAAATATTTTCTTTTGTTTTGAAAATAATAATAGAGAAGAATCTATTTCCAGTTCAATAAAAAACAAAATGTTTTTACATTGTACTTTCACTTTATTTCCAATACAAAATAATTAAAGTTCGATCTAAAATTAACAAATTTATGTGCTTTTGACGAATGGCAGTTATCGGCCACCATACAAGACTTCCCACAATAGTAAACATAGTATCATGCATCACTGTAACGTCACTGTGGTTTTCATCAAATTTTTAAAAACAACAATTTCTTACGCATGCAAATTAAAATTGGCCTCATATGATGTCGGATTCCAAAATTTAAGTATAAGATCTTGACGCCTGGCGTATAATTCTACTTTCAGAAAGAGAGGATCTGTTAGAGTTAGTGGCGGAGACCTTCGTGTTTGTTCTGTTAAATATTCGCACCTCTTCCAAAAACGTCTTTGAAGGAGATGATATTACTGGTTAAAATGATGTAATAAGGATAGTAATTGCAGTTGTTTGTGTAGTTTATAAAGTTAGTGTAATGTCTGAACGCCACTGAGACCAGTCCTCGATGGTGGTGGATTACACACTCAGGAAACAACACAGGTTTCAGTCCGCCATATTATATTCTCACTCTCGCCCACAATGAATTACTAGCACGGGTTACACAGGCAACCAAATATACAATCATTACAATTAGTACCGAGTTTTTGTTGCTATAATTCAAGTAATTTGAGCAATTGTTGTAGTTATTCTAAGTAGTTGGGAGTATAGCTCTTTTTCATTTCATTCCCTAAGTTTGTTTTCATAACAACAAAAGAAACATTCCTGTGTTACTTCTAAGCTCAAAATGTATCTAAACACATACATTATAACAAAGCGCAGTTACATGTACAACTCAAAATTGCAAGCTTGACTCTGTCAATGGGCTTAACGGAGAAAACAATTTAAGCAAAACAGGAACTTGTGGAAAGCCATTCAGAAGTTTAACTAAACTTTTAGAGAGTTTTAACCTGGACCAAAGCCTTAAACTGAACTTACCTAATCAAGTCCACGTTCGAAGGCTGTTTCTATTTGTTTCTTTTTTTTTTGGGTCTCCGACATCAAATTTAGCTCATACCAGGCAAGAAAAAGATTATATCATTGTATAAGTATAGGTAGGTTAACCAACATGCCACAAAATTTCATCATACTATTGGTCACATGTTATTCATATGCACTGTCATAGACAAACCTGAAATAAATACTCCGCCAAGAAAGGCGTCTTAAGTTATAATTCTCAACATGTAAATTACACAAAGATAAAGTTAAAGGGACTTTTTTAAAAGCACATGTACCTTGTTGCATGATCCTCGTATAATATCCGCACGAGTCAGCTCTCGAGTTTTTAATAACTTACATGACCCGTGGCACGCGAGTGCAGTAAGAATTGGTATCCTGTCACGGCTTATTGAATGATACACGTTTTTCTCAACTGGGTCTCTTTTAGTTAGGGAAAAAAAAGACTTTTATTTATTCTTTCGCTAAGCGAGGAGAGGTGCTTTATAACTTTGTTACTAGTACTTTTTCAAGTTCTATTTAAATTTCTGTCACGATATATTTATTAATTCACAGTGTTTCTTATATAACTTATAATTGATGCTAATTAGATTTGACATTACAACTATTAGTGCTTCAAACGTAGCAAAATAAAGACAAGACAGAGCAAAACCTTATAAATATAGACTCAAAATTTAACGTGCTCTCCTTTTTGAAGATTTGTGGTTTCGGATATCGTGCATTTTCTTATATTGCGTATTTTTTTCATCTGCTCTTCTCATATCTTTTCTTTTCTTTTGATGAGACTTTTTCCGGGTACTTTTTTTACGAAAACGCTGAAGGCACTATAAAGGTCCGTAGAAAGTGGTAGGGACCAAACTTATTTCGAATTCGTTCATACATGTCATATTTTGCTTTATAGTTAAATACACAGTCCAGTGTCCGAATTAAATCTTCCATGCCTGACTGGTTTGTTAAAATGATAACATTTACCACATTCCACGCCTAACGGAAAGGTCGAGAATGTGCTCGATCATTGTCTTTCGTAAGAAATTGACGTCAATATTGGTAATTGTGCAATCTGGATCGTTTTTGGTGTCAGAGGGTCAAGAGTATGAAATTAAGTCACGTTCGTAATAATCAGGGAACCTTAAGGCCCGGTTCAGACGCCGAACTTTTCATGAGCCGAACCTAATTCGAATTAAGACCGACCCAAATTATTTAGACCGGCTAAAGTGATTCAGACGCTGATCTTAATTCCAGCCGAACTAAATTCAGAAGGCCAAAAATGCGCATTTCGGTCAAACTGCTTACAAAATACGTTATAAGAATTTCTGCATTTGGTTCGGTACATGAAAAGTTCGGCGTCTGAATCAAAGGCGTTCCAAAGTCGATTCAAAGGCGAAATTCCCGGCCGGGCTAGGCGAAAAGAACGGCTGAG
This sequence comes from Porites lobata, assembly GCA_942486035.1. NCBI lineage: Eukaryota > Metazoa > Cnidaria > Anthozoa > Scleractinia > Poritidae > Porites > Porites lobata. The sequence continues at coordinate 1,359,927 of CALNXK010000040.1, read as the reverse complement.
CCGTTCCAAATTGAAACAGGCGTTCCTAATTGATTCAGACGCCGAACTTTTCATGTACTTAATTCAATGTACTAGGTTCGGCTCATGAAAAGTACGGCGTCTGAACCGGTCCTAAGATAGACCTTTCTTGTCTCCGTCCTTACCTTTATGGGCATGGTTCCTTTACCCGTACCTGTGGAAAATTCAATTCATACTATACTGTAACGCTTCTTACATCAGGCACCAAAGAGACAGAGCCAAGTGTCCGCTTTACGGAGGGAGTGGGATGGAATTTATGTCAGTGGGTCAAGAGTATGTAGTAAAGTCAGGTTCGTAGTTTTGGGAACCCTAAGACAGACCTTTCTTGTCTTTGTACGGGTATGGTTCATTTATCCGTACTCGTAGTAAATACATGCTAGAACCAAAGAGATAGATCTAAGTGTCCTCATCACGGAGGGACTTGAATGAAATTGGTGTCAGTGGGTCGAGAGTATGTATTGACGTCACGTTCGCGCGTAGTATTGGGAAACTTAAGATAAACCTACGGGCCTGGTAGGCGAACATGTTGCCCACGTGCATGAAAGGCGACCATGTGGTAATGGCATCTTTGTTCTACCCGGTAGCCCTACTGTTTCTCGGCGGTGTAAGAGGTAGTCTTTTACCGTACTTATGTTTACCGTGGTACTGCTCTTTTACCCATAGCCGTGGTAAAATAATACTGTTACAATTCCTAAATCGGACACCAAAGAGACAAAGCTTGGGGTCCGCATTACGGAGTTGTCCTTAATATTGAGGCAGGAATTGGAGAAAGTTAATTTCTAGAGAGTTTCAGTTTGTTCCCAGAAGAACAGAGTGGGGTCGATACAGTCATGTGATACTTATCAGCGGAAACCACGTGGCTGTCAATAGACCATAATAAGTCAATTTCAAGTTAAACTTAGATTGCATGCCTTTGACTTGCGACTGGACTCCAAGCAAGTTAATGCGACGACCTATCCGGTACATCTGCCTACACGAACGGATGGACGTACGGACGGACAATGTTGTCAAAACCACAATTTCTTGGATGTGTAGACATAACGAGCCGGACTATCTTAGCAACCAAAAAAACCCTCCGTATCCAGCTGAGATAGCTGAGTAAAAGTCAGCTATCTCAGCCGGATACCCAGTAGCCTGCAACATTCCCTGTTCCATTAATCTCTGATCGTATTTCGCGTTTAATAAGATAGAGGCGTCAATTTTCACGCAATCATGTCATCATCTTAGGGCTAGAAATATAATTAATTAAAAGCGCGGTATCTAACAAAATGTACGGCTTTGGTTTCGGAAAAATAATTCAGTGCCGTCTAAAAAGAAACATATTAAAGTCTGCGGTCGATCTCGTTGCAAATACACAGAAAAAAACGATTAAATATCTATAGTTCAATATTACTCGATTTCGTTAGTGCTCCCCCTCCCCGATGCTGTGTAGTACACTTACATCGATTTAGTGCAACGAAGAGATAGGATATCTTTCTCTCTACGGATGGAAATGCTAAAACGTGTTATATATCCTGGAAGCGCTCTGGCATAATATTATATGAAAGGACTTCAACCTGGATGAACCAGAGAAAGCAGAAAGGATATAGAACAACTTCCTAATTTTTTCTCGGCTTCGGGTCGAAAATTATATTGAACGTGTTATATATCCTAGAAGTGCTCAGCCATAATAACATCACGCCAGGACTTCTGCCTGGATGAACCAGAAAGGATATAGAACAATTACCCATTTTTTTCTCGGCTACGGGTCAAAATACTGAACGTGTTATATATCCTACAAGTGCTCAGGCATAATAACATCATGCCAGGACTTCAACCTGGATGAAACAGAAAGGATATAGAACAACTGCCTATTTTTTCTCCGCTACGAGCCGAAATACTGAACGTGTTATATATCCTAGAAGCGCTTAGGCATAATAACATCATGCCAGGTCTTCTGCCTGGATGAACCAGAAAGGATATAGAACAACTGCCTAATTTTTTTTCTACGTGTCAAAATGCTAAACATGTTATACATCCTGGAAGCGCTCAGCCGTAATAACATCATGCCAGGACTTCTGCCTGGATGAACCAGAAAGGATATAGAACAACTGCCTATTTTTTTCTCGGCTACGGGTCGAAATACTGAACGTGTTATATATCCTAGAAGCGCTCAGGCATAATAACATCATGCCAGGACTTCTGCCTGGATGAACCAGAAAGGATATAGAACAACTGCCTATTTTTTTTTTATACGTGTCGGAATGCTAAACGTGTTATATATCCTAGAAGCGCCCAGGCATAATTACTCATGCTAGGACTTCTTCCTGGATGAACCAGAAAGGATATAGAACAACTGCCTAATTTTTTATTCTAGAAGTGCTCAGGCATAATTACATACCAGGATATCTGCGATTGAGTTTGCGGTGCGCAAGGTGGGATAAATGTAAATATAGGCATTTACCCGACTTGGAAGCAAATATTTCCTCCAGCCGATCGAGTCACTGGTTATGCAGGGGAAAGTCTGCGTTGTTTTGTTTTTACGAAAGTTTAGTCAAAGAAAGCTTAAGCGAAAATAGGGAGATCGCAATTGTTATACAAACTACAAATTAGAGCTGACCTGAAAGACACGTTGAATTGTGTCGCCATTCTGGAGAATATAATCTGGCCGCATTTAGGGAGACAATTTCATCTACCATCCAAATTTACTATTTTGTTTGCTAGAATCCTCAGACAAATAATAGGGTGGAGAAATCGAATAGCTTGAGAAACTAAATCCTTGAGTTTACTTACCGATCACAACGTGTTTTGGAAGTAATGAGAATCGCGCCAAACGAGGTTGTCGCAGCCTTCTGGAGCGAACACGGTCGCGACCTGGATTGATACAATTACCATTGCAGGAGCTATCATGCCAGTGATTTCACCTTTCGTTGCATAGATATAGTGAATGGCTTGTAAGCACATCCTTGACTCTCGAAACTTTCGTCTTGTGCCGCTATAGAGTTCCATTTCCCGCGAACCGTAGATAGATTTCCCGTTTAACAAAATTTTTGATAATTTATGCAAAATTGAACCTCGTGAACGTCAGAAGTGGATTTATCGACTCAAAAATAAACAGACTTCCTCCACGGGGGTTTGAACATGATTTTAATTAAAGTACTTTACGAGCGCTGTGGTAGTTGACCGCAAAAGTGTTACGATGATAGATACTCAACTGGATGATTACGTCACTACATAGCAACCAAGTAATTCAATTTTATTGAATAAAATTGAAGTACCCATGGTGTTCCGCTATTACGGTTGTGTCCCTGATGGAGAATTCTATTTGTATATTCATTTGTACGCCTCATTTTCAGACCAGATCCGGTACCGAAACTTTAAAACGTTTTAAATGAGAATATAAAATGACGACATTCATGCTCCTTCATCCAAGACAAACATGTATAAGAATGTATAAACAATAACTTGACGCCAGAAAGAGCATACTGGGCTGCCATAAAACCTACACCAGATAGGAATATTTCATTGTATGAAAAAGAGAAGTGTACGAGAACAGACAGCTGGCAGCTTATGAAAGGAAAAAGTAAGTGACGCTGCCAAACCCATCCCCATTCTGGATACCACCCCTACCCACGGGCCTCATTCAACTGTTTGAACCGAGACCATAAATAGATGATGATTCCAATGTCGTTGATGGTCGATACAAAACAAGTTAAAATTATTCAGACGTAACTCACCGGTATGCAAACCATACCAAATCGAAAATAAAGAAATAAGACTTTTTTGACATAAATATCACGATGCAAGGTTTATTTATTCAGACATGATCTTTTATCCGGTATGCACACTGCGGTGGCTGCGTTTTTCAACAAAGGTACAGTGCTAATAGCCAAGAGAGTAAGACAGAAAACTCGACCTTCTGAACAATTAGTTTTTGATATTTCAGTTACTGTCCAATAAATGAATTTGATTTGCCGTTTTGTTTTCGTCATGGCTTATATATTGTAATACACATTGGTTTTCTACATCGCGCAAGTTCAATTCCCATTGATTTGGCTATTTTTATCGTCAAGAAGCATTAACGTAACTTTTTATCACCTGAAAAAAGTTCAGAAAAACAATTGCTAGAAATTGTATGAGATGTGTATAATCAATGACTAATCGATGGATAATTATTAGATAATTGAAGAGTAATCGAACGCACCATTTACTGATCGATGACATTAATGAGTAATCGATGGCATCAATGACTAATTGATTGGCCACAAAATTATTGGCCATGTATTAGTCATCGATTACCTATTGATTATAGCGAATAATCAATGACTAACCAGTTGATTACCCAATGATTACTCATCGATTATTCATTGACTGATGTCATTTATCATCCGGATTGCTTTTCATTTTTTCGTTTTAATTCTGGTATTATTCTTCTTTGACTTAAAATGAAGAGGATTTGGGTGTATTTGAACGAATACAATCATAGAAAATTTCCCTTAGCTATTTACTCTTCTTTGCTATACATTTCGGCATTCGCACTGGTAGTCTACTGGCTCCTACCTGGCTCACGTTGGCGCTGTTTATCTCCCCTAGAAAAACTAGACGCATAACGGCGAAAGCTCGGGCCTCCCTTGAGCAAATGTTTTGATATAAAAGGATTAAAAACATACTTTGTTGTTCAATATTTAATTTTGCATTGATTCTCTTTGCGGAAACGAGTGGATCAAGAATAGTTACATACCATAACTTAAATCTTTTTGTTGATAAGCCGCTGGCCGGGAGAGTAAAACAAGACAAGAGCACTTGAGTTATCAGGAAAATCGCACTGATTCTTAGCCTGTTCACAGACTTTCTATATTTTCCGGGAAAATGGTCTGTGGATAGACTAACAGATAGTCTACTTCAGCAAATGATCACGCTGTTTACATTTCTTTCCTTACTAAACATACTTTGCACTGTAACATCTCCTTTGCGCTCGAAAAACGTTCTAGAAACGTCCGTTCAAATGAGTAAGTCGGAGGGTGTAAGTTGCAGGTTGCAGACAGTCGGTTTTTTTTTCTCAAAATCGGTTTAAATCGTTCTTCAAATTCTGACCTGCAACCTGCAAATTACACCCTTCGTGAGTAAGCTTCATTAAAGAAATCATAGCTTTCAATGTATATGGAAATAAGAACAGTTTAGATGCATAAACATCTGCAAACGATGATTGCGTGAATACGACGGTTTACCACTACTACATACTGTTTGACAATAATTGAGGTTATAAAAAAAGAAAAAGAAAAAATCAGTGAGGGTCATCAAAACGAAAGCAAAGATTGAGAGAAAGACTGTAGTTACACACAAGTTGATTGATGTGCTCAATTTCTTTTATTCAGTTGTGTGTTTTTTCTGAACTAAGCTCAAGTACAGTAGGCATATCCTGGTATGTTTTACAAGACTCTTGTGTTGATGACAATCACTCTGTTTCAAAGTTTAGTAGTCTAGGACAGTCCTTCGTCAAGTGTTGAAAACAGTATTATATAGTTTAGGTAGTTGTGGTTCATTCCCTAAGTGCCTCAAACTCCCTTAGTACGTGGTAGCTTATTAAATCGTAGAGGCTTCACGATACTGTTCACTCTGAAGAGTTTGTTCGTAAGTTGGTTTAAAGTTAGTCACGAATCTACCCGCGTTTTGAAATGAACAGGCGGAATCTTTTACTGTCAATGAGCGAGTGCATTAGATAATTTTTTTGATTCCGGAGGTCATTTATGGCGCTTTTCATCCCGGGCCGTTCTCCACATAATGGCCTACATCACATTCTTTTAAACACTGAAATAACAACAGCATCTAAACACGACATTGATCACTAAATACGCGATTACAATTATGATTGCAGAAATGATGATAAAAACAAAGAAAGATAAAATCAATGAAATCAGATCCTTGACAAAAATTAAAAGCAGGGATATTAGGGCCATTTATACGAGGAAAAATAAGACGCGTCTTAAATAGGACGCGTCTTAAATAAGACGCGAACTTTCCGTATAAACGGCACATTTCGTCTAAAATAAGACGCAGCTTAGCTAAGACGCGTCTTATTTTAGAACAGCCCTTAACACCTGTTCTTAGATAAGACGCGTCTTAGCTAAGACGAGAAAAAATTCGTATAAATGACCTTCGCGTCTTACATAAGACGCGAACGCATAGTACGCATGCGTTAATTTTTGGCGCGCCACGTTGGATTGCCGTTGCTAAGAGCAACATTCACATGAAAACGAGTAAAGAACAGAAATAAGACGCGAACCATTTATACGAGCTGTTCTCGTCTTAGATAAGACATGCTCGTATAAATGGTACAGTTCGCGTCTTACTTAAGACGCGTCTTATGTAAGACGCGTCTTATTTTTCCTCGTATAAATGGCTCTATTGTTACCCAGAGGCTGGCGATTGTACAGAATTCTCTTGTCGTTTCGTCTTCCATAAGGCTGTTGCCGGTTGATCAGAAACACACTGTTGAATTCAACCGCTGATCCAGTTGCTAGTAATGTTTACGTATCTAACAGTTTCAGTTTTATCAGTTAATATAGGTGATTCTGTTAGCGCTTCAAACTCAGTAGGTAGCTCCCTCAATACACAAGATTTCTCGATAAAAGATTCACTCGGAAGAGTTCGCTTGAAAATGGGTCTCTCGTGTAGTCCGTGAACTATACCACTTTCAAAATGTGCTCTTGCTATCTTTTATTGTGGGCTTACTATGAAAAACGTTTATATTAGTATGTCGCTCCTTAGAATGTGCTCTGCTGAAATCAACTGACCTATTCTACGCATACTCTTACATCTTGCGCACGCGTTGAACACGCCAGAGGGGGATTTGTGCGAGAAAGAAAACCGAGGCCATTTTATAACTTTGCGTGCCACAGGCTGCCCAGTAATAACAAAACTGGCAAAGACAAAAGCCACTTGAGGTTTCTCGATATTTCGGATGGACAAACTGTCCATGCCAAGCCGTCCATTGGGTTTCGTCACCGAAACTTTAACCTAGCCTATTTTACACAACAACAATGATAACGATCTATGCCCAATTTTTGGCAAAAAAATATTCACTCAAAATATTTCTGTCTCACTAGCTTGAAGACTTATTGCTCAGAAGCCTGACTAATTCAGGTCTCGTATGTGATCAGGCTGGGTTGCCTGTGCCTGATATCATCCGCTTTTGAGCTATCTTGGATGTAAATATGTATGTATGTATGTATGTGTGTATGTATGTATGTATCTATATCACCGAATTTGCCTCGATTTCAAGTATGGCCCTCGAAATCGAGGCTCTTTTGTTCACCGTCAATCGATTCAGAAAGGAAACCTTATGAACACTCGACTATCGATAAAGTGGGATGTGGAAAACTCAAAGCCGCGGAGAAATCCTGTTTCGTATAGAAAAGGCACGTTTTTGTGGGCAAAGAATTTGAAAGCAAGCGCAGGTAATACAAATTTCCGTAAATTATAGCGATGTGTTTCTCAGAATATTTGACGTATTTCCTGGAACTTTACGGTGAACTGATGTTTTGGCTAAATGGTTAATTTGCTGTATTTATTTAATAGATAAATTGCTGTAGTTGTTAAGAGCTTTTCTGAAAAGTGTGGCAATGTTTGCTCTCCCTTGGTAGTAAAACGTCTCGTATTTTACGATAGCAGCGAAGATAGAAAGCGATTTCTTTTTAAATAAGTGAATACGCGAAGCGTAATGAATGAGTTGTCTTGGTTCATAGAAGTTCAGATTTCATCGATAACCTACCTGTCGTGTTGCGTTTACATGCACAGTTGCGTTTCCGACAATTTGGCTCTGTTTTGTCAAACATAAATTATCAGAATCCTATATTCGAAATAAACTGCAACGTATTAAAAACTTATTCAAACTGCATGAAAGGTTATTTTATTTCTGCATAAGCACTTCACTTTCCAATGGAAACTACTAGTCGCAAGCACATTCTTCATAACCAAATTTGGAAGACGTTCTGTTACCCCTGAGCCAGGCCACCGACGTCAATAATGGGATAAATTAAGAGAAAATTTTAGACGATCGACGTCACGCAAAAAGCGGTGACTTGGCTCAGCTGTTTTTGTGAGTTCGGAGCTGGAGAAAATGACGGAAGTTTTCACTAGTTACGTAAAGAACTACTGCCTCAAAAACACTGCAAAAGAGCACAAACATGCAACTGGACGGTTGACAACTGCTATGAGGAGAACATCTAATAGTCAGGAACGAGGGTCTTTGTCACGCTATTTGCTATCTTTTGGAATTCCAAACATAATAGTCACATTCTTGTTATAATTGAAGACTAGATTTATGCATTGAAATTGGGTTCTGCCGTTGATCTTCTGTCGCTACGGATGGTAGGGATGGACATGGATTGAACTTTGGAAAAAGCTTTTTTTAATGCTTTAATTTTATGCCTGCAAAAATCTCCCCCCTCCAAAAATTATGGTTTGTGTTCCTTGATGAAATTTATTGTATACCTTATTATCAGATAACTTACACAAGGGTAGGTAGTCGCAAACAACCTATTTTCTCGACTAAACCTGATTAGCTCGGCAGCGAGGCATTCTTTGCCGTAAAAGCTAATAATTATTAATAATAAAATGTATGATAAAACAAACCTCTATCTACAGGAAGATCTTTGCCACAGTTGTTTATAGCATAAATTGCAATCACTCTTCCATGAATTCAAGTTCAACTGTTCATACACTACACTAAGCAATGGTGAGTTTTGAGGTAGGTTCCGCGCGAGTTCGTCGAGAAAGTTGGAACGAGGGCAAAAAAAAAAAGGAATGAGGGGGGAGGGGGAAGGGAGCGAAGGGAACGCTTGCCCGCAACCCCACGATTTTGAAAAACTGCGTTCACCCACGAACGCAGCTTTTGATTGGTGCGGTGCTGGTAGTGTTGATTAATTATAGCAATCAATACATCAATCAAACCAGGTATGTTTTGTTTACGTGCGTCGCAGATCTGGTCTGATCTGATTTGTGGTCGCAGATTACAAATGCTTTGGTCGGATATTTATTTGAATAATGTTTGTGCGAAGGTTTATCAGATCTGAGTCTCTTTGATCAAAAGTATAATTGGAGATCGAGCAGTGGACACTAGTGAAGGCCAATTCAGTATTGGGAATGACGAGGTACGTATCTGACTGGAAAAGATGGACTGTTTGTTTGAGATAACATCAAAGTAAATCAGAACATCGAGTACTAGTCACTAGCTAGAGCCGCCATGGACAAGTGATTGGAAATTGAGCGGCATGTATTGTAGAGAACTTTTCGACACTGGCTGGCCTTTGGAGAGCAGCTGCTCTGCAAAACTCATAGCCGGCGGAGTGAATTGTTCCGGACAAATCATTTCTTTGAGACGTTTTGACACATAACGTTAAAATTTTAACTCAACTATAAAGAACAAGAAATTCCGCAAAAATCGCTTAGAGTTTCAACCTTCTTTTATAGTAAAGCTTCTTTTTATTACAGTTTTGCAATCCGTGGAGCGTGTTTTAGGGAACAAAGTAATTTTTTCAAATCTGGTAATCTATTCGTTATCTATCTTGACGAGCTTTCAATTTACAAATGAACCGAACCGTGAAATATCAAGGGGCGTTTTCCAGAATCGTGGGGTTTGCGGGCAAGTGTTTCCTCTTCTCCCCTCCCCCTTCCCCTTCCATTTTTTTTTTTGCTCCCGCTCTAACTTTCGCGCTATAACTCGACTGGAAACGCTTGCTACGCAGGCTAAGTTAAGTTACATACATTCCTTCAAACGTAGAGTTTGACAACGCCTACACTGAAGTATGCTACGACCAATAAGGTTTGAGCACCAGTAACCAGTAGGTGACGGTTACGGTACCTTTCCACGTCACTTCATCATGACATTAGATCTGTCAGGGGCACCCAACGATGGTTTCCTCGAAAATA
>CALNXK010000040.1:1200000-1342500 GCA_942486035.1 Porites lobata | reverse complement strand
TATATGGTTTATAGGGGTTTTTATAAAAACAACTAACGCTACAGCGATCCGCGCGCGGACGGTCCTGAAGGGTGGCTGATACCTTAAGAACAATTGGTGACAAAATCAATTACGTAAATAGTTTTGCAATCCTCTTAAAATAGATTTGTACAAAGAAAAAGGTTATCTTAATTGCCCTGAAGTGGACCTAATCAAGAGCTAGAAACTCACTAAATATTACTAAAGCTTGAATGGGAACGTCACGCGAGCAATAACAATGGGTCTAGAAAGGCTGTAAAATCCGTATAGTTTATGTCCCCTACTGAATGTGTTGAAAGTAACAATGATCATTATAAATTGTTCTTATTATCTGTGTTCTCGTTGGCTAAGTGCCCACAGTTAATTTTGGAAATCAGCCCAGCATACAGATTGGTTAGTTATCTGCTAGCAGATAAATGACTAGTCTAAAGGTTGCGAGCACAATGCAAGATTTCTAAGAACAATGTTAATTCGGTTCTTTGCGACGGTGTGTTTGTCGCTATTATCTTCAAAACAACGTATAATAAAACAACTATTAGATTCAGTTTTTGTAATATCCTAAATAATCGCGGTCACGGTAAGTAATATCAGCCTCGGCCTTCGGCTCGGCTGATAACACTTAACGCGACCTTGATGATTCCGGATATCACTAAAAAGCATCATCCAATAACTGTTTGATTGTAAGGTTGGGAAGAAAAAGCGCATGCATGAGCTATACTAGAGGATAGACAACATACTAAAAAACACGAGAGAACTTTTTGGGTCTCTCTCACATTTGTGTGTGGAAAGTGTTTTCGAGATTTAAGGCGAAAGAAACTGTTTCGGAATGTTAAGTGTTGTTCTTCTAAACTGCCAGTAGAGAATACCGTACTTACTCGCACGAAAGGACAAGTTACTAAATATGTATTCACCAGATCATTATCAAATTATCATTATCATTATCGTCGTCATCAAAGTCATCTTCATCATCTTTATTAATTCTCTATTATTTAGGACTCATAGAACGTTGAATGAAGTCTTAATTGAAACTACCTTGAAATGAAACTGAAAAGAAATATAACAGGCTAAAAATACTTAGAATTAATAACTTAATCAACTGAGCGAGACTTTTATCACTCGTGTTTTTTTCTCACTCACCCTGATCGCTGGAAACCACGCGTTGATGAAGCGACAACGTAGCCTTTTCATTGCATTTCTTACCCTTGTGTCTAATCAGAGCAGAGAGGAAGACGCAAGAGGCAATTTTTTTTTTCTTTGAGTGACAATGTTGGTTATTTTTCCGCATTCAGAGCAAGCTAACCAACCCCCAATTTGCGTTACTTTCTGAGAACTTCTGCAATTTGATTGGCTGAAAGTAGCTGTGCATCAGCTTAATCAAAAATAGCAATCGAACAACACCAGAATATATCATACCTAGTAAAAATGTGGCTCACCAGCGAGAAATCGAATCCAAATCACTGTTTGCATGTGAGAGCACTACACTACTAGTGATCGCGGGAGTTGAAAGTGTGCGAAAAAGATTAGACAGTAGGGAGATCAAGTAAAGACGTTTTTGAGCGACGCACGTCGACCGGAAGTAGACTTTTTGCATTCTGGGCCAGTGATTTTGCCCAAATTTTCGGGCAGATCGTCTATACAATAGTAAAGACACTTAGCAATAAACATTTTTTACTGTCAAGGCCTTTAAAAAAGGAAAGGGCCTCAATACGGTCTACGTGCGTCGCTCAAAAAACGCCTTTGCTTAAGCCTACTCCATTTCTAATCACATCATCGGAGACCCGATAGGAGTATGACGTCACGTAGGATCGAAAGCACGGTCTGTGTATTGAAATGAGCAAATAAAGCAAGAATTAACACGGCCGTTTTCATACTGAGTAAACCAGCCCTGAGTTATATGTCTCGGGGTTTGATTTCTCGCTGGTGAACCGTATTTTCACATGGTAGCTTATATTCCTACATGGGATTAGTTTCCTTTTTAGCAATTTTCATACATTTCCTCTCCCGCGGTCGTTGCAAAAAGCAAAAAGAGCTTGATCTCAGGTTAGCTTAGTAAGTGGGTCTATTTTTAACTGACTATACTACTTACACTATTGAAAGATTTATCTAACACGCCTGAAAAGACCGACATTGGCTTGACGATCTTGACAGTACGGAAAATTCCAAAAACTTCCTAAGTCCGTCTTAAGAGGGGTTTAACAGCTGGGCATAAATGCGACTCCAAGAAAAGGTCATAAACGAAGAATTCATTTGAAGTTATGGTGGATGCTGACATAAAAGATAAAAATAAAAAGTAATGTCCATTCCTCTTCTCGCGTCGGGCGCTAGTAACTAATATTTCACACATTTCTTTTATGGTTGTCTTGTACAACTACTTTAGTTCTTCGCTGTGTACATCCAGTATTTAATAGCCTAGGAAACATAAGCTCATATGACATGCAAGAGATTTTTTTGAAAGCCTCAGTGTGTAATTGTAACAGCAATCTAGCCTTTTTACCTTAATTTTTCACTGCTATATTGCTTGAAATTGTCCAGGAATTGGTTATCGCTGTACATGAAAATGATTAAATCAACTAAATGGCGGCTGGTGGTGCGAAAGTTGCCCAAGACTGAGTCTATCCTTATCGCTATAGATTGAGTTTTCTTTTCTAGGCATGAAACGCGGACTACGGACCACATTTTTTTTAAAAAAGGGCAAGGAGACGCAAAAACAAGATAAAATAACTGCGGGCTAGTATAAAACCGCACGTCTTGATGAGGTCAAGGAAAACTGGTACGGCCTACCCGTAGCAATGAAATTTTTAGATGCAAAATATCATTGGTTTCTTGGCATTACTTATCGACTATAGTACTTTCAATCTTATTGGTCCATCACCGTGCAACACACAGACAAACATACATAAATACAAAGACACAAAGATACACGCGCTATCAGACCACTGACATATCAACTATTCTTTGAAAACAGCTCAACAAGTTCAAATTTGCAGTACAAAGTTTCTACAGGCAAAACTCATCCTCTCTGGTGGCCGCTTCGCTACATAGAAACGCCTCAGAAGCTAACTCGCTATGTTCATTAAGGCAAGGCTTAATTTTGGAAGGGGACTTTTACGTTTTCTGAAAACCTAAAATTAGAAGGGACGTGAAGAAGATAGAGCCCCAAAACGAGGCTGAAGGTACCAAGGCTGAAAGCAGAGGCCTAGCTAATCAAAGATAACAAGTAAAAAATGTCAAACGCAGCCGGTTAGCGGAGAAAACAAAACAAAGGCCGAAAAAATCCAAAATAAAACACATGGCGGTGTTTACTCGAAAGGAAGAGATGTATATCTTTCCGGAATTCAAAGATGAATCATCAGGAAAACACCTGGTCTCTTCGGAAACAACTGCTACAATTTATTTTTATTTAGATGTTTGATTTGAAGTTTGGTTCGGTCTCTCAACATTTCACTGTTACTTCGCGAAAGCAGTGAAGAATTCAAAACATTACTTTTCTTGAAACGTCAAGTCAGAGTGTTTGTTGAATGTTGAATTGATTTGTACTATTTTAGCTCCTAGCTGACTTACGAAGTTTGAAATATAAAGCAGATCTGAAACTCAAATGCCCAACGGCCGCATCTGATTTGTACTCGGTATCACTCAGTCGCTGGTATCGCAAAGAACTTCAATTTTGGTGACAAATTCAAAATCCACTGAAAATAAAATTAAATCGCGGGAAGTTAGATAGATAGAAAGATCAGTGCATTTATCAAATGCAAATGTGAACCAAGGAACTTGATGTGAACAGAACTGAATGATCGACCACTAATGTCATATGGCGACGTCTGAGAACTGATAGTCGCATGAAAGATGACATGAGGTCATTTAGACAAAAAGCTCAGATTTAAATTTCAGTTCCCTAGGCCTCGAAGATGAAACACACTATATATGCCAAATTCAAACTCCCTTAGTTGCTTTAATCCTTTTATTAACACAAAGTTATCGTCTTCTGTGGTTCACTTAAACTTAACAAATCGAAATCAGTTGTTGTTTTAACAAGTTTAATGTTACCCGGAAGTATAAGGAGAAATACGCCAGCAAAGCAATTTACAAAAAAGCAAAAATAGACTCTTAATTCCGAGAAATCTCAAACGATCTCAGTTCTACTTTCATAAGGAAATTAAAGCAAGAAACGTAAAGACACGTCAAAAAAAAGTATAACCGGGAAGCGTAGAATATGAACCAAACCTTTTGTTAGCGTGGAGAAACGTGCTCATGATCATGAAACCCAGTATGAAACCTATTTGTTACTAACTGAAATAATTGTGTAATTTTATATAGTTTTTACTCGGCACAAACCTTGACGCTCTCGTCCTATGCTTGCTTCATATTTACAATCAAAAACAGTTGGTTTTGTTGAGCATCTTTGCCTTGATCAGTCAGCTGAGCTTAACCCGTTTCAGCGAAATCTGCAATCGGAAATAATAATATGTATGAAAAGTGAAATAAACTGGGGACTGGGGTCCTAGGGCGAGTTTGTTAAAATTATGTTATTGTTATCACTTTTTTTATACTAGAAATACGTATCGCTCACGTTGAGCCGTGTCGGGTGGAGTTAAGAACTGGATGGGTGACCTGCCGCGAATATCCTGTCGCGAAGGTCCCTACTTTTAATTTTTTTTCTTTTTTTCTTCTTCATCTCCTTTCCTCTTGTTGTTCAGTTTAATTTTTTATTTAGCAGTTAATGAATGGGGCTGAGTAGGATATGAAGAATTATTCAGATCGAGGAGGGTGTTATCCACCGAGGCCTTACCCTCCAAGATCTGCATAATTCTTTTTAGTATATACACACTCAGTGATCTTGGTGATTTAAGCAATCTGATTGGCTCGCTATCTCGGACTATTCAACAATATTCACTTCCTAGCGAGTGGATAATGCATGAGCTAGGTTTTTTCCCCACCTTTTTGGAGAAAGATCTTTTAAAAGTCGACAAACGCCCAGGGTTGACTTTCTTTAGGTACGGAAAAGACTCCGAAGTATTCAAAACGGCGTTTTTCCATTTACTGTAGCTGAGTTTGTGGTCGATTGATTGTTTACAACTCCCGTTTATTCGCGTAGAAGAGGCCGTTTCGTGAACTCAGCGTTTCCTAACAAGAAAAATTTGGCCCAGACATCGAAGTTTATTTATGACAAACAAGTATGAAAGCAAATGTTTGAAGAAATTCTGCGTTTCAAGTAAATAGGAGAAAGAATGCTAAATGAAGACGACGTCTTACCTCGAGGAACCGAGCTGCCATTTTGTCAGGACCTCATGCGAAGAACGACACAATAAACCTTTTCGGCTATAAAATTGCCGAGTCAACAGAAAACAATAAAGCTCTACTTTTCTTCTCAGGTAAGGAAACAATTCAAACTATTAACGGTTCCATTCAAGCCATTACGCTGTTGTTTGCGAAGTGATAAGCTTGTGAATTGCCATGTTTGAAAATTCTACAAAGATCTATTCTTAAACTTTTGCGTGATTTGATCTGTCAATCAAATCGTACATTTTAATGGTTTCCTCTCTGATTTTGTTGAGATCCCTCCGTGTGTATATATACTTAAACAATTATTCTTTTCAATCTCGGTGAATAGTGGCTTTAGGGATATTTACCTCGCCGCTTCGCGGCTCTGTAAATGCAACCACTATTCACCTCGATTTCAAAGAATAATTGTTGAATATCCTACGAAAGCCGAATTCATTAATTGCTTCATTATTCATTCAAAATAATTCCTAAACAAGCTAAAACATGCTTACCTTCGTCGATGTTAAGTTCAGCTCGATAGTGCATGTTCAGAAGATTATGGGTCTTAATAATTATTAATTATTAAGGTCTGCAAATATACTCCAAATAGCAGATGTTGTCCGTCGAGTTGTCTTCTTGCTATGTTTTTAGACAATAGTTCGTCGTGAAACAAGTAAAATGTTCTGCCGACTGTTCGGCCATTTTTCTTTTCACAACCAAAACAACTCAACGTCCCCAGGTCTTCTCGGTTAACGGTGCATTAACCTGCAACTGTGCTGCACTTTTGACGTCATCGGTTGATTAATCGTAAAATTCTTCCAAATTTGCTCAACAATAGCTTGTTATTGTGAATTGTGCATGTCCTTTTAGCCAATCAGAAACGGAGAAATATTTTAAATGAATAATAATGTGTATTAAAAAGCATATTTAGCATTATTTCGGCCGCCTGATGTAGAAAACTGAAAAAAAAGCCACAAATTTCAAACACGGCGGTTAGAGTGCCAATTCAACTTGGGGCCGAAGTACGGAGCTAAAACTTTCATCCATCGGTGGGGAAAAAGCCAAGTTTAATGTGGGTTTATGAATACCAAATTGGATTTCAGGGGGAAAAGCAAGGTTGTAACGGTAAAAAGCCGAACTGAGACGCGCTTCCGACTATCATAAACATACCGCGGGACCTAAACAAACTTGTCTGCAGCGAGAAGTGAGAGCACTGACAAATAAGGCTCTTTTATCTCGATTTTGAACGACTTTTCACTTTTTCCACTATCTCGGAGCCTGGAACAGGCTATGAGACCCTCGGATTACCATTCTTTAGCAAAACAGCCAAATGACCGAAAATAAGAACTATTAATAGTAATCTTAAATCTGTCAGTAAAACTCGGCCATTAAGCAAGACGACTAGCATCCTTGCTTGTTTTATGTGGGAGTTCCCTACCGGGGGAGGGTACATTTTTCCGTGAATTTAGCTGCTGTGTTCGTTGTAACGAAGTTTCCTCAAGCAGAGGGTTGACTGTGTACTGAAGAGAGGATCCTCTTGCTTTGTAAGCGGTTCAAATGGATCATATACTGAGTTTACCGGATGTATCCTAGTGAGCGAAATCCATAAGCGCCAAGCATATGCTGGCTAAAAGGCTGAAATACTTCGTTGCAGCTAAGAAACGATAACAAAAATAACCACCCTCAACTTGACATTATTCAAAGCAAGCGAATATGCACAATTTATCCACAATTTATAAGCCATTTTAATATCCGATTATTCATAGTCAGCTTTTTTTTCTTCCCAAATAACATAAGCTTTTTGTTATCATAATGTACATGTTTAGTTCAACTGATAATTCGATCGCAAACAGAGAAACTAATAAACTAAACAGTCAAGATCTGCCACTAGCAAAGTTTTCTTACTGAAAATCGAGCAGGAGTGTTTCAGACTCAAACTGCCACCTCCGACCGTTTATAACACAAACCTTACCATAACCGGCCTAGCTAATGTTCTGGATCATTTTGGACAAAAACAATTTTTAGGTCCAGTCCATGTCAAATGTTGTTATGGGGTGAAATTCTTGTTATTTTCTTGAACGAATTTGCTAAGTCGGCATGTTGATTTGACGCAGCTGGTTTTGTAACCTTGGCTGCTCCGACCATGAGGTCAACACAGGTGGTAGTAATTCCTGATAAGAATTAGTTTTTTGAGAGAACCTTCCATCTTCAACCAAAATATTGAAAACAAACTCAAATGTGCTTTGTATAGTTTAGCAGCTAGAGTTCAGTTAAGTTTTCTCTGAGAAGGACAGTTTAGTTTTAGCTAACCTATAACAAAAATTCAACTCTGTTAGGCCCGTTTTAAACGTCGTGCCACTGCATGCCATAAACTGCCTTGGCTACAGGCTTACGACTTTGTTTCAAGCGGTCAATTCTGTCCAATAAAAGAACGGTTGCCAACGGAAAAAAATTCAGAATAAAAGCTAACTTTTAAAATTCATTTTAATTTACCTATATTGTACAAATTGAGCGAGACTAAATAAACGCGAGAAAAATTGAAAAAAAACGGCAATTCACCTTTTTAGTGGCTGCGCGCAAACATCTCTCATACAGGCTGTAGCTTGAATTCAGGGGCCGACCATAACTTTTGAGGGGAAGGGTGGGTGATTTTGGAAAAAAAAATTCCTGAATGCAAGTCTTAGGACTGAAGAGCGATGATGTTATTGTTCCTGCATTTGAAGTTGTTGTGACAGTTACTACTAGGAGGCATCAGTACTTTAACTTTGTTTTGTTTTCTTGTGGCGCGAATAGTACAACCGTTATGACTAGCCTAATGTTGACCTTACGCCGTATCAAGGATCGGAAGTTCTAGATTTCCAATTGGCTGCTTAACAGCCAATCACAAGGGGTGGATCACGGATCATCTTGTGCTTCAAAGACATTGTTACTTTTTTGGGTACAATGTAGCACTTTGTTTTTGAGGATAACACTCATAAAACATAAATTCTTTTGTAATTCTACCATAATGACGAGTTTGAGAATTCCTTTCCAAGATTTTTTACACGTTTTAAAAGGTATACTTTTTTTCTATCTCCCTTAAAATTTCTCACAAACAAGGCATTTCCTGTTTTTGTTCTCTCTTAATCAACACAGGGGTTGCATGCAGGCTGAGATAAAACTGGATTTCCTGTTTTAGTAGACTTTTTCTATTGCATTAGACAACACCTCATTCAACCTTCTCGATCAAAGAAATGAAAGTTTTGTTCATGCAAAATTTCAACATTTTTTCATAGAAAAAAAATCGCTAGGTAACCACTGCGATGAAGCAGTTGTTCGTTGCAAGCGTTGACAAATATCAAAAATTATGAAATTATTTACCACACTGTCATTCTTTGAAGTTTTTAAACCGTTCCTCTTCGCAGGGGAGATTTCCCTAGTGAAAGAGGTGAGAGGCGCAGAATAATCCGGCAACAATTTTCAGACCTGCGAATCTCTAGAAGTGGTAACACGTGATGCCAAATGTTGTGAATATTTCTTCCAGTGAAGGCATTTTCAAGTCGCCCAGTTTTCTGTTTGTTCGTTTTTCATACTTGTAAACAGCTCCTGCGAAACTTTTTTCGCGGCAGTCACTTGCTTAATTTGAAATATTCTCGCAAATATTTTCAAACCCGTGTGCCGTGTTGGACAATACAAAGAAAATAAAGAAAAAAGTAAAAACCCTCTTTGCGGCCCAAAGTCCATGGTTTCGACTCGGATGTTGAGAGAGAAAATGACTCGCAATTACACTAGTATATCTCATATATAATGATGATGATGATAATAATAATAATAATAATAATAATAATAATAATAATAATTTATTTATTTCTAATGCACCTTCAGTTTCACTAGTTTCGATTACTAAAAAGCTGATTTTCACTCGTGAGCTCGAGTTTGGGGAGACCCATGAGATTTTTCAACACAGTGTCTACACAACCGGGAAGGTGAATTGTTCCACATCAACATAAAGTCCACCCAATCGGCTCCTGGCAAACATAGTATTGTAATTAGCGGCAACTTTGAATTCAATCTTAAAGTTTGGGAAAAGCCTTAAATAATAACCCTTTTAGCCTACATGCAATTTGACTGTTGACAGTACGTTTAATTTCAAGAGAAGGAAAAGTTAACAATTGGCACAATCATGGAAACGTTGTCTATCAAAACATTTGGAAGCTGTTCTTAGCCTTAAACCCGGATTGGAGGGAGCCAACTTTCGAAAAATCTGATTTCCAATTAAGTCCGGTGTCTGAGCTCAGAAACTATTGAACTGCCTAGTTTGAACTAAACGGAAATAATTTTAGATTGAGAGTCACGAAAGGTGAGCGGCGAGACTATCAGTTTCTACGACTCCGTCAACCGCCGCCAAAAAATACTTTCACTTATGCCCACTGATGAAACAATAAAACATGTAATGTAGGTCAACTTCCCTGCTAGAAGAGTCTACTCAGCTCACATTTATTTATTCATGGCAATCCGAGCTAAAAAGTTCAGTCGGGAAGGTAAGGCGTCAGATCATGGAATACATATCTCAGTTAAGTTTCGAACTTGAATCAATAACTAAGCAGAGCTCTTCGTCTCTCTCTCGTCCGCAGAGGTCTTTATTGGGATACGAAGCCAGAGTCTCTACAGAGGAGAGAGCTCTTCGTCTAGTTTTCTTTAAATGGGATGGAAATTTTTTAGAGCGCAGAATCCGGATTTAGATCCCGACTCTTCCTTGATGCGATGTAATTTTTTAAAAATGATAATAAAGAAAAAGAGGAAATCGGAACACATTATTTCCATAACGATGAAGAAATCACAGCCGAGTGGTTATTGCCGCGGAGTTGTTATCCAGAGATCCTGGGTTTTATGTCCCGTTGCCGCGTATATCGGAGTTGTGTAACGGCAATCGACTCAAGTTCGACTCCTAGGCCATGCTTGTAGCTAGACCTGGTAAATGGCGTAAATAGCCCACTGGTTTGCCTTCAGCCAGTTGACAATCACTACGTTATTTAATATGACAAGTCGTATTAAATAGTATTAAATATTAAATAAAATAACCTAACTAAATATCATGGAAACGCCTCAACTATAAATGCGTAGTCTATTTTCAAAATCACTTTTAAAGCTTCTAATCTAGGGAAACGGTAATGTGTAGACAGAACGTTTAGTCACTGGTTGGCCTCGAAATCGAAATTTCCGCGACGTGCATTTCGTTGCTTTGTTATTAAACCAAGTAGAGCCAACCTCATCGCAAAAAATAAATACCTGTTTTTTCTCCTCTGGTTATAACTGAAGCCAGCGCCTCTGCTGTTTGATATTTCTCTGGATATCTTTATGTCGTTTTATTCAAAAGATCTAAAAGGGTCCAGTTTTCAAGGAGAAAAGACGAAGGGCTTAGATTGGAAACTGTGCCAAGTTCTTGTTTTTCACTTTCGTTGCTGTGGGCATGCATTTCATTGTTATGTATAATACACCCGGATTTTCAGACATGATTCGACGGCGGTCATGATTCGACGTGTCATGATTCGACACTAATCACGTGACGTATGGCTCAGCAGTACGTAAACGGTTGCAAAAATAATGGCAGGCGAGAGTTCTGCCATGGGATCCAAAATAGTGAGAGAAATTAGGTCAAGCTAGAATCCCAACAAATGCGTTTTACCTGAAGAAGAAAGCTTTGTTGCGTGGAAAGCGGCGACATGATACAAAATTATATTAACATGTGATAAACCTGGAGTTCGCGATTGCCGAGTTCAAATGTATTTCTGTAAGCGATTTCACAATGGACGAAATATTTATATCAATACGGCGAAAAGCGAAATGCAGTCGAACCTCCATGTGCGACCACCTCTCTCTAAGCGACCACCTCCCATAAGCGACACCTATCCAAAACACAAAAGCTTTCCCAGTCAAAGATTCACAGTTGGAACCTCTAGTAAACGACCACCTCCTGTAAGCGACCGCGACCACTTTTTGGGCCTGAAAGTTTAATGATTTTCCATTGTTTTTAAGCTCTTGTAAGCAACCACTTGACGCATTCTCTGATCTTTGTGTTCGCTGTGTGCACTATACTACTTAGAATATACGACATGTACGAAGAACTTTCGCAAGATTAGTAACAACATGGAACTACTCATGGCGTAGATGTGCCCAGACCTCTTCTCGGAAGAGACCCCCTGTGGTTCGATTCTTGTAAGTGACCACCTCACGTAAGAGACCACTCAGTCTTTGCCGTTTAGGTGGTCGCTTACGGGAGGTTCGATTGTAGTCCGATACTTGATCGTTTAGTCTTCTTCCGTATGACAAGGTTTCGGTACTTTGCCGTTGATGAATACCCGCAATTTACATGTAACAGTGAGGCAAATTTAGTTAACAGGGAGGCAAATTCCTGAAGTTGGTACTTTTCGTCCTTACTTAGGCCCCGTCCACACGAAGACGATTGTAAACGCAAACGCTAGTAAACGCATATTTTTATCTCCGTCCACACGAAAACGATCATCGTTTACGTAGCGTTTTAACCCGTCCACACGAAAACGCTCGTAAACGCATAAAACGATGTCATACACCGAACGCGCATGGTCTCAGTTTTTCAGCTAGATTATATAGCGAGTCTCTTCTCATTCGAAAGTTCTCTTTCCACTCTTCTGGTATCACCACTTGATCGGCAAAGTTTTTCCACCAGGCGCTTGTACGACCTGGTCTGGTCCAGAATCTTCTCTCTCTTTGCTCTCACGTCTGCATCTAAGTCGTTTTACTCGAGTAAAAGTGCTTGTAGTTGTGGATAACAATCTTGAGAGGTTTAGTCTTCTTCTTTTGTAGTTTTCCTGTACATCGATTATTGCATGATTCAATTGAATGCTCGCAATTATGCTTGAAATAAGTGCAAGTATGACACAGCTCAACACTCGTGTGTACGCCATGGGGGAGACGCTCTCGATAAAAGAGACTGGCGCTGACATCTGACGTCAGCGTTTTCACAGCGAAGACGCATAAACGGCCTTTTCAAATTTATCCACTTTGGAGAGCGTTTTCGAATTTATGCGTTTACGGTGAGCGTTTTCATCGTCTTCGTGTGGACGGAAGGCCTAAACGCATAAAAAAAGTTTGCGTTTACTAGCGTTTGCGTTTACAATCGTCTTCGTGTGGACGGGGCCTTATCTTCTGCATGGTTAAAAAATAACAGGAAGACTTGAAGTTTTGCAGAAGAAATCAACAGATAAATTGATCAGTCTACCGTTGTGAAAGAATTTGCTGGAGAGTTTGAAAGTTTTGTTTTGTCGACCATTGAAAAATTCACGCTGACAATGTTCGGTCCTCGACCTGTGATCCTAGTGAGCTCAAATTTTGCAAACTAGTTAAAGAAAACCTTTCATGGAAGAAAACAACATTTGTTTTTATTGGAAAAGGGTAAAATCCAATATTTCTTTTAAGATCAAGGTAGAAGCGTAATAAAAAGGTTAGAAAAGAGCCGAAAAACTCATTGATCGAGACGTCTAAACGCGCGATAACATGAATTGCAAGTAAATTGCGTGACTTGTATGAGAGATTGTCGTCTGAAAAGGAGAACAAATTATGGATCACAGTCCTCTTTTTCTGAATTACAAGGGAAACATTCAAGCTATAATCATCAAAGTAAATTTCAAATTGTGTGTTTTGATTTCCGTAGGATATTCAAGGTAAAATACTGAACTGCTTGGTAACCACTCGGACGAATCATGACGGTCGAATCATGACCTTCGAATTGTCTAAAAATCCGGGTGCATGCACAGCACTGAAATCGGCTGTAAGACTGATACCAACACATCATCTTTCGTCTGCAGTGTATATAGTGACTTAGATATTGTTTACAATTTTTTTGTCATAAGCAGATGATATTTTATCATTAAATTTTGTTCATTAAAATCGACATTTTAGTGCAACTGACTGAATCCCCAAATCTTCATGCTGATCAGAGAGGTTTTATTTAAATAGAGCCATTGATATCACTGATCAGTACTGACGGCTCTTTTAAAATAACACGTCTTTGATCAGCTTGAAGACTGGGGGATTCAGTCAGTTGCACTCCACCTCCTAACCCCCAGATTTAGCGGGAAATTTAACATTGACCCGGTGTTAAAACCCCTCTACCCCTTTTTTTCCCTGCCTGCAGTTCCGGGTAAGACAGTGTGTTTAAAGCCCTTTATATTATACCCCGCTGAGGGCTACAGCTCAGCGGTTCTTTAAAACCAACTGAGACACATCTCAATCTGCTTTCTTAACTATCAAACTCTTTGCAAACATCAAACTTCCCCAATGCTCAAATAAATTCTAAATAAACTATAGCGGCATTTCAAGTTTAACCATGTATTTCAGTGCATGTCCAGTTCGGACCGCCATACTGAAAGTGGACCTTTTAATAATTGACCGGCAGAAAGAAAGGATCATGGCAGCAAAATTGTAAACTTCGATAATGCACATGTGCATTTAATACCCAACACCGACAGGTTTAAATCTTGCTTTGGAATTGCTTGTCTGGAATATCTGTGAGTTCTTGGATAACGCAACAAACGCCATCTTGAAAAAGAAGTCTATCTTACTAGCTATCAGCGACGATGAAGGTGTGCTGCGAGTAAGAATCTTTTCTGCTGGAAAAATCACCTCTGGTGTACCTTGTTTATTACCCCGCGCTCCCCAATAAGCGTTGTTAGATACATAATAAATCCCGCGTTATATTATGTCCCGGAGACGGGAGCCTAATATTTCTCGAATTGATTCATGCATAAAGTTTTACATGGAGTGTTGCTAGGAGAAAAGTTAGCCCTCAAAGATCGCAAAATGAAGACATAGTATACTAAACTTGACGCCGTGGAAATTGTGCTAGCTATCGAGCAGCACTGAAATGTAATTTAAATTAATTTAAATCTTCTTTTTCTTGTGCAATTGGCCATATACTTATACGTGAAATTCTTGATTGGTGGTACCAAACTCTACTTCTCTCATACTTTTATCGTTGTCATGGTAATATCGGTTTTGTTGATTAAACTACAACCTGTCTAACATGGTTTTGGGGTACTCTCTTCCTCCCTCCCCCACTGTAATTAGCGACCTTAAGATCCGAGGACGGGGACGGCAGTGAAAACGTCGCTGAAAAACTGAATTCGCGTTCTTTCAACCTTTATCGCGATTATTCCAAGTCACTAACTTTGTCAAATGTAGGTGAACCCTCCTAAAGTTAAATTCCTAAGAACCATATCCAAGTTCAGAATGAGAGAGGAAATCTCGTCGTCGCTTGTGTACGTCCTCTGTACATCGTGAAATTAGGCATTTTCACGTCGTAGTGGTGCAGTGACGGCACAGAAATATACAAAAAAGCGTGATCCACGTGCAAAATTGTTGTTTTCCTAATTAAACCTATTGCGTTTGTGGCGTTCCCGTTGCCGTCGCCGGATCTTAAGGTCTCTTTTGACTATTACTGCAGCGGCTCCCCGCCATTATTTGCTGTCTTTTATCCTTAATCAGTTGTATAGAGACCCTTAGAACGAGTTTGCATCTTAGCAAATCAGTTAGACTGCGAGCAGTCCCTCAGGATGGTCACGCGAGCGAGGAAATCGAGCAAAGCGAGCGAAAGCCGAGGGGAAGCTGGGGAGGAGGCGGGAAAGGAGGGAGGGAAGTTCAGGGCGGAAAAACGTTCTGCGCAAGCTTCTGCGCATCCCATACCGCAGGCTCAAGGCGGGCTTTTCTGTGTGTTGACTGTGTTTGTTTGTTGCTGGAGTTCTGAGTGAAATGCACGAGGTGCGAACGTTTGCTCCAGTGTTCAGGGCGGAAAAACGTTCTGCGCAAGCTTCTGCGCATCCTTTATCGCAGGCTCAAGGCGGGCTTTTCTGTGTGTTGACTGTGTTCGTACCCTTCCCATGGTCCCTTGCGGTTCATCACCAGTCACTCGTTTCGCGCTCGCCTCTGCCATGCGAAAAACGAAGCGCCTCAGGAGGAGGCTGGTTCGACAGTTTGTTTGTTTGTTACTGAGAGAGTTCTGACTAAGACTGAGTGAAATGCACAAGGTGTGAACGTTTGCTCCTCGAAAAGCCTTTTTACTTTCGTGTGGTTTTTGTTTTTCGTCACTTGAAAATTACTTTGGACTCGGAACAACCAATGTTAAAGGAAAAACGGATCATTCCGTCAGTCTGAGGTGGAATAAAGAGTTTTGAACATTTCCAAAGAGGCGAGTATTTTTTGATTGTTCATTCGATTTATTTGTGAGTTGATTTCGCCTTCTTTCGCCGGGCTTAATTAAAACCCACTTTTTTTTAAATTAGTAAATACTTTTTCACATGCCCAGATTTATTCCCTTTGTAGAACCAGCTTTATCCTTCTCTTCAGTCAAAGAACCATTTTGTGCGCCGTAAAACTTTCTCGCGGAAATACCGGTAGAAGGCCAGTAAACTTACTCTAGAAGAAAAGATTAATTTTCCTTTGCTCAAATACTATAAGTAGTCAGAGTTTTCTTCACTTTTAATTACATAGTTTTGTTTTCCACTTCACTGTGACAGTTTCTGTTCTTTATAAGAAACAACTTTCGGTACGCAAATTTTCCATTTCACTCGCTGTGAAGTAGAGGATAACTGCCGGCAGTGACTTCAAAACAATTGACTCTGCCCGTAACACTGAATTGCTGGAGGACCTGGAGCTGGATTTGTCTGAAGCGAGCAAAACAAATACCCTTATGTGCAGTTTTCTGAATTTTGTAACGATTGGCTGAGTTTAATTTGCTTGAATGAAGACCCTCCCATGGACCAGTTATTCACTGAGTTATTAAAGCGAGGAGAAGAGCTACATGGTGAATCATGGCTTAGCTGCGAAGCTCACTGCAACTGATCTTTGGCTTTTAAGATCTTTAGGTAGGTTGTTTTCGTACAAAAAATTCATTTCTTCATTGTCAGCAAGAAGTTTTTGCAATAATGTAATTTTAACTTTGTTCGAAAGAAATCCTACTTGCGTGTGGGTTTAATTTTTGGCAGATGTTATGTATTTTCAACTTGACAACACAAAGCATAATTTATATTTATCTCTTAGTATGCGAAACGATCAAGTTTAAAAATAAACTATAGCTATAAACTATAGCTTTAAAACCGATTTTTGGGAAGATTTTACTAGATAAAGATTGACCTTTTTTCTGCCCGCATATGAACGCAATAACTTCTACATTGAGGATTTTGTTTATATTTTAGTTATCTGCGAAACTACGAGTGTCTGATCGAGCGAGGGTTTTAAAATATCAGCTCGAGTGCGACAAAGTTCAGTGACTTCAAACACATTGTGGGCAAGCGTTAATTTTTTTGGGCAAATCACTGTCCAAAGATATGTTGTTTTTGTGTCCACAGTGGAGCTCCGGACCTTATATATCCAGGAACTTCCTTATATGAACACATTTTGTGAATGCATCTTGAAAAAAATCGGACCTACGCATACACATTTCCAGTACAACGCAAGGAAATTGATGTCGTTAAAGTCCGTTTTACTATGAGGTATTCTTCGAGAAAATTAAGTAACGACAAGGTTATAACCACAGCTTGCAACTTTTGAAGACAAATTGCCTGTTCTTTCCAGGTTATGAGTGGAAACATGTTATGTTTAAGCAATAAAACATTTGAAATCCCGCCATTTTTTCAAACCCGGCCAGGGGATCTGGGCAAAAAAGTTCACGCATGCTCATTACGTTTTTCCGCCCTGAAGGAGGGAAGACCCTCTTCTTCCCGCCTCTCTCCAGTTTCCCTCTCCGCCAATTCGCTCTCTCCAGTCCTGCCGAGCTTAGACTCGACTGACTTAAGAGGGACCGCTCGCAGTCTACAAACGAGTTAGTGATGAAAACAACTGAGAACTAAAACAGTATAATTGAAAAAGAAAAAGATTCACCGAAAACATTCTTAAGAGGTAGATATAGTGTAATTGCTGCTTAGTTTGTGCAATTATGATAGTGACCGCAGTTTGTGTAGTTAACGAAACTGCTTGGAGTTAATTTATCGAGTTAGCCAAGCCTAAAAGCGGAGTTCCTATTAAACACTTATCATTTAATCAAACAATTAGCATTTATTGGATGGGTAACACCCTCTTTGATCTACATTATTCTTCATATCATATTTGAGGTGAATTCACTAATCGTTCTATCATTCATTGAAAATATTTCCAAGCCCACACTTATCCTTGCCTCTATGAAGAAGTCCCGTCATTAAAACATTTGCCTGTTCCTCGGCAGCTCCAAGATATGAACGGAGCTTTTTGCTTGCAGATATTCTTTAAAAGCCGTTTTCATCCTAGAGTGGTAATTTTGTGTATTCTTGCTATATTTTTGGACAATGATATGATTATTTCGATTTAGCAGAACTTGTTAAATCTTCCAACATTTTCTCGCTAAAACAGCTGAGCCGCCGACCACTCCGTATTCTTTGGGTGACGTCGCGTCAGTTACTCCCTGTTTCAGTGGAGTATTTTGCAATAATATAAGAGCAGCGAAGATCGAATAGATCTGATCAATGTTAGCTGGTAATGAAGAATTAGCCGGGGGATTTAAGTCAACCAGAGAGGACTTAATATTTTGAATGAATAATGACCAAATTTATGCCAACGCAACGGAAAGAAATACCATCATTGGTGACAAAATACAAACTTGAACCAGCAATCCACTAAAAACCGATCAATGGAAAACTAACTGATTTTGATGGGTACTGCATCTGATCTCGGGAGACAGTCGTGTGAAACTGGCCAGCGGATATCCCAATTTGACAGCTGTCAATTGACTTTGGTGTGGATAGCGCGTATTGCTTTTTAAAAACGACAGCCAGGAGTAATCGGCTCCTGCGACAGCGTTTTCTCATTTTTATGTCTGGGTAAATTCTTAATTTTGAATTAATGGTTTACGTGGGCAGTGGATGGAAGAAATGTTGTAGTGACGGTTTCGTGACGGTCAAACATATCTTCCTACCCATGGTGTTCCGCATGCACACCTCTCTTGCGGAGTTCCGCTTGTGGTCAGTCTAAATAGTTACTGATAGTTTTTCCGTGTTACGTTTAACCCTTTAAACCCTAATATCAAAATTGAGATTCTCACTAACTGTCCCTATACTTTTTCAATAGAAGTAGTGGGGAGAATTTGTTGAAATATTAATTACACTCATCTCCCCTGATCTTGCACTCAATTCTCATGACCACTCTGTTTTCTAAAGCATTGATACTATACGGAGAAATTCGATGCTGATGACTCTTAGGGCTTAAAGGGTTAAGATTAATATTAGAGACATTCAACGCACGTTTAGGGCAAACGACGATGTCTTATCACTTAACCAAGTTTTCTCCTTAACTTTTTCTTTACTGTTCATTTTACCTATTCTTAAATGAGCTAGCTTCGTGTACAAGTTCATCCATAAGAATTATTGTGAACAGTGTTTATAGTCTCATAGCCTAGTTGGGAAATTGCTACTTGGGACTAGCCATGCGCAAGTTAATAAGGTACATTTAAGAGAAGAATTCACCTGGCATCAAAGTGGGGCTTCAAACAATAAAAAAACTAGGCATGAAACAGCAACTCCACCGTACTGAACGCGAGTCCAAATACTATCATTGCACATTTAGACGTGTTATAAGCTTTGGTCTCTCGCACGTGCGCTCCCTATAATATCATGCTATATTGATCACGTACATACACTCTAATACTATTGCGTTTAACCACCACAAATACCTGGGTATGCTGCCTCATTTTTCCATGAAGAGTCCTTTAAGAAAGGCTTGGATTACGCAAAAGTTTATATTAAGATAAAAAGTGGCCCGACACTTGATTTTGATGATTACTTCATCTGATTTGATTATTTTTAATCGCTCATATGA
Organism: Porites lobata; assembly: GCA_942486035.1. Classification (NCBI taxonomy): domain Eukaryota; kingdom Metazoa; phylum Cnidaria; class Anthozoa; order Scleractinia; family Poritidae; genus Porites; species Porites lobata. The sequence continues at coordinate 1,323,366 of CALNXK010000040.1, read as the reverse complement.
TAATAATCTCTGACACGTGGCGTAGCACGTGAGTAGTGTGTATAGTTATAAAACAACAATACGCGTGAGGTCAACACGACTGGAAGTTTACTACGTTGGCACATCGCAGACAGTTTCGAATCTCCTGTTTTCCAGTGAATTAAATATCTTCACGATCGAGCACTTACTGTAACGGACAGCCATTTTTTTGTAATGCACAGCGAGAGTCGGCGTAGAGGTAACCTATTCCAGTGTCTAAGTCAGTCAAAACAAGCGGACTGAATCAGCGGGCGCGGAAGAAAGGGCATCCTAGGTCTACAGAAAAAGAAAACTGATTAGAAAAACCCTGAGTGCGTGAAGTACAGGCTGAGATCTGCGTAAAGGGCAATGGAGAGGAAGATACTGCCCATAAACCTGAGACAAAAGGGGCCACACAAGGAAATTCGTAACGGCACTAGAGGTAAAAGACATTGTCGATCAGACACATTACATCAATTAAGTGGAAGTGGGCTGGATATGTGGCCCGCAGATGAGATGTAACGAATGGCGTGATTGGGAGAGTAAAATGAGAGTTCGCTGACCATTGAGATGCTGGCGTGATAACATTGTTGAAGCTGCTGGAGAATTGACTTGGACTCAATAGAGAAGAGAAGAGTGATGTCATGTTACCATGGTAGCAAAATTTCTGGATCAAACAATAGGGAGCTTAAGCAACGACGACGGCGACGGCAACGAGAACGGCAAAAAAGTAATAGGTTTCACCTTGGCAAAAAAACAACTTTGCACGAGCATCACGCTTTTTTGTAAATTTCTTAGCCATCGTTGCACGATTATGACATGAAACTTCCTAATTTCACCCGCCCGCTTAAGGAGTAAGTGAACACATCTCAAAAAATTTCACGGCTTTTTCTTTTTCTAAACTTAGATACGGTCCTTTTGGATTCAACCCCAGAAAATTTCGTCGACATTTGATAAAGAAAAAGAAACCGAATAAGATCGATGAACTTTGAAACAGTGCAAACTCACTTTTTAACTGAACTACCAGTTTGTTGTCAACAAGAAATTTTACTAGGCTAACGTACCCATCAGCTAGATATGGTCGCGAGGAAAACTACAGTACAACTAATCAGAAATAAAAATTAAACACTGGTGATAAACATTATAAACTTACATTTTTTAACACTTTGACGTTTTCGTATGCTAGTCAACATACATTTTAAAAAAGTAATCGTTCATTTTTAGACAACTATGTTAACACAAAAGTGATAAGGGGTCTGGAACTGAGATAAAAAAAAAACACAATCTTAACAGTTGTTCTATAATTATAATATTTAGATTTAGCCAGGCATTAAGTCGAAGCTCTCGTTAATTTTTATAGTTTACTCAAACAAAATATAAAATCGTGTAATGCTGAGGGGCGACGGCAACGAAAACGGCCAAAAAAAAATCAATAGGTCTAAACCACTTGCCCCCAAAAATTATTTCCCAAATTGTACCTAAGTAACCATGCATCTATCCTGCGCGAGCTCTCTCTTAACTGTGACGTACCTCCTGATCACGGGATAATAATCGACTCTTTCCTTTTCATCTGAATAAATGATCTACCGACATATTTAATGCTGGTTCTCAGTCCAGGAATATCCTTAGACGAGACTAACGTTACCACCTTCGTACCTACCATACCTAGTACCTGATCTCAAAACACAGATCTGCAATAGTGATTGAAACATAATTGCACTATGACTTAACGACTTTACCATAAACCCAAACGTAAAGGGCGTCTAAGTAAGGCAGAACATTCATAGCAAATCTCTCGCAAAACTCTCGCTGGGAAGGCCCACATGGATGAAATCTTAAAGAAGTCTGAGCTCCTAGAGTATTGGACGTAGAAGTAAAGGGAACAAGGGAACGCCATATTTGACAAATCGCTTGCGGAGTCAGCTCTCAGAACCCGAGAATGAGACAAAATTATCAAATAGTCCTTGGAACGACGAAACCCTTCCGCTGGGGTTATTTAATGACGACTACTGAAGCACGGCCTGCTGCGACTGTACTGAAACTCTGCCGACGAAAGGCACTACAGTAGGCGGTGCGGAGAATAACCTTTTGCTTTATAGTGAATTTTCTACTCCCTTCGATTCTTCTCTCCCATTTCAATAGCCTTCGCTAATGTTTGTAGTTCACTCCCTCTCTAAAACCTATTCCCTAGCATCTTTCTAAGGGTCGAATCGTCGTGTTAACGAGATAAGTGTATTCTTTTCGGTTAAAACCGCGTATAAATAAAATTATTCATTCATTCATTCAAAATTGGTGATCTCCTCTAGACCAGGGGCGGAAGTTCGATCTAACCACATCTATTGGATCTTTCTTCCCCGAGGTGGCTTGCGGCACTGAAAAAAGGGGCCCACAACATCAACCACCTCACGACCACAATAAAAAGGATACGAGAATGGATAAGCTAAGCAACGACCGGAAATTGACCTTAAGACGATTCCCCCCACCCAGGCCTAGAGAAAATGATTACCATAGCCCGACGTAGAAGTCAAGGCAACAAGGGAATACCATATTTGACAAATCGCTTGCGGGGTCAGATCTCAGGACCCAAGAATGAGACAAAAATATCGAATAGTCCTTGGAACCACGACTCTCTCTAAGCCCATGAGGCTAAACGCAAACACTGCTCCAATCACTAGTAAAATAGGGCTCACGAAGATACCCGTTATTTGAATTCATAATCGGGCTCACAGATACCCACTCACTCAAAATTCGTGCTCACACAGATACCCGCTCACTCAAAATTCGTGCTCACACAGATACCCACTCACTCAAAATTCGTGCTCAGTCAGATACCCGCTCACTTTATTATCGGACTAACACAGATGACCGCTCACTTTATAATCGGGCTCACACAGATACCCGCTCACTCAAAATTCGTGCTCATACAGATACCCACTCACTCAAAATTCGTGCTCAGTCAGATACCCGCTCACTTTATTATCGGACTAACACAGATGACCGCTCACTTTATAATCGGGCTCACACAGATACCCGCTCATTTTGTTTTTTTAAATCGGGCTCACACAGATACCCGTCGCTTCTTAACGGGCCTCACAAAGATACCTATCACTTCAAAATCGGGATCACAAAGATACCCTTCGCTTCACAAATCGGGATGAAGAAGATCCCATTAGGTTTTGGATTTTACTTCCTTGACACCCCAAGTCGGCGACCCACAATATCCACACAAGAAAAGGATAATAAAGGCACAGTGTCTACTCCCACTAAATGTTAAACGATACATATCATTTTGGACAAATTAAGGAAGGTTCACCAAACTATAACCCCCCTGGCCGACCGGTAACGCGGGTGAACAAATGCGAAGCGAATGAACATGAAGTAGGCTTCGCCACGAACTGTTGTAATAAATTCTCACGCCAACTACAGTCGAACCTCCATATGCGCCTACCGTTCGTATGCGACCACCTCCCATAAGCGACTAGTCTCCTTCGCAGCCGTTATTAGGGTCGTCACTCGTCACGCAACGCTCCTCCTTAGTGGGGAGGAGCGTTGCGTGACGAGTGACGACCCTAATAACGGCTGCGAAGGAGACTAATAAGCGACCGCCCATCAAAAAAACCAAAATTTTCCCAGTCAAAGCCTAACTGTTGGAACCTCTAGTAAACGACCACCTCCTGTAAGCGACCGCGACCATTTTTTAGGCCTGACGGTTAATGATTTTCCATTGTTTTTAACCCCTTGTAAGCAACCACTTGACACATTCTCTGATCTCTATTTTCGCTGTGTGCACTGTTACTTAGAATATACGAAGAACTTTAGTGATAACATGGAACTACACATATCCTAACTTGGACATTGCACGCAATAAATTATCTTCCATAAAGTAGCTGTGCCTGGACTTCTTCTCGGAAGAGACCCTCTGGGGTTCGATTCTTGTAAACGACCCCCTCCCGTAAGCGACCACTAAGTCTTTGCAGTTTGGGTGGTCGCTTACGGGGGGTTCGACTGTACGTACTAACGCGGGCGAAACACAGAATGCCGGCCCACCGAAACAGAAAAATATAAACAACAACTTACCCCGGCTGTAGCAGGTAATACATACGGCCAGAACCATACACAGCTAGCGCAGAATGAAGGTACGGAAGAAAGGAATACGTCACGTCTCCTTGGCGCAGAAATGGAGTTCGAAAGTCGAGCATGCACGTGGCGCCACAGGTAACCCAGGCTCTGTGATAGTACCACAGTACAGTTCCAGTAAAATTACAGTGTTTGTATGGGGTAAAAATATCATCCTAAAATTTCTAGGAAATACTAAATAAAGATCAATAAACCTTACTCTGCAGTTAATTGTTGTTGTCCTTATTGCTCCAACGAAGTTTCGTGATAATTTGCAGTAATTTGTTTAAATTCACTCTATCTACAATAATAATATACAAGGTAGGAAACACGAGGTGCCATTTTCGCCGACATGCTCTCATTCAACACAACTTTTTCCACGAAATTCGAACTCCAACGGAACATAAACATGCCAGGATCGTAGAAATAGGATAGCAGCCGATATAGAAACCAATGAAGCTTTCCCAGACAAAGAAACGAATCCCACAGACTTTGACAAACTCGAAGAATATAATCCAAACAGACCGAGAATATGCTCGCCGAAGCAGCCGGGCCAGATCAACACGCGGCCAAGAAAATGAGGCCTGGGCACTGTACAAAAAAATTCCATCCCGGGGGTCCTGGGGTGACCTTTCTAGGGACCGATACATCATTTGCCCAAAGCCACCCTCCCCTGCTGCAAAAATACTTGATAGAAGGCAATTGTTCTTCCTAGCCAATCACTATTTGCCAGAGCAAACCCCGCACACGCGCCTAAATTAATTTTAAATCGCTAAAAAAAATTAATATAATCAGGAGAGTCTGCGGAGTTACAAGGCGTCCCATTTCTTTTACTAAGGAGTGCAAATAACAGTAATGAAACTAATGAAATAACAACGCGAAATACTTACAAGGCGGGCTAAAAACAAGGTTGAACAAAAGGTAGATGATGACTGAGATACTGTTGCTGTGAACTCTCGAGCGAAACTATCGTAAATAAACGGTGAAGCTTACAAACTAGTGTCAAAAATTACACAGAAAATTGCGACAGAATATGAATTGCGATAACTGAGACGAATGTGAAAGGCATGTGCACCAGTAAACAAAGAACTAGCGCGATTAACATATTTAGCGATTAATGCGGCAGTAACACGCCGACTTCTTGTCAATACAAGTGAACGCTCTATCGGTTAAATATGTGAATCATCGTGATACACCTCTCTTTGAATTTGGTCCTGTTGTACAAATGCCTCGGTAAGAGCCAAAATTCACTTATATCTTTTGCTCGTTTTAAGTTTTGTAAATCCTCCTTCGTTGTTCTTTCCTTTGCCCTTATAACCTTGCCCTATTGATGTTTGATATTCTTTCTGAGGACCAGCGCCAGGCGCTGGATATAGTTCGAGAGGGACATAATCTGTTTATAACAGGCCAGGGTGGTACGGCTAGGAAGAACAATTGCCTTCTATTAAGTATTTTTTCAGCAGGGTAGGGTGGCTTTGGGCAAATGATGTATCGGTGCCCAGTAAGGTCACCTCAGGACTCCCGGGATGATTTTCTTTTGTACAGTGCCCAGGCCTCATTTTCTTGGCCGCGTGTTGATCTGGCCCGGCTGCTTCGGCGAGCATATTCTCGGTCTGTTTGGATTATATCCTTCGAGTTTGTCAAAGTCTGTGGGATTCGTTTCTCTATCTGGGAAAGCTTCATTGGTTTCTATATCGGCTGCTATCCTATTTCTACGATCCTGGCATGTTTATGTTCCGTTGGAGTTCGAATTTCGTGGAAAAAGTTGTGTTGAATGAGAGCATGTCGGCGAAAATGGCACCTCGTGTTTCCTACCTTGTATATTATTATTGTAGATAGAGTGAATTTAAACAAATTACTGCAAATTATCACGAAACTTCGTTGGAGCAATAAGGACAACAACAATTAACTGCAGAGTAAGGTTTATTGATCTTTATTTAGTATTTCCTAGAAATTTTAGGATGATATTTTTACCCCATACAAACACTGTAATTTTACTGGAACCGTACTGTGGTACTATCACAGAGCCTGGGTTACCTGTGGTGGCCAACAGAATTTGCGAGCTCCAAGACAGCCGCACTCGTAGCCGCGCCCGACTGAAAACCATTGCCAATATCTCGCGATGGTTACCGAGGCAAAGGGAGCACGGCCTGCTGTGACTGTACTGCAACTCTGCCGTCGAAACGGCAGCAGGCCGTGCTGCGGAGAACTTTCCTGACCCGCGTTCAATGAAACTCTTTGCGAACTAAAAACTTTGCATATATTATTCAGGGTTATATAATGGCTAATACGTCATCGCACGGGATAATGAATATTACATGACTGTGAATAGTATAGGGGACCAAACAAAAACTGGGTGGGCCGGACGCTCTAAGTCAGAATGGCTCACAGGATTGGTTTAGAAAACAATAGATAGCCCTAACCCAAACAAAACTAACAATGAACCCCAACTCTGAAACAATAGAGCTTCGGGCCAACAAGAACCTATCAAATTAGAGGTTCTAAAGAGGTTCTGGCCAACACGGGTGGTGTCGCGAGGAAGTAGTACAGAGGGAAGAAAGAGTGCGTCTGCCCGAGAGGCCAATTCAATTATCATCCCTAAGAAATTACTTGGCGTAACCTGTGCAATTATCCTGCAGCGTTTCTAGGTAGACCTATTCGGCTAACTCAATGTTGTACCCAATTCAAACCCTTTGGGAATAAAATGTTTTGTTTCAGAAATTTCCATATCATTTAAATGTGAATGCCACATTATAATGCAAATATAATACACAAAGAATCTTATCCCCGGGAGATTTGAATTGGGTACAACACTGAGTTAGCCGAATAGGTCTATTGGTAAAAAAGAGACAAGCAAAAGTTTATGCACTTTCTCTTAATCGTGTCCTATTCACACGCACGCATACATTATTATTTCTCGCGCTTTAGCCTCCTCCACAGGCAATTCCTTTTGCAACGGTTACACTGATCATGAATAGTCGGAGAACGACTAAAGGAGACTTCCTGTTCTCTCTCCATTCTCCCACCCGTTTTGTTAAACAGGACAGTGATGCCTGCGGCGGCGGCTAAGTGCGCACGATGTGTTATAAAGGCTGACTTGGGGGAGATGGTAAGGGAGAAGAGAGGAAAGTAACTGAAAAACGAATTTTTGGATCTTTCCGGCTTCTTCAAACTCATCTATGATACCAGTTTCTAGCTTTCACGGCCTCTTTGGATTTCTGCAATAGGCCATTTGCACGATCCTAACATTTGATAACTTGTTTCCGCCACTACGACATCCCGCTAAAACTCGTAGTACAATGAATACGGTTACCAAGTTTTCCCGCCAAAATGATGCTGATTCACGCGCGTGCACAAAATCTCGTTCTCTTCCTCGTCTTAGAATCTAAAGCTCTCTAGTGATGGGATTGGAAGAGGTTGAATGAGAGACGACTGGGGACGAGTCACGTTTGAACGTGTTCTATGGGCCTTTGGTGGCGACAACCGCTGACCAAAGAACCCGAGGACTCCGGGTACGAAATTGACTCATAAGATATAGCGTTAGGAGGGCTCCAACAGGAACACATATTTTGGAAGAAATTCAAAAACGATATAGCAATTATTCTAATTAGAGCAGACGAGAGAGAACCGGGCGCGGCGAAGGGGACATGCTGTCTTTTATTTTGTATGCATGATTACAAAACCTTTGTAAAACAGACTGCATATTAATGATACTACCACTTGCTTTCCTCAACTACGTTGGTGGGTAGTTTGGCCACCAAAGTCGTAGTAATAGAGAGGAGAAGTTCTTACGCCACGTTGCCATGGTAGCAAATTTTTTGGATGACAATAAACCGAAATGCCACAAAATTTTTTTTTCAAAAAATGTCACTTAAAAGTCTATTCGCACCACTTCAAACTTCACCGATCTTATTCAATTTCATTTAATTTTGCATATCTTGGCGAAATTTTCTTTGGGACGGTAGCTATCGTTATCTAAGTTTCAAAAAAGAAAGCGGCAATTTTTGTGTTGTGTTCACCTACTCCATAACGCGGGCTCGTGAAATTAGGAAGTTTCATGTCGTAGTGGTGCAACGACGGCAAAGAAATGTACAAAATAGCGTGATGCACGCGCAAGTTGTTGTTTGTTAATATAAACATATTATTTCTTGCCGTTCTCCTTGCCGTCGCCGTCGTCGTTGGTTTTGTTGTCATCCAGAAGTAGTGCTACCATGGTAACGTGACGTCACACTTCTCCTCTCTATTGTCACGTTAGGTAGTATACCCTATCAACTTAGTTTATAAAGCTAAATCTGTTTCACTTCTCCAACATTATACCTTTTCCCTTTTCAGTGCCATCAACACACAATCAGCTAGGAGAAAGCCAGCTTCAAGCCAGATTCCAAATAGCTACTTCTATTCAAAAATAAATTTTCCTCAAACTCTGAACTGTGCGATAAATAATCTGGCCCAGTAAAAGTGAGAAAACAGAAAACGTACTTGACACAAATCATGACAAATGGATAACGTCAGCCTTTTGTAGTAAAAATACCTGTATGTTTTGAAAGACTAAACTAGTCGACTCGTTTTGAGAGAACAAAAACATTCGACCGCAGTTACACGTATAAGCAAAGTTTATCATTTGTCCCCCCCTGGAATTCCACATGACATTGCTTTTTTCCCGTCAATCCTAAAGTGCGTATAAAGATGGTGGGTATCGTGAATAAGGCCTATCTGCTCACCATGGCCAAGCCAGGCCCACTGGGATGGCTCTACTAATCACATTAAAAGGGAAAAGGCATAACAGGCAAATATTTAGCATCTTACACGGACGTTCTTGGGCTTTCGTCACGCCCTCCACGTGACGAATGGAAGAGAACGAAGCAGAACGTCTGTGTGGGAAATTAGCAAATACTTCCTTTCTTCACAAACTAACCCTTCATTCAACTATACAAAATTCCATACTGTCCATGCATCATGATATAAAACAAGACACCAGTTCATCTGGATATCAACACTAGCAAGAGCTGATGTGTGCAGAGAATTCAACCATTTCTTCCATTCTGTTTTCACAAACTTGGGAGTCCTTTTATGTAAAATCATAGCTGATTCAATAAAGGTTGCCTTGGGCATTGGGAATTGGGCTTTGAGCATATGGTGTGACCAGCAAACAATAGCTTCCCAGTGCCAATTCCCAATGAGCAAACCAACCTTTGTTGAATCAGCTATATCTATGTGAATAATCTTTTATGAAACAGAGAAACAATCAATAATTATAATAATGACCATAATAACCTCAATTGCACAATCATTCAAACGAAAGAATATTTTGAATGATAGCCCAAGTATTGACAATTTTTTAATCCCACACTCTATTTGCGCCCCCCTCCGAATAAGTTTGCATGAGTTATTGTTTTCAAATGCTACTGGGAAAATGCAGTCCTCCCAGGAGCGCCAGTCTATGCAAAATTTGTGGGCAAACAGGGATGTTACTAAAACGGGGAATGGGAAAATGAAGAATGGAAACAAGACCTCTCTTGAAACCTAGCCCTATCAGTAACTTAATTTCCAATTCTTTATTTTGTTCTCATTTTTCATTCTACCGTTCCCCTTGCTCGTTCCCCGTTTTCGTAACATCCAGCAAACAGCGTGTATTAAACAGTTATTCCTCAAGCCCGAATTGGCTCTGAGTCAATAGCCCATGAGGGCGACAGGAATAATAATTATTCCTTCTGCCCTCATGGTCTCTTTAGCAAAATCCAACTAGTTGGTAAAAAATATCGAGACAAAACAACTTTAGCTAGCTAAACGCGATTCAGCCGGCATTATTTTGGTTTTCAAAGCCGGCGCTTTTGGCTACTAGTGGGCTAAAACATATAGCCTAACAGAACGCAGCATTGATAATAGAACACTAGGTGAATTTTACTAATATGGGCAATTCAGAAATAGAGATTTTCATGTCTATTGAAGTTCAGTGAATAAAATAGTAATGAGTTCTCATTTCTCTTTTATCTATTTTAATTTATAAATTTATTAATAAATTCTAACTTAAAATATTTTCTATTATTTTTTCTATTATAATCTTAGACTCCAACCTTGTTTGTTCTGCAACACATGTATAATACCCTTGTTGGATCCCAGCAATAGGGAGCTTTAGCATCGAAGACAGTGATGGCAGAGAAAATTTTTTTTTTTTTTTTGGAAATGTTGAAAGAGAAAAATAATATTCGTCGTCCTGATTTTTTGGTCATCCAGAACCCGTCACATAAGGAAATTTCACGCCATGACCTTGAAGGGAAGGTAAAGAAATGCACCAGAAAGTACACGTACAAAATTGTCACTTTAGTTATTAAACCTACAGCTGTTTTAACGTTCTCAATACTGTCTTTTTTGCATAAGCTCCCCAAAAGGGTAAGGGGTGGAGTAGGCTTTTTAAAAAAGCCATGTATCTTAGGATAAATAATAATTGTTATTATCCAAAAATGGTCATAAAAATATGACTAAAAATATAACTTACATCTGATGTAAACTTTTGATATAAAAAGGACAAGCAAGCATATCCAAGGCAATAGTACCTAAAAATTCCTAGCTCTTAATCCTTCGAGGGCGTGTGTTAGTGGTAACCGTTGTAATTTGCATAAATACAACTAACATTGGTAGGGTGGATAGAATGATCCTGTGTTGCACTCAGGAAGGACTCAAAATGGTCGGCGACACAGTGGGCAAGTTTCACTAAAAGGCAATAAAAAGAATAAATTATCACAGTGATTCATAGCTTGACAAAAATTCCCCTATATACATCCTGTTACTATTTTTAAAATAAGCTAAGTTATTATCAATGCCACAAGACTTGATTCTAACTGAATAACTTTACTTCAGCAGAGGCAAGAGCGGACACAGCTTCCTTACGAGAGGTTACAATAAATATTGAAAGACCCCTTTGTCACCAAACTCAAACATGCAACAAAACTTACAAATTCAATTTTGTAAGATGCTAAAAAAAAATTAGCCCTTTTTGAAGGTATTGCCAAAGAGGACAGACAGACAGACAGTTTAAAAATCACTTGAGAGTCAAAGTGTTAATAATCATTTATAACCAGGCAACAGTTATTCAAAAAATGGATGATGCCATCCATTGGGATAAAACCAAGGTGCATACCACTTCAGAGAAACAAATTTCAAGGATTTTTCAAGGACAAATTACAGTTTTCAAGGACTAAGATTTATTAAAAAATCGGCTTTCTTTAACCCCCTCTTGAACACCTTATTGGCTAAAACAAGTCATGGAGCCATTTCTTCGGCCATGGTTGATCACATTATTTTACACTACTTTCCAACAACACTTTGCAAATTGATTGGGTGTGACTTGCAATTGTATCTGAGGTACATATTGACATTTAAAAAAAGAAACAGAGGTAAGATATTGCTCATGCACAAAAATATTTTTAGAAAAGGTAGCGAATTTCAAGGACTCTTCAAGACCTAATAAAGAAATAAAGTACTTTTCAAGGATCTCAACCGAATTCAAGGACTTTTTAAGATAACTACTAAAATTCAAGACCTTTTAAAGATTGTACGAACCATGTACAACCCTATCCAATGCATTGGTTTCCTTAAAACTTATCAACTAGATAGTGATTTTTCCCTACACTGGATAACAATATCCAGCATTTGAACAACCAGGGCCAAAAGTGCTCTTCATGCAAAACGTGAACCTTAGTAACAATGCTGAGTATCAATTAACACCAACTGAAAATATGACTTACATGTTGTTAACTATCATATTTAAATAGCACTCCTCGTGAAACTTGTGCCCACAAGGAACTTCGTAGCACCCAATAAAGGCATCTACATACTGAAAAGAAAATACCTGTCAGTAAATCCGGCTGAATGTTTTCATTCATACCTATCAAAAAGGTGGTGCTGCAGTCCCTCATTTGTTCTGATTGTCGTTTTGATCCTTTGCTTAACATATGTTGGTCATAAATGATAATATTGGACAGGTTTAAGTGTGATTTTACAGGTTCTCTTGAATCATTCAAACTTGTTTCTATCAATAGCAAATAATGTTAAATAATTTAATAATTTAATGCAGCAGCATACACTGAATATGCTCTTAACAGCCTAAATAATTGTTAGCAGCTCTTTCAAATTGACTGTCAGCAAGCACGTTGTGTGCTAGTGAACAAAGCAAATTAATGTGTGAGGGAAGAGACTGTCTCGAGTTCGCTGTGTTGAGTGCTGGCAAGCTGTGACTACAAACTAAAATAAGTCTGCTAGCAGTCTACAAATATTAATGGCACCATCTGAAATACAACCATGCAACGATACATAATAATAATTTAATGATAACTGATAATGCAGTAATAAATGTTTCTGTTAATATGATATGTGTTCAATGGATTTAAGTTAGATTGTACTGCAAAACTGTAGTCTCTTGCAATAACCAATTCAAGAACCATTTTCCTACGCAAAACTCATTTTGACCTACTCCAAATGGAAAATAGGTTTTGCAAAAGATAATATATTAGAATTCACCTCTTGGCAGATACAGCATATATCAGGATGACATGGGTGATTTTCCCGCTGCTGTGCATCAATAATTTGATTACAATTGACACAGTTGTGTACGGGCTCCTTATGAGCAGTCTAAAAAAGAAAAAGATAAACCTACAATGTCTAGTTATTAACAGCAGGTCCAAAGTACAGATAACTTTTCCACAGGACAGAGTACAGGTCACCATGATACAGATAAATTAACAGTATTAAAAGTGTCTCCTAGCCCTAATCTCTTAACAAAATGCTCTATTAGATCAAGGGGAATCCATGTGGTTTGGTAATTTATCAATGGGGCAGTGACCTGTACTCTTGACCTGTGGAAAGTGACCTGGCCCCAGTTGTTCAAACGGTGGATATCGCTATCCGATGGATAAATCTCTATCCAATGGGTAACGCAATTGGTTTCCCAAATACTTATCTGCTGGACACTCGGACACGACTCGTAACACTCGGACACGGAACTCTTTGCAGATTTCGCTATAAAGAACGGCTATAGGCCAGCGCACATTTTCCTACAGAGGGGCCTACACATGGAATAACTTGCATAATGAACTTAGGCAAAGTGCCTCATTGGCATCTTTCAAGCGCGCCCTGAAAGACACACTATTGAGGCAGACATTTCCTTCATAAGCTCTAGAATTTAGTAGAATACCATCATAAATTGTGATTTCGAGTTTTTATTGTCATTTTTGCTTTTATAAATTGTGAATAGTTTGTAAATAGTTCCTGAAAAACCTCACGAGGATGTTACTATTAAAGTTATCATTTATCCACTGGATAGCGGTATCCAGCGTTTGAACAACCGGGGCCTGTACCTTAGACTTGGCCAGATAATCTTAATGATAGAAAAAAAATTGCTCAGTTTAGAAAGGTATTCTGCACTTAAGGGCGCTTGTAACTACTAAGAAATTTCATGCAACTTTGAATTAAACTGCTGTCCAAACTGATGAACCAATAAGAATGAAAAGTAATTTTTCATAAAAGAAGGAATATTAAGGGCAGTAAAATAAAGAGAAGCCAGCTCTATAGATATATAATTCTAAACTGGCTTGGAATCTTCCAGTTGCCTAGCAACAAAACTTCAGCACATACTCCCAAGCTTTAAAGAGGTACACGTACACCAAGGAATGATCAGATTAGCCAGACAAAAAGTAAATCGCGCGCTCTGATTGGTCAATTAGCCACTACCATTTGCCCGTGGGTGCACGCCAAGAAACTGAGCTAGCGCGGTAAAATTTAGGCAAATTCAACAAATCTCCTCTCCTGACGGTAAAATACACCAATGCAATGCACAGATGAAAAGTGGAAGTTGAAGAAAATACTAAGCTGTCATTTTGAAGGAAAAAAGACAAAAGATAAAGTGACAAATTTGCCCTTGATGAATATTAATCACTGTTTTCCTCGCGTCTAGAATCGGCTGAAGGAAAATCTAGTGAGTGAAGATTTAAGGTACATTTTGTGTGTTTTTTATAGAAGAGACGGTCTGTTTGAAATGTAAATTTATCAATTAGCATTGTGTTATTGACTTTTTGGTCAAGCTGATGCTAAATTTAAGCAAATATTTTAGAAAACACGCTAAAATTCGAGACAGCTTTGTTGTGAAGTTTTCATCGCATCGATTAAAAATTTTAGATGAGTTTAAACGGGCACATTACGCTGGAATAAGCGAATTTCATTTGAGTACAGAAACATTTGGGTTTTCAAATAATTTTTCAAAAAATAACTTGTGTGTGTATTATTTTGTTCCTCAGTGTTCATTCATAACAGTCATTCAGAGAACAGTTGAAAAACAACAGCTTCAGCGCCGGCTGTGTGTCGGCGAATTTCAGTTGCAACTTTGACTTTCATAGCTGGATTTCCCCAGACAGATTTCGATACAAAGTTAGTTAATTTCTTTTTAAAATTAGTGTTACCTGTTATTCTAAAGGAATTACAGTCAAATTTTCTCATTTCTACTTTACGTTTATTTCAAAAATTGTCACATAAATAAGCCTGATAATTATTTCATTTATTTAGTTTTAGCTTATTTTTTAGAGTCTTTTTAGTTGGTGTTTATAGTTCCAGCTATAGTTTTCCCTCAAAGTTTTTACCCTAATATTAAGAGCAAGTAGACAGATGCCATTCAGAATAACAACGAAAAACGTTTTGAAATTTACCTGAAGACGGAGAACGGTTGATTCAGTGAAAGAAAAACTCAAAGGGGCGGGCAGATGGCAGCATACATGAACTCGGACCGACGACTCAACCGAAGGCAAATGTAAAATAATGTTTTTCTCTTTTGATTATGTTATAAAAGAAATGGTAAACATTGCAGCTGTGCAACCCTGGAGTTATGGATGCACTTGGGAGGTTTGCTAAGCACTCAAGAAGCTAGAGTCGCTCAAGGCGACTCTTCCGCTTATTTTGTGCTTAGCAACCTCCCGCGTGCATCCATAACTCCATGTTTGCACGCTGCACATTTACCATTTCTTAATTCAGGTGATAAAAGGTACAAATGCGCGTGATCAGATTCTGTTCTGTGCATTCCAATCATTCTTAGTGGAAGTCCAAACAAAGTGCCGCGCATGCCTAATACTGTAGAATTCTGAAAGAAACGGCCCCTGTTACTTTTGAATTTAGCTGGCAAAAGGGGCCGCTACTTAAGGGTAGCTGTTACTTTCAGGTAGTTGCTACTTTCGGATGGTTAAAAAACGTTAGTAATTCACAGTCGTTTAAGAAATGAAACATGAATTTAAAAGTAATTCCATTTATGCATATTACCATCCACAAGAACAAAGTGACAAAAATAACATATACAACTGTACATGTAAAAGGCCCTAAATGTTGGCTTTTTAGGCAAAAGTCAGTTATGGGTGCATCAAATTGCAGTGTAACTAATAATATTACTATCATTTGACTCTTGGGAAATTCAGCTTTTAAATCATGCATAATTTGAAGAAGGATTCAGACAAGTTTCGAAATAGAATCACAAAATGACTCTTCAAATTGTTTAGTTGAGACAGTCCAGCATTACAGTACCAGAGTTCAAAGATTTTCATACGTGCTTATTAAATTGATCCATTATTATGACTGGTACAGGCTGATAGTTGACTTTCACTAAAAAACAGCAGAAAACAGACATTTTTTCTCATTCCTTTTGCGACATTTTATGTTAAACACTCTTTAAAATCGCTTTTTACATAGGGCTGCTACTTTTGGCGGCGCCATTACTTTCAGGATTCAGTAGCAAGGTAAAAAGTAGACGTTATTTTTAATAGTGTTATTTTCAGAGGGACCATTACTTCCGGAATTCTACAGTAGCAACCCAGAGTTAGGATTGTGGGCATTATCCCTGTGCAGAAGTAGGTCTCATTTTCGAATCCCTAAGCATTCTCTTAAATCTTCCCGTCATATCAAATGGTATGATGTGCAAAAGGCTATAGATCGTTTTCACTGTCACGCAACAAAAAAATAAATTGAAAACCGTCCAGTGAAAGAAGCCAAGAAAATGATATGTTATAAAAGACTAATTTTTAAACAATTTGTGCAAGTCTCAGGTCTTTTTGGCCCACAGTTTCTGAGTTATTTGCTGAAACGTTTCACGCATCTTTGTAGAGCTTTGTATGGAGACGCCATATTGGTGCACAGTTTTGGTGCACCAATATGGCCGCCGAAAATCAACAAAAACATCAGGAGTTCACTTGTTCTATAAAAGCTCCTTCTTTTCACTCGAGAACTAGCCTACGTGCGCATAAACATATCTTCTAATACTTGAAATGGTTATACTACTGAAAATCAAGAGGAGAGACTTTTTTTCAACGAGACAGCATTCCTATTTTGGTGTCACGCACTCTGAAAACTCGGAAGTTCAAATTGCTGTATTTTCGAAATGAAACATGCTATGGGACTGAAAACTTGTACAAAGATTAACTTTTTGATTATCTTCAACCTAGTGTTAATAAGAATTCGTAAACCTCGCTATTTTGACTTTTCGCTATTGATGACGTCACTGTGAAAACCATCTATTCTGTTAATTTAAAAAGTTAATATTATCTCTACAAAAGTAACTACATGTTAACATAGCATGATGTACACAAAAATGCTCCTTCTTTATGATTTGGTGAATAATGAAGAAGAACTTAATACTTCTAACTTGCAAATCAATGTGATACAAAACTTCTCAGGTAAGACCTTTATTTTGTTCAGGACCTACCACTCATGTTATATTATTGCAATCCTCAACACTTTAGTGATGCCAAAAATAGATATTGGCAAAAATGTGGCAGCATATTTTGCAGTCAGGAATGAGCATGGTGTTTTAAATTTTGGTAGCAGGTTATTTGCTGCCATGTGAAATCTCATCTCATACTTTCTTCCTGTTTCCCCAGTTGCATCCACGAACTTATTGTGACCACAGACCTTATTCCCCGTACCCGCCATCTTTGCACCTGCTTAAGGACTCATGGGATAAAAGCAATGTCAAATGGTTTCTCAGGACACAAACCAAGTTAAAAAATTTGCCAATGCAAGAAATTGTGGTCGAGGTTGTCGATTCTAGAAAACAAAAATGTAGAACTTTCCCTCTTCAAGACAATAATGGCAAATTGTGGGTAATGTGCTCCTTGTTATTTTTTTGAAAAAAGTAGCAACCATAGATGTCCTAACAGCAAACAATAATGATGGAAATCATGTCGAAACTCGAACTGCAAATTTCGCATGACTATCAAATTTTTGTCTCGTTTTGACAGAATATATAAACACAACAAAAAATAATTATTACTCGAATTGGCAAATTTTAACGCTTGTTTGCCCCCCCCCTTGAAACATCATGTGACATTGCTTTTATCTATTGCTCACAAGAAAGAGCTCAAGCTTTCCAGTAACCCTATCTCTGCATTCTAAAAATCAACTGCAAATAACTATTTCAAATAGCTTAGGGCACAAGAACAATCTTTAATAAGTCAAACTGGAAAGGTGCAAAATTAATGTTGTGTTCAAACAAATATACTAGTTACTTACACGTACTTCTTGAGTACAACTGCTTATCTCATGCAACTCTTCGTCTTCTTCTCCACATGCTCTTATTTTTCTCACTAACTTCCCTTCCCTTTTGATACTTGTTCCTAGTTGTTTAAGATCTTGCTCCATCAAAACTTGCTCATGAAGGGCCCAAGCGCGTAGGGCTTTATCTTGTGAGTGTTTTAACAAAAACGAAATGGTCACGCCACCTTCAAAGTCTTCTTCTGTTCCTCTCCCCCCATCAAATTCATCAGATGAATAAGAATACTGGGCCTGTTGGAGTCTAGCAACTGGGGATAACCAGTCAGTTGTAACTGGGAATTGCCTGCCAAATGTAAGAACTGGAACAGCATCATCCTGCTGTGGTAGAGAAGGGAGAGAGGCACGAGTTGAATATTGATGCTCTCGGGGTCTAGCACCTAAGGAGTTCCAGTCCTGCTGTGACTGAGAATTGGGAGAGGCAGAGGTTGAATAATGGACCTGTCGGGGTCTAGCACCTACATAGGGGAGGTCCTGGTCCCACTGTGGTTGAGAATGAAGAGAGACCCTGCTTGGCAAGTCATCACCTGTAGCTTGCAAGTTGCTGTTAAGATCACTCACTGATGACGCCTCACGACTTGGCAACTCTCTTGTGAGCACTTGTGTATTATTAAAAACATCAACAGCATCAAATCCTTAAAAAACAAGGCTAAGGTAAGTGCTTCTTTTTTTGCATATAAATGGCAATTTATGGGATATAAATTATAAGATATAATTAATTTTTAATTTATATCTTTTTTGTTGTAAACTAAGTACTCAAGTGCTGAGGAGCTTGGTTTAATGTCAAATCAGAAAGAAAACTTTTAGAGAAGAAGATCTGGTTCTGAATTGATATTACTTGATCAAAATGTAAATTTGGTGGAGAACAACAATCAAAATCTGAGATGTCTTTTACGCAGACTTAAATGCTTCAACTTGCAAAGTAATTAAAAGAACTTTGTCTTGGGTTTGCATAACTGTCTCGAATTCTCACTACCCCTCTTATGTTTTTATCA
Source organism: Porites lobata (assembly GCA_942486035.1). Classification (NCBI taxonomy): domain Eukaryota; kingdom Metazoa; phylum Cnidaria; class Anthozoa; order Scleractinia; family Poritidae; genus Porites; species Porites lobata. The sequence continues at coordinate 1,304,683 of CALNXK010000040.1, read as the reverse complement.
AGCTATCCAAACATGGAAAATGTTGTCTATGACTTGATTATTAGGATCATTGTCCATATATCTATCATAAGGATTGCATGCATCTTGTTATCATCATTGAAACCTGGAGATACACAGCTTCAGTTGCCTACATTTCTAAGACGTGGTTAACAAAAACTCACCATCTGCAGAACTCCATACAAACATGTCATCATCAAACCCTGCTTCCTCCTCCAACACTATTGTTGAACAATCCCCATTAAAAGCTGCATTTCCCCATGCCAGAGGGTCATTAAAGACACCTCCCACAGCTCCATGAACGGGAAAGCCAACATGAGGTCTTACTGCACCAGCCCAGGAACCTTCATCCACGCTTTGTCTTTCACACTGTCCACTAGACCACACGGAAAAAATACTTTCTAGGCCTTCATCTAGATGACTATAAGATGCATCCTGACAATCATCACTGAAGGAGGGATAAGCTCTTTCTGATTCACATGCAACATCAGTAACAGGATCAATGCTTGATGATGAGATGCACTTTGAAGGAATGTCATTCAGTATTGACAGTTTTGAAAGAGCACTCTGGGAAAGCTCCTCATCTTGAGTGTGCCTTAGGAGGAAATTGGGTGCTATACCTTCACCAGTGTCTGGTGCAATCCAAGAATTGGCTGAACAGTCGGAGCATCTGGAACTTGCAAAACTTTCCAAGGATGCATCTGCAGATAAGGTTTGTGGCTGAGCCCAACTGTCATCAAAGTCAACCTGACTTTGTGTGGAATAAGAACTACTGCTCTCTGCATAAGGCAACTCAAGAGACACTTCTTTGTCCTCGTCTTCCCTGGTCGATGTACATCTTTCACACAAACACGCGCCATGATCGTGATCCTTGCTGTAAGAAGAAAAAAAATTTAGTCACATTATTAATAGCGGAGTTCTTGCACGTGTGTGAAGTGCACGCAGCAGAGCACAATGGGTAAAAAAATTTGGTAAACTATCCATCCAAGAAAATTTGGTTTATGACGTAGCGTACGAACACCAACCATCTGTACACCCACTACATGCAAGCCCATGTCAAGTGTCACATTAGATCTTGCACAAATACTGACACTAGCCTGTCAGTTATGTAAGCCATCTGTATGAGGATCATTCTCGGAGACCCAGGGGCAGATAGTGGGGGCGAGGGAAAGTCTAGATGGGCGGAAAAATAAGGCACAAAGAAAAGTAAAGAAAAGCGAGAAGCGCCCCTGGGGACAATGTCTTACCAGACCAGTTCCAAATGGCCACCGCCATTCTGGCTTCTGATTGTGTGTTTTTCTGGCACCAATCAGAAGCCAGAGGATAATTTGGTGGTAGGAAGTATGACTTGTTTAGTACCCATTTACATTGGAATGGCATATACAGTGAAATCTCTATTAAGCAGACACCTTCGGGACCTTCCCAAGTGTCCACTTGTAAAAATTGCGAAATGTTTGTTAACGATGAACATTCAACGGTTACTCTGTACGGTGATAAAGTTCCAAAGAACAATTTGACTGTGAATAGGTGTGCTGTTCTTTGTGCAAAATTTTTAGGTCAACTTTGATGGCGGATGACAATCATACGTCTGGATACCAGTCTAATCTACAGTTTATTGACAACTTAATGTATTGATTTAGCCTTATTAATCGACTACAATACTTATTTCAAGGGCGTAATCCAATACTAGTATTGTCAATTACGTCTGGTGTCTGCTTAATAGAGGTTTTTAACAATACAAGTTAGCCAAGTACAATTTATTTTAGTGTCTGCATCTGCTTAATAGAGGTGTCTGCTGAATAGGGGTTCATTGTAAAGGGAAATAATTATAAGATGTTAATTTCAGGACCCGGCTTAGTGTCCACCTAACAGAGGGTGTCTGCTTAATTGGGAGTCCGCTTAATAGAGGTCTCACTGTATTTCATCAACATTACAGCCATGGAGACCACTACCTGTTGTTTGGATTTATTTAAATTGTTAACTTGCACATCAAGGTGAATTGTAATATATTTGAAAAGATAAGCAATATTTTGAAGTTCAGGTTACTTTGTGCATAACAACTAAAGAGCCTTTTTCTTTACTCTGAAACTATTTTTAATAAAAATGTACTTTTCCGGTTGAGATTGGGGAGTCTTTGCCACATTTGTGGAAATTCTGGAGGGGTGGGAGCTCATCTTCAGTTCCTTTTGAAGAAGGAAAATCCAGTGGTATGTATGGGTGTGGAAGGTAGTCCTGGGAGTGAAACCCCCAATGGTGATTTTGCTAAACTAATCCATAAGAAATGGACCCATCCAAAAAAATTAACTTGATAGAAATTCTTGAACGTATTTAAACTTTTTGTTTTGTCATTTAGGTCTCATTAGAAAAAGAAAGGAGGTTCAGGATTTGCAAAAAAACAAAACAGAAATGTCAAGCTGTAAAGAAACCATTTCAAAATGGAAGCTTCACACCAAAATTTGCACAACTCATACGCTATGCTGCACTCAATTGCCCTTGTAGTGTGCAATTTATTAATTAGCATTATCTTAAACCAGCATATTATATTTAACAATTATTCACTGAAGGCAAAGTTATTATTGTTGAATAATCCCAAGACAAAGTTGAGGGGATTATTCAACAATTTTAACTGAGCCTGAGGTGAATAATTGTTTTAGTATATACACACAAAGTGATCTCAACAGAATCAGAAAGGTAACCATTAAAAAAAACAATTACTAAGTTTGATTGACAAGTGAATTCATGCGTGAACATGTAGCCGTAAAAGTATATGCGCAAAGTTAGATCTTTATGGCATTTTCAAACAGTCATGGCAAATAATAGTTTTAATTTTTTGTGAGCTTTAGCATTAATGATTAAAAAGAAAACATTGAAATGTTAAATATCTACCCTTTCTGAGAGTCCCTTATAAAGGGCTATGTAGGTATGTGCCATGCCAAAGGTAATACCATACGGTATGGTTTTTTTTAGCTGTTTTGGTCTGAAATAGGGTATCAATTTCAGCTATTTTGGTCTGAAATAGGGTATGGTTTATGCACTCTAGTCTTAAATTGGGTATGTTTTTTAGAAGAGCTACTTCTTCATCATTTGGCAATAAGACCATTTCCCTTTTAATGTTTACGCCAACTACTGTGTACGTGCCGCAACAGCTTGTCACGCGCTCCGGTCACGCGCAGGGCTCCAGGGCGTCAGGTCTGAAATAGGGTACCAAATTTTCGATCAGGTATGACAGAGTGTAGGGAAAATCACAGATTTTGGACTGAAACAGGGTAAGGGTTTCAAGAAGTGTGCTCCACACTCCCTCCCAATTTTTCTGGAAGTGCCCCCCCTGGAATTTTTTGGACACAAAAGGCAGGTCATTGTCCCAGGCGTTCCTTGCGGAGACAGTGGAAACTGGGACAAAGAATCGTTGCATGATCGAAGCCACGCAAGCAATTCTATCGCTTGAAAGGGTTGATTACTTTGAAGCAAGCAAACACTACTGAGTGGTCGAAAGAAATAAGAATCTTAATTAGCAAAATTGCGATGGTCGGGTATGAAAAACTTTCACTGTATGTGATGAGCATGCGATTTATTTTTGGAGACTGAAGTGACGTGCCATGTAAATCACTTTTTCGATCTCTGGCAATGATGTAATTTCTCTGGAATCAAGGCCCTTGAATTTTCGTGTATTTATACACGCGTAAAGGCTGCTACCGTAGAGGTATTTTTGGTTGTTGGCAACAATTTGCATACTAAATCAATTCAGAAACAAATAACAATTATCGACGTCGATAAAGTAGGAAGTAAAAAACCTTTAGCAAGTAAATCATGTTTCTTGTAGAATTAATCACCTCCTCAATTCTCGATCTAATCTCCAAGCAGGCGAGACCTGAATGCCGCTGTAAGCGTGTTCATTAACTTCTATTTCTAGACAAAATTAGTCTTGTGAGGAAATCCTGAGTTCACAAAATAGTGACAAAACTGCCTTGTTTTTCTCTGTAGTGGTAAAAACATTGCTTTTTGAAAGCATAATTATGAAAGTCAACTACAGTAAAGCACTTCACAATAAATCACCCTGTTTCAACCATGACGTCCTTTCTTACCTTTAAAATCATCAACACTGGGATATTCTTGTCTTTTCAAAAAAGGTTTTAACTCTGAAACTTGGCAAAACACCCAGTTCACGACAGCGATTTTGTTTTGCTTTATATTCACCACCTAGCGCCGTGAATATAACATCATAGTCCAAGATAGTGAACCAATCAGATTGCTTGGATCATCACGATTACTGCGTGTGTATATACTATAAACATAAGTTATGAGAATTAATTTATTAGTAAATTAGTCACTGAAAGAAGCATGATGACTTACATGACGTTTTGTGTGACAGCGACATTGGCACATTCTCTGTGGGCTTTGTGTGAACATGGTAATATCTGGCAACCACTGAATGCATCCTGCAGATAATGAAAAAAAAAAAACAAAACAAAACAAAAAAACAATCCATCAGATCAGCATTGCAATTGTTTACCACCACAATTTTGAGACACATACACTGTAAAGCAGAGTTACTATCTATCTGTAACTCTACTAATAGCCAATACAAGCAAAAATCACTCATGTTTTGAACTGAAAAGCTTATACAATAACATTTTTATTCAAAACAACCAGAAATTCATCCTCAATGGGGCGACAAAATTTATAGCAAGTGATCTCTGTTGATTTAAACTCACCTCTGAGAAAACTTGATCATAATCTGAATCAGGGCGACATTTGTGATTTCCCTCAAGGCGTTTGTCTAAACACACATTACACACTTCACAATGGAATAATTTGTTCTGATGATTCCTGGATGACAAATAAAAATAATGCTGATACAATAAAACATAACACTTTTAATTATTTTCACATGCCATTATAAGATTAGTAGGTAGAAACAATATTATTTTGCAAAATGACACTGATTCTCCTTGTCTGACTCTCCTTTTATGCTGTTACTAAATTCCTTTAGACAACTAGAAAAAGTCACTGGGAAAAAACAGCAGAAAGGCATCAAACTTTCATAAACAAGGATATATCTTATCTAAATAATATTATAATTTTACCACAAAAATATTTGCCTTGACTTACCTGCATATTCCACATTTTTCACAATGGTACGGATTCTTGTACACACTGGTAAAATGTTTACAGATAGCACAGAAATAAGCAGACATCTTCCCTCCACACTTACGACAATTGGCACTGTCTTCACCAATCTGTAACAATAACAACAACAATCATAAAACATTTACCTTGTAAACCAAGTTTAGTTCAAAATTCAAAATGCAACTTGATTCCAAAAAAAGTAATGATGCCAGGTCTCCCAGTAACTTTACAGGAGTGACAAATGGAACTTACACAAACACAAAGAGAAGAGCACTCTGATGATGTCAACTTTCTAAAGCAGTCCCTCCCTTGCCTTCCCTATCCAGCCCCTAAACCAATTTGCACCAGCCCTTCAACTCACAGAACTCAAATTTCTTCTCAGGTTTATGTTAATGCAAATGCTTTTCTCGAAGTAGATATCCTTGGTCTGGCTAGTTCACGGGTTCTTAAAACAAACAATAATCCAAGTACAACATAAAAGGAACAGAATTTCAACAAGAAGGAGTGAACCAGTGGCCTATTCACAAGCATGGTCAAGGATCTGATCTTGGAAAAACAAACAAACAAACAAAAAAACAAATCCTGCTAGTGGTCAAAATGACACTCATAACGAGGACATCTAAAATGCTAACCACTTAGCTATACTGAATACTCTGAACACCCTTTCAGTTCCTTCAAGCTTGTTGCTAACAGTGAGAAAATAAATTAAAATAAACTATTCATATATTTACTTTCTCAAGCCCTAGGATTTCAAATCCCATGGATAACAATTTTTCAGTTCCATGCACAGAGATCACGGGAAACTATCGGTAACAAGTTTTTGGTTCTGTGAAAATTCATGGGAATCCACTTTCATTTCTTTTAATGTACAGAAACAGTTTGCTGGAAACACGTTGTTAAACATACTTTAAAATTAAAGAACATCAGTGTGTACTATTATTTACAAAAATCTTCAATGCCTATTATTAAAATGTCAGAAGAAGGTCAATTTAAGCGTTAAATGTGTGTGCACTTAAGTGTCAAAAACTCAAGACTCCTCTTTGATCCAACTAAAGGAGTAAGTATATTCACTTGAAACGTTCTCTACAGATCTTGTCCTTTCATTAAGATATTTGGGTCTCATAATCAGTTTCACAGTGAAATTGTCACTAAAAGACTACATTCTAATAATGCTGTTTTTAAAATTTTGGAGTCATATGTTTTTTTTCTTGTTACTGGAAGCCATAACAATCCCTGCAGTTAACTGTAAAACATCTTTCATGCGCGAGTCATCAGTAACACGCAATGCACTTTGGGAACGATTTAAGATGGTGGACGATAGAAAAACAGTAACGTTTTATTCAAAATTTCATTTAGACAGAAGCTCAGTTATAAAGAATTGCTGTACTAGTTGAGAATCCGAGTGGAAAAATACTATATTTGTGTATTTTGATCTCTCAGTCTGAATATATCAGGACATGTCACTGGGAAACTATTTTTTGGTTCCACTATTTTAAGATCACAGTATAACGACATGGTACCCGAAACGACATCCTCGGAGACCCAGGGGCAGTCAGTCGGGTCGGGAGAAAAGACACAACGAAAGTTTTCAAGTAAGGGCGGAAGAGCCCCTGGGTACAGACTTTCACCAGACCATTTCCAAAAATTCAAGCGGATGCCGGCTCCTGATTGGGCACAAAAAATGCTTTGTATTATTGTGCCCAATTGGAGAGCACATCTCCTGAGTTCTTTTCGTGTGTTCGTACACAACAGCTATTGCATGGCTTGTCTGGGTCATGCACCAAAGAAATGCATGCAGTCAGGAAACTTTCAGTTTGATACAAAATTGCCATCTGATTTCAAAATACTGTCTACCCAAAAACTAAAGACGCTTTTCCAAAAATACAAGCTTCAGCTTACAACAGGTATTCACGCTTGTATCGGCCACGTCTTGCGTAAATACATTCCCAGAGTTTTTAAAAGATACCACGACGGAAATGTCGCATGGAAAAGTGAATTTATATTTTTGTTCAGTCTCTATTGTAATTATTTCAACTTGCTTACTTTGTCAAATGCAAGCAAACTCTTCTGGAGCTGAATTTCTATCAACCATATCCAAGTTCACTAAGAGAATGAATTTTGTCATTGTTTACGTCCTTCACAAAATATGAAACTAGGCATTTTCATGGGTAGTCATGCAGTTGATGGCAAAGAAATGTACAAAAAACCGTGATGCATGTGCAAAGTTGTTGTCTTGCCTTGTCAAGCTATTGCTTATTTGACTTTCTTGTCACCGCTGCATCATAAAACTTCCTATTATTTACGATACATTGTGATCCGACAAAAACAGAATATTCGGGCCAAATTCAATTGCTCCTGCTGATAGCATCCCAAACGTTTTTTCAACTCGTTGGTAGTTCCTTCGTTTCTGGTTAGGAAAGTAGAAAGTTAAAGTTTCCCTTGCACGCACAAGCTTGGTGAATGAACCGGGCAAGTGTGGCGAGACAACAGCCGTCCTGTACGAACTCACAAAAATAACTCAAAAGAAACCGTTCGCCGATTGGGCACAATAATAAAAAGCATTTTTTGTGCCCAATCAGGAGCCGGCATCGGCTTGAATTTTTGGAAATAGTTAGGTGAGAGTCAGTACCCAGGGGCTCTTTTGCCCGTACTTGAAAACTTGCGTCCCGCCTTTTCTCCCGGCCCGACTGACTGCCCCTGGATCCCCAAGGATGCCGAAACGATTGTTACCGTGAAATCCTAGGGCTTGCTTTCTGCTCTTTGTTTGTATTCATTTGTAGGTAAACATACGACTTTGAGTTCAATGAAATTTATTTGCTTGAGTGAGTATTAAAAAAATTCCATGAGCCCACAGGGCAAATGCAATTTGAGCTTTTTTGAAAAACACACAAGTGCAAATAAATTGTAAATTGAAGGAAAAAAGATATATGATTATCCCAGAATAAACATCAACATGAAAAAAATACCAGTCAAATAAGTGGAACCAATTTAAAATGGTTCCCCTGATTGAGCTAAGAAATTTCCTGAACTGCCAAATCATAATAGGCAATGGATGTTAAAGTTGCTGTAATCTGCAGCACCTGATTGGTTTTTGTATTATTTTATATTGTTTATTAGCATATCACAATGTTTCATTCTCTTAGACATTGAAATTCTATTACCTTGTTTTTGCACTGTGTTTATTAAAAACTGGATAGGTCTCAGCCAATCAGATTCAAGAATTTTTTCATGTACATTATTGAAACAAAACCGTGGCAAAAAGTCACCTTAAAACTCAATCTGAACTTTGAGACAAACAATCTCTAAAAAACTTTCCACAAAACAAAATGGAGCATGAAACAAACAAAAAGGATGTTTCTTGAAAAACTAAGGGTAAACAAAGAAAAACAAGCTACAGAGAATTTCATTCACACAAGCAAATATATTATAGATCACATACAACAATTGTGACCATTGTGTCAAAATAAAGAATACACTTTCAGTCACCACAAACACGTCATTTATGCATTCAATCCACTACTCTAGTGTGAAATGAAAATAAAACATTACTTCCTGTTCTTTTTCTCTTCTGATCATTGTATAAAACAAGTAGATTCCATGTTGCCGTGGGTCTGTTCAGTAATAGATCACAGAGGACGTCAAAATGTGGTAAAAACAACAGTGACACACTCGCCTGCGGCTCGTGTGCCACTTCTTTGTTTTTACGACATTTTGACGTCATCTGTGATCTATTACTGAACAGACGCACGGCAACATGGAATCTATTTGTTAAATAGATCACATACAAGAATTGTGACCATTGTGTCAAAATAATGAATACACTCTCAGTCACCACAAACACGTCATTTATGCATTCAATCCACTACTCTAGTGTGAAATGAAAATAAAACATTACCTCCTGTTCTTCCTGACAAAAAGAGCATTTCAGATGAGTGGCATGACAAGCTTTAACCTCTTCATTGTCACAAGCTTTTGAGATGTTGTGACAGCGATGGCATGGATAAAATTGTGTGCAACAAGGGAAGCGCACTCTGCAGTGCCGCTGATAATGTTCACATAGCCAATGTGATCGCCCAGTGATGGCTTCTGGTTGTTGCGGCCAGTTTTCAGCTTCCTGCAGCTCTCTTTCTTCTCTCTCTCGCCTTTCTCGAGTGCTTTGTTCTCTTATTAACTGTTCTTTCTTTTCTTCTTCCCTTCCAAACTGTCCATGTTCCTCTCTGTCCCAAAGAATGTCTTCCACAATGGCACAATTTTCTGGAACACTTCTTTCCCATGAGTTGTCCCAGGTCTCCACTCTATGATCACTGTTGCTTAACACAGTGGCTCTAGAGGGTTCAGCATCACCAAGATGTGGTTGAAAACTAGAGATACAAGGTAAGGATGCTCCAGCCAAAATGCCATTGCCATGAGATGTTGTAGTATTTCCCAGCTGATTTCCTACAAAAGAGAGACTGCTAATAAGTCAAAGATCTGAGCAACTTCAGAATACTTCAATCACTTAAGTATGCATAATTTGTAATGCGTTAGAGAAGTTTTAGACATGTTAATGAAATAATTCTTGCGGAGCGAGGGGCTGTTGGGCCGCAAGCGAAGCGAGTTTATAATTTTGTTGCGCGTACAGCGCACGGATCATACGAGGATCGCAAGCGGACTGCGATTTTGCTTTGGTCATAAATCTTTATTTCTATCGGTTTGGTATCTGCAGTTGCCTAGCAACAAGCCATAAACAAATCCTAAAGACAACATTCAGCATGATGTCATTATGCATTTTGGGTTTCCAGAAAACCCAGCAACTGATTTGGGCTTATTTTATTCATCTTCTATTTACTGTACATTGGCGAATTGCCTGGTGAATTGCAAAATATTTCTGAGGCAAATAACAGCGGGCTGCGAACACAACAGTGCCCGATTCGACAAGAGGCTAGAAATCCTTGCCATGGAAGATTTAACACTGAAAGAACGGCGATCTGAACTTCAGCGAGAGCAACGAAGAAGAAGATGAGTGCGTTCATCGAGCGGTTGTTTCAAGTGAATCTAACACGGAAATAATGCAAAATAGCTATGAAATACTCCTTTGAGCTATTTTTCCTCAAATGTATCTTTGAATTCATCATAAATACAGCTCCACAAGGTTCAAACAGTGTGAATGGCAGAGAAAAATACTCTAGCACTATTAATTTTACACCTCAATAATTGGTGTAGTGGTCGCATGGCCCAGGAAGTTGGGGCGGAGGTTCAAATCCTGGCATGGCTACTTCCACATTCTTTTTTTTTCTTTCATCGTATTTTTACCCTTCAGCTTTTCACTGTTTATTCTCACTGCTGACCCTGTTAGCTTCACAAGATTTTTGCGAAAATGTATTTCTAGTCAATTGACTGATTGACGGCTTCAGAGATCAAGGTATATCACAATAAGCACTTTTGCTATACAGTAAGATGCAAATAAGTGGCGGAGAATTCTGAAGTTTAGCTTTGCTCAATCACCTTATGTTACTGAACTTCATCAAACATATTTAATGGACCCAAAAACAAAGAAGAACAAACTGCAACTTAACAAAAAACAAAGAATAATATTGTTTTCTGATATTTACAGAACATTGATCCGTTGACCAACAGTTGTAATTTCCTATCCAACTCGTCTGCAAACTCAGAGCCAAAAACATTACACTGAAGTACATGGATAACAAAATGCCCATAATAATGAAGTAATCGAATGTAAGCCTAATGAATCAATCACCAAATAAATAATTAAACTAAGCACCAAATAAATCACCGATTGAATAAAATAAACTATAAACTAGCATTTTGTTTCAAAACACTAATCTATTTCAAGAAAGTGTAATTGACAACCGGTTAATTCGATTTCCGACCGACTGACTTTCGTTACTTTCAAGGGTCGCTCTTTAAAGGAAAACAAGTAAGCTTATAAGCATGAGCAAAAATGATTGTGGTTGGCTTACCTTGGCGAGCACCATAAAGTCGCTTGAGACGTTTTTCTTTATCTTCGAGGAAAAGTGCTCTCCCTAGATCCGCCAGATCAGCGGAGAAGGGCTCCTTTTCTGGCGAACTAGCTCCATCCAAGATAGTTTGGTGGCCTAAAAGGTCTCCCAGCTGATTGCCAAGATTATCTGGGTGTTTCACACTTTCTTCTTCCAAGTCACTAGAATGAGAATCCAATGACAATTATTCGCCAAGGCAAAGTTAATATTGTTGAATAATCCCGAGACAAAGTCGTGGGGATTATTCGACAATGTTAACTGAGCCTGAGGTGAATAATTTTTTTAGTATATACATATACAAAGTGATCTCAACAGAATCAGAAAGGAAACCATTAAAAAAAACCAATTAGTTTGATTGACAGGTGAATTCATGTGTGAACATGTAGCTTTAAAAGTGTATGCACAAAGTTAGATCTTTATAGTATTGTCAAACAGTCATAGCAAATAAGAGTTTTAATTTTTTTGTGCGCTTTAGCATCGATGATTAAAAAGAAAATGTCGAAATGTTAAATATCTACCCTTTCTGAGAAGAAACACAGAGCTTTATTTGCTTCTGTCAACTCATCATGAATGAGAAAGTTTTCTTGTTGCTTCTTGCAAACGCTGTCAACAGCGCCGGGCTATGATCGAGGTGAGTATTGTTTATCTGCAGTGTCCTTTGCCACGTTAATTGCTGGGATGTACAGTTTTCAAAAAGATTTGCTTTCCTTTTTTTCTCCATAAATTAACTTCTATTTCTAGACAAAATTGGTCTTGTGAGGAAATCCCGAGTTCACAAAATAGTGACAAAACTGCCTTGTTTTTCTCTGTAGTGGTAAAAACATTGCTTCAAGCATATGAAAGTCAACTACAGTAAATCACTTCATAATAAATCACCCTGTTTAAACCATGAAGTCCTTTCTAACGTTCAAAATCATCAACACTGGGATATTCTTGTATTTTCAAAAAAGGTTTTAACTCTGAAACTTGGCAAAACACCCAGTTCACGACAGTGATTTTGTTTTGCTTTATATTCACCACCTAGCATGGTGAATATAACATCATAGTCCAAGATAGTGAACCAATCAGATAATTTGCTTGAATCATCAAGATTACTGCATGTGTATATACTCTAAACATAAGTTATGAGAATTAATTTCAAAAGTAGGTTGAGTTTGATTGTCCGGGTGAACGTAGTCCTGAATAGGACTGTTGTTGATGACAGTGACTGACGTTTCGACAACCTGTGCTGTAGTCGTCTTCAGAGTCAAAGTGAGTTGTATCACATCAGTTGATGGTATGATACTCTGGTTATTGATCTGATTGGTCAGTTACGTTGCGATGTTCTTGGTCGTTTGTCAGTTAAGCCGTGATGTTATTGTCTATGAAGACTCGTAACCAGTTATTGGTGCGTTTCAATCCGTCTATTGTCACAGTTAAACAGTTGTCTATTGTTAGTCAAATTGTCAGTTCTCCAGTCATTCTCTCGTTGTTAGTTTTGCTTGATCTCATCAATAAGTCGTTTGTATGACACTGGTAACTCTTGGCTATGATTTGGTAGCGTTTGTTCTGAGTTATTAAACCAGCTTTCTAAAGTAAGATGTTGATAGTGGTCTGTAGAATACGTTATACATGTTGCAGAGTCCCAGTCAATTTGATGTTTTGTACGAGAGAATGACTGGAGATCTGACGATTTGACTAACAATAGACGACTGTTTAACGGTGACAATAGACAGATCGAAAAGCAGCAATTACTGATTACGAGTCTTCATAGCCAATAACATCACGGCTTAACTGACAGACGACCAATAACATCAAGACGTGATTGACCAATCAGATGAATAACCAGAGTATAATACCATCAACTGACGTGATACAACTCACTTTGACTCTGAAGATGACTACCGCACAGGTTATCGAAACGTTAGTCACTATCAACAACAACAGTCCTATTCAGGACTACGTTCACCCGGACGATCAAACTCAACCTACTTTTGAAATGACTCCTGGGTTCAAACCTTTCACAGAATTAATTTATTAGTAAATTAGTCATTGAAACAGTAACATGATAACTTACATGACGTTTTGTGTGACAGCGACATTGGCACATTCTCTGTGGGCTTTGTGTGAACATGGTAATTTCTGGCAACCACTGAATGCATCCTGCAGATAATGAAAAAAAAACAAAACAAAACAAAACAAAAAAACAATCCATCAGATCAGCATTGTAATTGTTTACCACCACAACTTTGAGACACATACACTGTAAAGCAGAGTTACCATCTGTCTTTAACTCTACTGATAGACATGAGCCCATACTCCTCAAAAAAAAAGTAGTTGACATTAAAAAAAATCACTGGAACCAGGTCCATAATCATCCTGTAATGTAAAGCATTTTGACTCAAGCTAATACAACAAAAATCACTCATTTTTTTTAATCCGAAAAGCTTATGCAGTAATATTTTTATTTAAAACAACCAGAAATTCATGGTCTAAAGGGCGACAAAATTTATAGCACATGATCTCTGTTGATTTAAACTCACCTCTGAGAAAAATTGATCATAATCTGAATCAGGGCAACATTTGTGATTTCCCTCAAGGCGTTTGTCTAAACACACATTACACACTTCACAATGGAATGATTTGTTCTGATGAATCCTGGATGACAAAAAAATAATGCTGATACGATAAAACATAACACTTTTAATTATTTTCAAACATCATTATAAGATTAGTAGGTAGAAACAACATTATTTTACAAAATGACACTGATTCTCCTTGTCTGACTCTCCTTTTATGCTGTTACTAAATTCCTTTAGACAACTAGAAAAAGTCACTGGGAAAAAACAGCAGAAAGGCATCAAACTGTCATAAACAAGGATATATCTTATCTAAATAATATAATCATAATTTTACCACAAAAATATTTGCCTTGACTTACCTGCATATTCCACATTTTTCACAATGGTACGGATTCTTGTACACACTGGTAAAATGTTTACAGATAGCACAGAAATAAGCAGACATCTTCCCTCCACACTTACGACAATTGGCACTGTCTTCACCAATCTGTAACAATAACAACAACAATCATAAAACATTTACCTTGTAAACCAAGTTTAGTTCAAAATTCAAAATGCAACTTGATTCCAAAAAAAGGAATGATGCCAGGTCTCCCAGTAACTTTACAGGAGTGACAAATGCAACTTACACAAACACAAAGAGAAGAGCACTCTGATGATGTCAACTTTCTAAAGCAGTCCCTCCCTTGCCTTCCCTATCCAGCCCCTAAACCAATTTGCACCAGCCCTTCAACTCACAGAACTCAAATTTCTTCTCAGGTTTATGTTAATGCAAATGCTTTTCTCGAAGTAGATATCCTTGGTCTGGCTAGTTCACGGGTTCTTAAAACAAACAATAATCCAAGTACAACATAAAAGGAACAGAATTTCAACAAGAAGGAGTGAACCAGTGGAGTATTCACAAGCATGGTCAAGGATCTGATCTTGGAAAAACAAACAAACAAACAAAAAAACAAATCCTGCTAGTGGTCAAAATGACACTCATAACGAGGACATCTAAAATGCTAACCACTTAGCTATACTGAATACTCTGAACACCCTTTCAGTTCCTTCAAGCTTGTTGCTAACAGTGAGAAAATAAATTAAAATAAACTATTCATATATTTCCTTTCTCAAACCCTAGGATTTCAAATCCCATGGATAACAATTTTTCGGTTCCATGCCCAGAGATCACAGGAAACTATCGGTAACAAGTTTTTGGTTCTGTGAAAATTCATGGGAATCCACTTTCATTTCTTTTAATGCACAGAAACAGTTTGCTGGAAACATGTTGTTAAACATACTTTAAAATTAAAGAACATCGGTGTGTACTATTATTTACAAAAAACTACAATGCCTATTATTAAAAATTAATGTCAGAAGAAGGTCAATTTAAGCATTAAATGCGTGTGCACTAAAGTGTCAAAAACTCAAGACTCCTCTTTGATCCAACTAAAGGAGTAAGTATGTTCCCTTGAAACGTTCACTACAGATCTTGTCTTTTCATCAAGAGATTTGGGCCTCATCATCAGTTTCACAGTGAAATTGTCACTAAAAGACTACATTCTAATAATGCTGTTTTTAAATTTTTGAGTCATATGTTTTTTTTCTTGTTACTGGAAGCCATAACAATCCCTGCAGTTAACTGTACAACATCTTTCATGCGCGAGTCATCAGTAACACGCAATGCACTTTGGGAACGATTTAAGATGGTGGACAATAGAAAAACAGTAACGTTTTTTTCAAAATTTCATTTAGACAGAAGCTTAGTCATAGAGAATTGCTGTACTAGTTGAGAATCCGAGTGGAAAAATACTATATTTGTGTATTTTGATCTCTCAGTCTGAATATATCAGGACATGTCACTAGGAAACTATTTTTTGGTTCCACTATTTTAAGATCACACCATAACGACATGGTACTCGAAACGACATCCTCGGAGACCCAGGGGCAGTCAGTCGGGTCGGGAGAAAAGGCGCAATGAAAGTTTTCAAGTAAGGGCGGAAGAGCCCCTGGGTACAGACTTTCACCAGACCATTTCCAAAAATTCAAGCGGATGCCGACTCCTGATTGGGCACAAAAAATGCTTTGTATTATTGTGCCCAATTGGAGAGCACATCTCCTGAGTTCTTTTCGTGTGTTCGTACACAACAGCTATTGCATGGCTTGTCTGGGTCATGCACCAAAGAAATGTATGCAGTCAGGAAACTTTCAGTTTGATACAAAATTCACATCTGATTTCAAAATACTATCTGCCCAAAAACTAAAGACACTTTTCCAAAAATACAAGCTTCAGCTTACAACAGGTATTCACGCTTGCATTGGCCACGTCTTGCGTAAATACATTCACAGAGTTTTTAAAAGATACCACGACGGAAACGTAGCATGGAAAAGTCCATTTATATTTTTGTTCAGTCTCTATTGTGATTATTCCAACTCGCTTACTTTGTCAAATGCAAGCGAACTCTTCTGGAGCTGAATTTCTATCAACCATATCCAAGTTCATGAAGAGAATGAATTTTGTCATTGCTTGTTTACGTCCTTCACAAAATGTGAAACTAGGCATTTTCATGGGTAGTCGTGCAGTTGATGGCAAAGAAATGTACAAAAAACCGTGATGCATGTGCAAAGTTGTTGTCTTGCCTTGTCAAGCTATTGCTTATTTGACTTTCTCGTCACCGCTGCATCTTAAAACTTCCTATTATTTACGATACAATGTGATCCGTCAAAAACAGAATATTTGGGCCAAATTCAATTGCTCCTGCTGATAGCATCCCAAACATTTTTTCGATGCATCAGTAGTTCTTCGTTTCTGGTCAGGAAAGTAGAAAGTAAAAGTTTCCCTTGCACGCAGAAGCTTGGTGAATGAACCGGGCAAGTGTGGTGAGACAACAGCCGTCGGGTACGAACTTACAAAAATAACTCAAAAGAAACCGTTCGCCGATTGGGCACACTAATAAAAAGCATTTTTTGTGCCCAATCAGGAGCCGGCATCGGCTTGAATTTTTGGAAATAGTTAGGTGCGAGTCAGTACCCAGGGGCTCTTTTGCCCGTACTTGAAAACTTGCGTCCCGCCTTTTCTCCCGGCCCGACTGACTGCCCCTGGATCCCCAAGGATGCCGAAACGATTGTTACCGTGAAATCCTAGGGCTTGCTTTCTGCTCTTTGTTTGTATTCACTTGTAGGTAAACATACGACTTTGAGTTCAATGAAATTTATTTGCTTGAGTGAGTATTAAAAAATTCCATGAGCCCACAGGGCGAATGCAATTTGAGCTTTTTTGAAAAACACACAAGTGCAAATAAATTGTAAATTGAAGGAAAAAAGACATATGATTATCCCAGAATAAACATCAACATGAAAAACATACCAGTCAAATAAGTGGAACCAATTTAAAATGGTTCCCCTGATTGAGCTAAGAAATTTCCTGAACTGCCAAATCATAATAGGCAATGGATGTTAAAGTTGCTGTAATCTGCAGCACCTGATTGGTTTTTGTATTATTTTATATTGTTTATTAGCATATCACAATGTTTCATTCTCTTAGACATTGAAATTCTATTACCTTGTTTTTGCACTGTGTTTATTAAAAACTGGATAGGTCTCAGCCAATCAAATTCAAGAATTTTTTCATGTATATTATTTAAACAAAACAGTGGCAAAAAGTCACCTTAAAACTCAATCTGAACTTTGAGACAAACAATCTCTAAAAAACTTTCCACAAAACAAAATGGAGCATGAAACAAACAAAAAGGATGTTTCTTGAAAAACTAAGGGTAAACAAAGAAAAACAAGCTACAGAGAGTTTCATTCACACAAGCAAATATATTTTATACAATGATGTGAATGCTACGCGTGCTGTGATTGGTCGTTGCCCATGATCTATTAGAGTACAGATACATGGATGACGTCACGGGAAACTTGTTTTCTTTGTTTTGTTCAACATGGCACGCGGTTTTGAAAATGTTTGTGAGATTATTTCGAATTGAGGCAAGTGAAAGCTTCGGAAAAAGTTTAGCAGGAGCTAGTTACAAAGAAGAAAAATGGAGAAACGGAGACCAAAACAGCTATTGACTACTTGACAATGCCTAAACTACAAGAAATCTTCACAACAGTTGCCATTGTGTGTCTTCGCTACGAGAGACTCGCTGTTTTGCAAAATGTTTTCGCTATTATTCTTCTTTGAGCAAGAAAAGACGGTAAAAAACTTTTCGAAGAAACTGTACACAAGTAAGATAAAGAAGAAGCTAAGATAAAAAGTTGGGTTTGGGACTTACAAAATGCCTAAACTAGCACAAATCCTCAAAAGGTCAAGCGGTTCGAGGCAGGTATGTGTATCGGTCTTTTTCTCTTCTGATCATTGTATAAAACAAGTAGATTCCATGTTGCCGTGGGTCTGTTCAGTAATAGATCACAGAGGACGTCAAAATGTGGTAAAAACAACAGTGACACACTCGCCTGCGGCTCGTGTGCCACTTCTTTGTTTTTACGACATTTTGACAGCATCTGTGATCTATTACTGAACAGACGCACGGCAACATGGAATCTATTTGTTAAATAGATCACATACAAGAATTGTGACCATTGTGTCAAAATAATGAATACACTCTCAGTCACCACAAACATGTCATTTATGCATTCAATCCACTACTCTAGTGTGAAATGAAAATAAAACATTACCTCCCGTTCTTCCTGACAAAAAGAGCATTTCAGATGAGTGGCATGACAAGCTTTAACCTCTTCATTGTCACAAGCTTTTGAGATGTTGTGACAGCGATGGCATGGATAAAATTGTGTGCAACAAGGGAAGCGCACTCTGCAGTGCCGCTGATAATGTTCACATAGCCAATGTGATTGCCCAGTGATGGCTTCTGGTTGTTGCGGCCAGTTTTCAGCTTCCTGCAGCTCTCTTTCTTCTCTCTCTCGCCTTTCTCGAGTGCTTTGTTCTCTTATTAACTGTTCTTTCTTTTCTTCTTCCCTTCCAAACTGTCCATGTTCCTCTCTGTCCCAAAGAATGTCTTCCACAATGGCACAATTTTCTGGAACACTTCTTTCCCATGAGTTGTCCCAGGTCTCCACTCTATGATCACTGTTGCTTAACACAGTGGCTCTAGAGGGTTCAGCATCACCAAGATGTGGTTGAAAACTAGAGATACAAGGTAAGGATGCTCCAGCCAAAATGCCATTGCCATGAGATGTTGTAGTATTTCCCAGCTGATTTCCTACAAAAGAGAGACTGCTAATAAGTCACAGATCTGAGCAACTTCAGAATACTCTGCCACTTTTCAGTCACTTAAGTATGCATAATTTGTAATGTGTTAGAGAAGTTTTAGACATGTTAATGAAATAATCAATTGACTGATTGACGGCTTCAAAGATCAAGGTATATCACAATAAGCACTTTTGTTATACAGTAAGATGCATATAAGTGGCGGAGAATTCTGAAGTTTAGCTTTGCTCAATCACCTTATGTTACCGTATTTATTCGACTATAAGCCGATCTCGGCTATAAGCCGAGACCCCAAACTTTGAACGTGTAGACTCGGCATAACGAGAACCAAAAATAAATCGAAAACACCCGGCTATAAGCCGAGACCCATTCATTATTACAAGACTGAATTGGTAACTACGGGAAAACCTAACATTTTCGGAAAAAAATCACATTGATTGTCATAAATGAGGCTTAGACGATAACACACGCGCGTATACAAGAGATGCAATGGTGATTTATTATGCAAACAGCTTCCCTCTTAGAAAGCAGACGCGAATTAATAAATACTATTAGTATTAACCGTAACTAACTATTCAATTGAAAAGCAATGAATCATAACTCAGATGAATTAATGTGATCCAAAAAATGAATTTAAAACTAACTGTGTTGTTAAGCGGCACCAGTACCTAGACATCCGTAGCGTCTATCAAACAATCTCGTGTTCGCAATCGTTTATTTCAAGTCAAGTTGTCATCATGCCCAAAGCTCGTGGCACGTCATACAACCTCGCGCTTAAACTTACAATAGTCGCCGAAGCAGAAGCTGTTCAAAATAACTCTGAAATCGCCAGAGAATATGGCATCAGTGAGTCCATGGTCCGTCGCTGGAGGAAAGATCAAGCGAACCTTTATAACGGCGAGATTAGATTATCAGCGAAACGGAAGACGATGGGATGCCTCACGCCGAATATCCGGAGCTCGATCAAAGAATACTGGAATGGTTTACAGAGCAGAGAACCCAAGGTAAGTTTTTTGTCGAGCATTGATTTTGTATCTTAAAACAACAGAAACAAGATCACGAAATAAATCAATCAGCTGATTGTTGAATGTGTGACTCTCAAAACTATCGTAGTATCATGTGACAACATTGTGTATGAAAGACTCTCATTGGCCAGTTTTCACAAATGTCAAAACAAATTCAAGACGTGTCAAATTTTTAACCTTTCGATCGTTTCGTAACCTTCTCTGAGTTCTAACTTCGTTTTGTATAGGAATAGCTGTTAGCGGATTGATGCTACGTCTAAAGGCAAAGGAATTCAGCGAGGATCCCGAGTTTAAAGGGTCCCTCGGCTGGTACCAGAAATGGAAGCGCCGCCATTCCGTCAGCCTTCGCACCAAAACAACACTCGCTCAGCGTCTGCCTGAAGATTTGGAGCAGCAAACAGTCAAATTCCATCGATTTGTAATCACATCCCGTCAGCGTCACGGTTATTCCCTATCAAGAATGTTTATCTTTTCTGTGAAAACACATTAAATTTAACAAACGGCTCCTTTAGGAGCCACCACATTCTTAAAAGTTATTAATAACCAACGATTGCATATTGTGTTTCTTTACTTTAGCTCGGCTTATACGTAAATACATCTCGATTTAGTAGAGTTTCCATGCGCCGGAAAAAAATTTTTTCAAAAACTTTCGGCTATAAGCCGAGACCCCCTCTAGAGCCAAATTTTAATTCACTTCAGTTTTAATTTGTGTAAAAATCGCTCGGCTTATAGTCGAATAAATACGGTACTGAACTTCATCAAACATATTTAATGGACCCAAAAACAAAGAAGAACAAACTACAACTTAACAACAAAAAAGAATAACATTGTTTTCTTATATTTACAGAACATTGATTCCTTGTCCAACAGTTGTAATTTCCTATCCAACTCGTCTGCAAACTCAGAGCCAAAAATATTACGCTGAAGTACATGTATTTCAAAATGCCCAAAACGATAAAATAATCGAATATAAACTTAATGAATCAATCACCAAACAAATTAAACTAAGCACCAAATAAATCAGCGATTGAATAAATAAACGATAAACTAGCATTTGTCTCAAAACACTAAACTATTTCAAGAAAGTGTAATTGACAATCGGTAAAATCGATTTCCGACCAATTGACTTTCGTTACTTTCAGGGGTCGCTCTTTAGAGGAAAACAAGTAAGCTTAAGTGCGCGAGCAAAAATGATTGTGGTCGACTTACCTTGGCGAGCGCCATAAAGTCGCTTGAGACGTTTTTCTTTATCTTCGAGGAAAAGTGCTCTCCCTAGATCCGCCAGATCAGTGGAGAAGGGCTCCTTTTCTGGCGAACTAGCTCCGTCCAAGATAGTTTGGTGGCCTAAAAGGTCTCCCAGCTGATTGCCAAGATTATCTCGGTGTTCCACACTTTCTTCCTCCGAGTCACTAGAATGAGAATCCAGGTAGCTTCTAAAGGGATCACTCATTCTTTTTGGTGATGGATGCTACGCGGGTGCCTATTACGAGAGTTACCCCTGCGACGAGTAGGCAGAAGTTGTCCTTTTCACGAAAAACGTGCGGATTGTAAACGCGGGTGCCTACACTTCCTTTTCCACGGTGATGATTTCCGTCACAAATTTTGTTTTTGTTCCAGTCCCCACGATTCACGCGCCGATTTGCCGTGATGTAACCGAT
Organism: Porites lobata; assembly: GCA_942486035.1. Classification (NCBI taxonomy): domain Eukaryota; kingdom Metazoa; phylum Cnidaria; class Anthozoa; order Scleractinia; family Poritidae; genus Porites; species Porites lobata. Next base: position 1,283,107 of record CALNXK010000040.1, on the reverse strand, counting down.
GCATTGTGGATGTATAATTTTCAAGATGGCGGCCAAGGCAGGTAGTTAGTTTCTTTATATTTCGATAGACATAGTTCTTTTGTGACAAAAGTTATCCATATTTACATAGACCTATCCTTATTTAGGCTTTTTCTGTGAAGAAAAAAAAAATCAATATTCCTTATTACAATCTAAATCAAGGAGCACGAAGATTCATCCTCTACGAGCATGAAATTTGGGCTCATGGCTCGTGCGAAATTTGAACCCTTTGTTTGGAGAGCTATAATTTCTATCATTGTGCGCATTTAATTGACGATAGAAAACAGTCTTAAGTATTTTTACAAAGATTGTTCTACGCCAAGGTATAAACGCTCCCCACTTTTTTAAATAGTTTTTTCGAATTAAAACTGACAAGTTTTCATATGTGGCCTCGCACAGACATACAGAGACATAACATGTCACATTGGTTATATACAGGAGCATGAAGCCCGGCCTGTGGACGATTGCACATAACAAATGTCAGATTTATGAAAAAATATATGAATGAAAAATAGCCTATTACATTGTTGTCACCTTTTGAAGTCTGATTGAAAACAAAACATTACACCAAGTAAAATGAGGATGTGATGCATGTGAAGCCTCTGAGAGTATAAGGAAAGCACCTGAATATTTTTCCTTAAAGATAAGAAAATAACTATAAATACGGATAAACCCTGTACATTTTGAATACAGCTACCCATTATGAAGTAGTGAGAGAAATGCATGAGTAGTGTAATGTAGAAGCCACCAAGCTGGCACTTTGACTCTAGTCAATGGAATATTCCCATTGTTCTTATTACACTTTAGTGTCAAGTTAATAACTATCTCTGTTTAAGACCAGTGTGTGTGTGTGTGTGCGTGTGTGGGTGGATGTTAGGACTATATTTGTAGTTTAGAGGAATTTGAAACAGCTGGCAACAAACTGCTTATACACTGAGGTCAGTCAACCTATTTACCCTAAGAACACAGTTTTATCAAGAGATTTGCATATTTTGGTGGCTTGAGTTAATTAACAATTAAAAATAATGAATTAGGCTGAGTATCTTATGAAGAATTATGGAGATCGAGGGGGGTGTTATCAGCTGAGGCGGATAACACCCTCCGAGATCTCCATAATTCTTCATATGATACGAAAGCCGAATTCAATAATTGTTTTATTACTCAGTCAAAATAATTCCTAGTTTAAAAACATGGCTAAAACATGCTTACCTCCATCGATGTTAAGTTCATCTTCGATAGTGCATGTTTAGGTTTGTCCAGCTCCGCAAATATTTTCCAAATAGCAGATGTCACCCTTCGAGCTGTCTTCTTGCTGTTCTTGCCATGTTTTTAGTTATTTTTTCGCCTAGTCCTCACTCTTGAAACGAGTGAAATGTCCACCATTTTTTAAGTTCACAACCAAAACAACTCAACCTCATCCCCAGGTCTTCTCGGTTAACGGTGCCTTAACCTGCACGAACACTGCATTTTTGACGTCATTTCCTTGTTAAACACAAAGTTCTTCCAAATTTGGTCATCAGAAACTGGTTATGGTGAATTATGTGTGTGCTTTTAGCCAATCAGAATTGGGGAAATATTTTGACGCAATTATAACTGGGGAACCAGGGCTAAGGGAAAAATAGTTGACGGGAAAGGAAATCTCTGTTGTACCCGGTAGTTAATTTTTTTATCTCAGGTAATTTTTCTTTTTCTTTTGTCTTTGGGTATTTTACTGTGTGCTAATGGAGTTGAAACAAAAGAAAAATAAAATTTACCTGAGATAAAAAAATAAAGACAAGATATCAAAGGCACTACTAGGATCCACCACAGTGATGATTGCTAACCCAAAGACTGAAATATATCAACAACATGGAAGGAAAAATAATATCCATCGCTATAAGATAACGGCACTCAAAAACTAATCACCAGGCCAATATAATAAAAAGTAAATACATTTACCCAAAATTTTGCGCCTAAATAACACCTATGACACAACATTTGAATGAAACAAAAGTAGTTCAGGGGAGAGGGATCACAAGGAAGGAAAGGGAAGGGGTCTCCCTACATGTTCAAGGCTGTGCTCTAAGGAAAATTGAAGGGAGCCCAGTGCTCTGAAACTGTAAAATCTAGGGTGCCCAGCATATGATTTGTATGAAAAATCTGAGATTTTCTTGTCGCCCGAGGGCAAAAGTTAGGGGCCACCGGGCTCTGCTAGAGCACACCCCTGCATGTTGCACCTGATTACAGCAGATTTGTAAATGCAGATAAGATTTTCACATTTTGAATTTAAAAAATTATTATTACACAAAAAAAGTGATGACATGTGTTTGTACATACTGATACAATCATTCATATAAAAAAATAAAGGCAAAAACTATGAATGTCTCCTAGGCTCAATTCTTGTAACATAATCTGCTTGACTGTATAAGGATTAGTAACCACAAATGCTGAATAGCATTTTCAATTTCAAACCTTACATTCTGTGACTCATAACAATAGAAAGCAAGGGTACTAGTTTGCAGTATTTCTTCATTAGCTTTTTATTTAAGACTTAAGATCCCTGAAGAAAGTGCTCAAAATTATTTAGAAATATGACACAATTCACTGTACATGTATTGATATCTTTATTTACTTTTCATTTACTTCATGTGTGAAAAATACAGATGGTTAAACAAATAAAAAATGCAACCAGGGTGCCAACAGAGACCTAAATCCCTGTAAAGCTGACCCACTAAAGTTCTCTTATAGTACCTGGCAACTGTTTTACGGCTATCTTGTTAGAAGGAAGCATATGCAATTTTACAAGATTAATTAAGCTTATTCATCCTGGCCCATACCAGTCTGTTTTCAAGCCAACTTAAGCTTAAATTTGTCTTGCTAATAATGAAGAAATCGTCGTAGTACCTCGTAGTTCTAGTTGCACTAATCTGACGATGAAATCATTTTTTTTTTTGGTGAACCACGGGTCTTATCTTTGGTGCTTTTATGACTGAAGCATACAATGTAGAACAAAGCATCAATAATTCTTCAATTAATTTAGGCCATCCCAAAAAAAATGTTTCATTTCCCATCGCCCGAATGACCCATTTTTTTTCGAAAAGTAAAAAAAAAATCCGACTCACTAGTCAAAGAAGCAAGTACTTTAATTTACAAGCACACAATCTTGTTTTATTAACATCAATTGGTATGATGTGATGTCTTTGTCGTTAATGAACATCGATACTACGTTTTTTAAAGGCTGTTTAGACATTTGATAGTCGAAAAGACCACATTTTCGAGTTGACTTTGTAACCAGGCTTTCTTACTTAGCAGCTCGGCCTTCTCTGGAACCCAGACCCCTTCAAGTGTTTATTCTTTTTTTTTTTTTCCCAACTGACCAACCCACCATCACCAGAGACGGGGCGATGGGAAACAAAACATTTTATTGGGATGGCCTTACCGACTGCATGCGAGTGATTTCGAACAAAATACACTTATTAATGGAATGACACTGTTCTTCCCCAATAATTCGATAGGCTTTGTTTTTACAGATGTCTCTGGAAGAAAATAAAGGTAAATTGCTGATTTCTACAGCATATTTAACGAATATTCCACTCCACAGTCGCTTCTCCTCGCCATCTTGACACAAACGATCAGATTTTGAGTACCGCCCGCGATGCTTAGCGATCCCAGTGCACACACTGCCTGGGTCGAAAAGGATGAGTGTGGGCCCAGGTCGAAAACTCCAGTTGTCTTTTGAGTCTGAATGTCCTTCCAAACGAGTTGTGCATTTCACGACAATACAAGCTTTGTTACTGCAGCAAAGAGAAGAGGCATTCAAGCTCTTTCAATAGCTTTTCTCCAAGTTGAACAAACTGCATTAAACACTGATGTGAGCCGTGACAAGTCAGCCAGAGGTCTTCAAATAGTTTTAAGTCTATTTAAATGTTCTTAAAACATAGCCAGTCTTAATGTCTTAGTGATGCTGATAGTTTCGATGAGTCAAAAGTAGAATCTTAAACTTTATATGGTAACTTATCGGAAGCCAATGAAGGTGGAAAAGCAATGGTGTAACATGGCAGAATCTTATCCACTGGAGTTTCATGATATGTGAATTCGGGAGGCCATATAGTAGACTGTTACAATAATCTACTCTACTGGTTATAAAAGCATGAACTAATGATTCGGTGACTGAACGACTTAAATATTTCCTAATTCTACGCATGTTATAAGATAATAGAAAGTGGATGAGCAAGTTCTGTTGATATGACTTAGTACACTCATTTTCGAATCAAACTAGGTTCCTAGGTTTCGAACTTCACATGATGGAGCAATTTGGGAGTCGCCAACCAATGAGGTACTGACTTTCTGAAGTTGCTGTCGCCTTCCAATCAGAAGACATTCTGTCTTATCTGAATTCAGTTTTAACTTATCCGAATGCATCCATTGACTGATATCAGCAATAGATGATTCCATGGCAGTTATAGCAGCAGTCTCCTCCAAATCATTTCCCGGTCTAAACGCAATATACAGTTGCATGTCATCTGCATAACATGGGGATTAAGATGTGATTCGATGATCTTAAAAAGTTTGCTAGCATAGAGAGAAAACAATAATGGCCTGAGACAGCTGCCTTGTGGAACTCCAAATTTAAGATTAAAATTACTCGATAGAACTCCATCTATATAGATGCACTGGGTTCTGTTAGAAAGGTACGATTCAATCCAATTAAGTGCAGAGCCTGAAATTCCAAAATCAGACTGGAGGTCATCTAAGAGAATCGAATGGTCCACGGTAACAGACATCTGCGTAAAGTGTAGACTACTATAACATGGCACAGAATGCAGATGTTATGCACTGTTCTATTGAGTGCATTTTAATGTACCAAAAGCATTAAAGAGCACTATGGCATCAGTGTCATCTGCTTCAGAAATATCATCTGTGGTGTGTATTGCAACCTCCTTTCCACACCATTGTCCAGCACACAGTTGGATTGACAACATCCTTTTTGGCCACACCCATTGCACACTTGTCCACAATTTTTCCTTATTACCTCCACAACTCCTATTTGCCTTACAGCATCTTTGCTTTTGTTCAGTGGAATCAGGAGACTAGCAACCAGGGCTCAGCTCCATAGTCATAGTGACAAAATGTCGTTTTGGGGTCCTTATCAATGTAACTATTGCCTCACATAGCCTTAGAGACGACTGGTTAAAGGACTTGTAGGTGAGGATCCTTCTGAAGTCATTCACGTCAATCCAAGAGATGCCTCCTTCTCCCTTTGTTCTCAAAGCAGCTTGCCTGACCATTTCAACATTAATTTCTGAGGACACTGATTTGGGAATTCGTTGTCGATGGACCTAGAGAGTAATGAATTACTTGCTGCTTGGTTATTTTCTTTTCTAACCATCTACTTTATCTCCATGTGCATTTTTCCATCAGCTAGTCCTCGTTTGACATGATAGACACCTGGTGAGTGGAACACATTCAGCTCATCGCCCATTATCCTCCAAAGGCATGTTATCTATCCTACAAATTCTACCTGTTGGAGACTGCTCTCATCCAAACTTGCTTATCTGATATGTAAGGATGCATCGTGTGAACACAGAGCTGACCACTTAACCTGACTCAATTCAAACTTTATTTCAAAAAATATTACTTGCCTTAATAGTAACGCAATAAATAACATCTGAACATGAACTTTCGATAAGATCTTTTTGCACCAGTCAAGGTGCCCCTCAGAACAATGGGAATTGTCATGAAGAATAACAATATTATTTATACATTAACATGGTTTTCTCTTATAAAGGTTTCACTTTGAAACTCCAGGGCAATGAGAAAAAGTCAGTAACAACTCATGCCTCCGGAATGACTAAACTACTACAATAGGAAAACATCAGCAATTTCAATTCACCATTTACAAAATAATGGAAAATCAAATAAATTATTTACATTATTAATAATAAGTATCAATGAGCCTTGGCAACACAAGTAAAGCCGGCCCTTGCCATCACTCATCTCTTCTGATTTGAAGGCAGAAAGGGCGAGAACTGTGGAAGACTATCACGGCATTTCAGCGGAGTGGACAATGACAGAGGGAAATGAAAGAGACGACTAGCAGATCGTGACTCGAAAAGTTAGCATTGGCTGTATCTTTTACCGTTTATTCTGATGTACTTGCATTCTGCATAAGGTGATGAGTTTACCGATGTAATTTCAGCGATCTTGGGCAGTTTGATAAGACGTTTTTAGCTGTTTGCTTTCAAAGATGGAGCAGTCTGGTAGAGGTGCCAGTAACCATTTTCCCTCTTTCCCATCTCTCACAGTGCACATCTTCCACTTGCTTATCTCGTTAATATTAATACTTAATTAAGAGGTAAAAGAGACAGCTAGGGATGAGTTCATTTTTGTTAATTGCTAGCATAGATATTTATGAAGAGGCAGCAATTTGCTGAATTTACTGGGATCAAATGTTCAATAACCAAACACTTTTTCCAAAGTGTCCATTCACAAGAGTTTGGAAAAATTCGTCTATCATAATAAACAAAAGTCATTCTGTTTCAAAACTAAGTTATCACACTAACACCTCCAATTTCCAGGCGTTGGTTCCATTTTGCACTACAAATCCCTCACAGTAACTCATGTGCATTATCTTGGTCAATCAAAGGACGAACTGAGTGTTCCTCTACTAGAAATCTTACTCCCTGGACTGACTATACAAGGGGTGTCGACAAATTGGACAGGTACGACTGAAAGAGACAAAAAATGATAAAAAATTGAATTATTCACAAACCTTTCAAGAACTAAAATATTAGCAAAAAAGAGCAATTGACCTCTTTCCCTCCAACAGACAACTTTCTCAAAAAAAGACACTGCACTGACAACAGTAACAACAACAACAATAATCCTTATTTTCCTTATCATTAAGTTTAACAAAAGTGCACTGGCCTGCAGATAAATAGAGCTAATCTTGGCGGGCCAGTCAATTTATGTGTAGGGAAAATTATTTTAAAGTTTATTCTCTTATGTACATGTTTGTCTATAATACAAATGAGATGATATCAATTTTCAACAGTGTGACTAAAACCCACATGTCCACGCGTATAACAGTGCTAATGCTGTAACAGTTGGGATTTGGCCACCATACTAGGGGTTTAAGGTTTCTCCTTAATTAAAGAGTCAAGAAAAAAGACGAAATAATGGACAAGGAGCTACCCAGGTTGCTCGATTAAGAATGCTGAGTGTACTACGAGAGAAACAATGCATTTCAATAAGCCCTCTTATTACAGAAGTATTGTATATCGTGGCTAATGAGCTTTGCACTCTGATGAAGGTTGTTATATCCAGCCGAAATACAGGGGACTTTTATGCTCAATCGGGTAGTTTCCTATTATTTTTGCTGCTTGTTTTAAATTTATAAGAATTCAAATAGACTGTTGAGGCAGCAGGTTGATCAACACGTCAGACGGTTCAACTTAACAGAATTTTAACCACTCCTCGAAACATTAATGAACATTTTGGGCATGAAAAAGTGAAAACTACTAATAGAGATGTTGCAGCTGGTAAGATCATACAAGCTGTGCATAAGAACATGTCTCAGTTCACATGGTCGTGTCAATCATTGGTTGGCCTTTTCCTCCTTCAACCTTCTCCACCAATGAACTCAAAGGCAAAGTTCAAGGAAACATACTACTGTTCAAAAAAGAAAGGGGAAGTTTCCCAGCTGGTGGGAACTAACTCTGCATCAGCTATCACTTCCCTTATTGCACACTATTTTCTTACAGTAAGTTCATAAAAGGACAAATGGTAGCCTTTGTACAGCTGCATGCTGTTGTAGGAGATTACATAACACCTAAAATGTTAAAAGCACAGATACTGTTTGTCCTCCCAACAATGACATTACAATAAAGTACATTTCCCTTTCCTCAGTTTCAACTCAATCTACTTTGCATGAGTAATTATCAGTAGTATCCCAGCCCATATAAAGCCTAAGTAACCTGATGACTTACATGCCGTTTTGTATCATAGCAATTGCACATTCTCTATGGACTTTGTGTGAACACGGTAATATCTGGCAACCACTGAATGCATCCTGCAATTAGACAATTGGCAACTCAATATAACAACATTGAAACATATGAAAGATACAAAAGTATCTTTCATTCTAGTCTAGTGATAAATAATAACTGTAAATCCTCTATTAACCCCCCTCTCAATTAAGCCCCTTCCCTCCAATAAGTCCCCCCGCCTTTTCAGGGGAAGAAAAATAAGAAGCCACCTATCTATTAAGCACCCCCTCCCCTCCCCTCCCCTTCCCTAATTTTTCTTCACTAATAAATGATAGACTGTAATCAATCACGACTGAACAACTTTGTGTGGACTGATCTGGGGTGGTTTATTCACCAGCTGGAAGTTCAAATTTGATTCTCATCCTCGGCTGCATGGCCTCCAACCTTCTTGTACTTGAACTTTTATACTTTGTATTCTAGTTCTTTATGGAGAACTGATACCATTGTCTTTTCTAAATAACTTCAGCAACTCCCTACCCCTCAAATGAGCTTGAAATAAATAAGCCTCCTCGGGGGCTTAATAGAGGATTTTCTGGTGGTTGCTACAATCTTCCTGTTTGTACATCTAAACTCTTGAATCAAACAATTAAAGATGACTCATTTTTCTTATCCGGACCAAGGAGTGGTAGAGTTAATTGTACTTGATCACTAATGGTTTAAACTCACCTCTAAGCAGATGCAGCATTCATCATGACCTGAATCCGGTCGACATTTATGATTACCCTCGAGCCGTTTGTCTAAACACACATTACATACTTCACAATGGAATGATTTGTCCTGATGAATCCTGGCAAAAAATTACAAAAAATGAATGCAATAAGTTGATAACGACTACTTAAAAACTTTAAAAAACCAGAAATAGATGTGCTGGTTAATTGCTGGTGACCAGATCTAAGCATCCTAATATCCAGGGCCGGGTTGTTCAAAGCTGGGTTAAGATAACCCAGGGTTAGTGAGAAATTTGAATTCACACATGAAAGCTTAAAAAGTAAATTTGGTTTAATTCTTTTTGTCAACAAGTTGATGATTGGATGCTCTTAAATATAACAGAGAAAATTATCCGAGAAAATGCTTTTAAACAAGAAAAATAAACATAACCCTGGGATAAGCACTAATCAGCCTTCGATCAACTGGGCACAGGTTGCTATGACACAAGCAAGACACGTATGTAGCCAGCATTCATTTTGACTTTCACTAAGAATGAATGAAATGCATAGCACATTATCTAATTACGAGCGACTGGACCTTCTATCAAGTGAAAACAGAGCACAGCATTGGAGCAGTGGCATTTGCTTTGATCTCGCCCACACTCCCAAACCTTTGCTTTTTACTAGGACTTATCTTTCCTTTCTTTTCGAGCTGCAATTGCTTTTTCCTTACAAAGTTCAGATATAACATGCACTCTGATTGGTTAAAAAGCATGCTTTACTAAGAGTTTTAAAAGCTCATTAATAATTCATAAAGAAATAACAAAAGAAATTAATGTTCACTGGCAAATTTCTTGTATTGCGCTGCGCGTTTTGCAAACTTTGAAGAAGTTTTGGGTTTTTCTGTTTTGTCAATCATCTTAGCAGACCTCTTAGGAAACACTTTTACTTGAACGAGTTTAAAAGGTCATGGTACGTGATTTGTGATTGGGGGATTCTGATCCATTTGCTTTATTTACTGTGTCGGTTGTTTGTGATCATCCTGTTTCGGGCTATAATCTACTAGTTTGCTTAGAAGATTTTTCTGACCTTTCTTAATCTTGTCACTTGTAAGAATAAAGCAATGTCTATCTCAATCCCTCCACAAAAATTCCAATTGACATTGTTATTTCCTTCGCCATTCTCAGTTTTCTTTTGCGAGCCAAGCTAGGCGAGCGTGTTCAAATATTGTGATTTGCTTTAACCCCGCCCCCACTCAAATGCTTGATGGAACAGAAGAACCCAAAATGCATTTCAAGTTTGCAAAACAAGCAGCACGATACAACTAATTTGGCAGTAATAAGTGTCTTTATATCTGATAAAGACACAGAAACTTGACGCAGCGTGCAAAGAAAGTAGTGTCCGATAGCCCGGGGCTAGTGGATTTTGCTATCGGGCTAGTGAATTCTGTTTTCAACTTGCCTGACGGGCAAGTGATGTTTTATGAAGAGTTTGAATAACAGAAGAACAAAAAGTTTTTGGGGCTAGTTGAAATGACGTCTGGGCTAGTAAATGCTAGCTTTAGCTTGCCCGAATGGCAAGCTGTAAAAATAATTTTCTTTGCATCCTGCTTGACGTCCAATTTTTTAACACTTGACTACGTTTTGTGTTTCCCCCTACACTTCTTTCGTGCTCTAACCACTTCCTAACACTAAAAGCTTCACAACAGAACAAAGCACAATAATCACGCCTCTTTGTTCGTTTATTAAACAAGAGCATTGAGGCTTTGATAAATATTGCTATATTTGATATATTTTATTTCCTACAAACCTAATTTTGCTTGAACAATGATTCTTTTAACCTACCGGCATATTCCACATTTTTCACAATGATAGGGATTTTTGTCGACACTGGTGAAATGTTTACAGATGGCACAGAAATAAGCAGACATTTTCCCTCCACACTTACGACACTTGGCACTGTCTTCACCAATCTGCAACAATAACAATCACAAAACACTTAAACGTGTGAATTAAGTTTAGCCCAAAATAAAACTTGGTACCGGAAAAGTTAAAGCTACGGTAAAACAAGCAACAAAAACGTGCAACTTATTTTGCAATTGTTGCAAAACGAATTGAAAAGTGATATTGCGCATTTTACCACCCAGAAAGTGTTCAACAACTTTTTGCAATCCCCAACAAACTACTTTGCCAGACAGGTTGATTACGGGTGGCAAAATGGGCAACATCGCTATTCAACTTACTCTGCAGCAATTTTGCACAACAAGTCGCTGTTACAGGTGTTGTCCCTGTGATGGGCATAGTCCCTGTTTGACAAGTGTTGTCCTGTTGACAGATGATGCCCCTATAATGGGTGTTGTCCCTACCGAGTCTCTCGGAAACTATTGTTGAAAGTATTTGCAAATTCCTTGTATTCCTTGTACATGAACAGGAAAAGTCTCTAATTCTCTCTCTCTCTCTCTCTCTCTCTATTCTAGTCTGGCTCTCAACCCTCTATTATTTTTAGTGTAACAAAAAGAACAAGTTACCTCTTGTTCATGCTGACAGTGAGAGCATTTAAGGTGGGTGGCATGACAAGCTTTAGCCTCTTCATTGTCACAAGCTTTTGAGATGTTGTGACAGCGATGGCATGGATAGAATTGCGTGCAACAAGGGAAGCGCACTCTGCAGTGCCGCTGATAATGTTCACATAACCACTGTGAACGTGCGTTGATGGCCTCTTGTTGTTGTGGCCAGTTTTCAGCTTCCCGCAACTCTCTCTCTTCTCTCTCCCGCCTTTCTCGAGCTCTTTGTTCTCTGATCAACTGTTCTTTCCTTTCTATTTCTCTTCCAAACTGTTCACGTTCCTCTCTCTCCCGAAGAACACGTTCAACAAGGGCACAAGCTTCTGCAACACGCCGTTCGAGAGCAAGTAACGAGTTGTCAGAGGCCTCTATTGAATCAGTACCAAAGTCTGTGTTGTTTAACACAGAAACTCTATTGTTGTCGGCGACACCAAGATGTGGTTCTAAAACAGATGTATCATGAGTAGATCTCGCTGCCAAAACAACATCAGACGTTGTGGAACTTCCAAGTTGATACCGTGCAGCTGAATTTGCATCATCATCAATGTTTCCAGTTGTTGTCCTTGAATTTCCAAATGCTAAATTTGTTTTCTGAGCCGGCTCATCTGTGCCCTGATAAGAAATAAAAGCTGAAGCGTTGTCAGCACCAGCAAACCTATTTGTATCATGAGCAGGGCCCGTAAGCTGCTCACTTGAAAAGCTACTAAATCTTGGTGAATTATCTACAGGATCCCCAGGTAGTGTTAGTGCTGCACCTGTCCATGAAGGGTCAGCAAAACTTGAACCAGTCATTCCTGGATAACTATTTAGAACAGGGTCACTTGCCATAGGAGCATATGGCATTTGCTGTGCTGACGGGAAATAAGTCTGTCCATCAAAATGGTCAACCCCTGCAAATCTATGACTACTATGTACAAAATCACTTTGAGGAGAATAGTTGTTTGCAGCAGTTGAGGTATTTCTTGATAAATAGTTACTATGCAATGAGAACAAGTTGTCAGTGAAAAGTTCTGCATTAGAAGGGCCACCCAAATGTCCATTAGATCCAGTCACAAGTGAATTACCAGTTCCAATAAATGGCTCTGCCCTGGACGCAACCTGGCAATCCCCAAAGTACGCCTGGGCTCTGCTAGATCGAGATATGTCACCATCAATAAAGGAAGTCCCCTGTGATGGAAAGTCATTGAAGAGAGAAGCACCATCAGTTTGATAGATACTGTCATGAAGGGATTTGTCTTGGGTGTGTCTCGCTAAGAAATCACCAGCTAAGCCATCAGTTATATAAACAACGGGTTCTGTTGGCTTTGGTTGAACATCTGAACGTTGAACCTCCTTTGGTCTAGCACCGAGATGCTCCCAATCTGTTCCAGTGGATGATTGTGTCCCAAGTACCCTCCCTGCTGTTGAAGAGGTTCCTTGCTGTGTTAATGGCAGGATTCCTCCACTTGCAAAACTTTGAGTTCCAACAATCTCACCAACAAAACTGTCTGCACTTGTGCCAGAGTGTACTGGTTTTATTGCTCCGTCACAAGAATCAACAAATTCTTTTTCTTCCTCAATTTCTTTCCATTCAGCCTTCTCAGCTGCTTTATCAAAAAGCTCATCTTCCCCATCAGCCACGTAGCATTCATTGTTTTCTGAATAAGAATAAGCTGAATAAGACTGGCATGCTGCTACTGTTGGAGAGCCGTCACACTCCACGTCAGCGTAATGGAATATCGAAGATCGTTCAGTCTGCTCTTTAGTACACACTACGTTAGGGTCAGTGTCAACTGAGATTTCTTTATTTCTACAAGCCTTACTAGACAGTGTCGTCAAAATAGGTGAGCCATCAGTTGTATCAATCGTGGACTGCAAGGTGCTACAAGAATCAGCCACCACTGCAGTTTGTTCAAAACTGGATGACAATAACGAACTATCATTAGAACTTGACAAATAATCGTCTGAAGTAAGGGTGGGGAATTGGGGAAATTCTTCGGCGCTGAGAGCACTTTTCAGGGATGAATTACTGCTTTTTTCACTCTCACTTGAGACAGCGGTGTACGTGTCGGTTTCCCTTGAATTTTCACTGAATCCAAGTGATGAATTGTTTTCCTGTTCAGTTTCTGCTTCCTCTGTTATTAATGATTTATCATTTTCTTCAACACCCTGCAATTGCATCGAGTCTCCTCTGATACTCACACGTGTAAACACTCCATTTCCTTCAACGTGCTTCCTTCCATGTCTGTTCAGTTGTACCTCCAAACTGTAATCTTTAACAGATGTCAGTCTGGGTGAATTCTCAACATGATCAGGTAATCTATTTCCACTTGCTGACAAGCTCTGCCCAGAAAGAATGTCTGACCCTGAAAGAAAATAAGCAAGCAACGACACTAGTAAAAAAAAAACAAACATCCTTTATGACCACAGTCCTTGAGAATTAAATAGACCGGCTACTCCATCTAGTGAATCCAATACATTACCGTCCATCATGCATTTGGTTTGGAATCATTCAGATCTTCCTCAGCAAGTGCCTTTCCCCCGTCTTCTCTCTCCTATTTAATTCCAAGGGTGAATGCTACATGTAACAGACTAGGGAAAGGGGAGGGGATTTGTGACAGTTCACCCTCTTTCTTGACCCAGAAACACATCCCCTTCCCTCGTTTCTTTACCTGAATATCCAACTTTGTATCTGGGGTGACACACCCATCCCCACTAAAACAGCACAACTACACTGCAAACAAAATTCCTGATCAGCCCCGTGTTCTTATTTTAAAATAGACCTTTCCACTTTTTGACAAGGACCTGTTCGCACAAATGCCACAAAAAAAATAAAATAAGTAGTTGCCAAGTCAAAGAGTGATATTTCAGAAATGAGAGATGATATTGCTTTACCAAGTCACCAAAAAGTTGCCACTATCACCACCCCCTATCAAATGTCTATGAAACCCTATGATTTTGCAATTCATAGATGTTTCTTTTCAACTTACTTCACTCTCTAACTTGATGACTTTACTGATTTTAAGGTAGCGACAGATTTTTGCCAACTGATCCTCGTCAAGAATAGCCCATTTTACAGTTACAGGTGGAAACGAGGCTGAAGTTGACCTTCTTTATATACAACCCTTCCTGCTTTACTATGTAACTAATGTTTTTCTTATGTTAACTACGTATTTTTAAGCATAATTTCCATAAGAAAAGGAAAGACGTTTGTATCAAAACAAGGTCAACCTCAGCATCACGTCCACTCAAAGGCTAGGATACTAAGTCCACAACTATAAAATGGCCTATTGAAGAAAACATTGAAGGGTCTATACATGCAAACTGCTTTAACATTCATTTAACAATTAGAGTGTGTTGCTACAATAAAAACAAGAAATGATTAGGGATTCTCATTATTACCATGTTTTGCAGCTGTTAAAGGTAACCGTATTCCAAGTTTCTCCACAAGATCATATCGCTGAATCCCCGCTAGTAGGTTTGCAATATAATGGCAGGGAAATACTCCATTTGTCTCCAGTTCTTCAAAAAGTTCAAAGGCCTCTGTTATCCGTGCTAGTCTGAAACCACTGACTTTGCTTTTGACCAGAAACTTGATCTTTTTCACCTCTTCCAATGATAATGAATCAGAGATCTCTAGAAGTCTTGAGTGAAGGGAAAATCCTGAAAAAAATCAAGAGAAAGAACATAAAACAATGACCCTTGCCAAACTGATCACTGCCCATGGGAATGATATTTTTTAATCCTTTTTTTTAAATACAATGAATGGTTTGAGCCCAGGATCCCTTTGAAGCCAGATCTCTGGAAGTCTTGAATGCAGGGAAAAACCTACAAAAAAAAATAAGGCAAGAATATAAGACAATGACCCCTGCCAAATAGATCACTGCCCATAGGAATGAAAATTATTTGATTTTTTTCATTGTTTGCGACTCAATGAATGGTTTGAGTACAGGGGTCATGTCATACTCCTCCCCCTCAGTCAGAAGATGCAACATGACTGACCGGGGAATTCCTAAATAGGACTGTACTTGACAGTGACTGACGTTTCAACAACCTGTGCAGCAGTCATCTTCAGAGTCAAAGTGAGTTGTGTATCATTAATTGACAGTATTAAGCTCTCTGGTTATTGACCTAGCTAATTGTTTTATTACACTGTAAGTCAGGGTGTTATTGGTTTTCCATATCAAAGTTAAAATGATTATGAAATCTTCATACATTCGAACTGCATGAGAAAGATTTAACCTGAGAAAGACAATCACAGTTACATGGAAATATGCATCTTAATAGGTCACCAAAAAGAAAGCTTGAAAAAAGTTCAAGCTCTTAATTACCACTGAGCTATCTAGCAAACTGGCTGGAATTTTTTCAAGCTTTCTTTCTGCAACTAAGTTGCACACACGACTCCAACAATCTTTCACGTGATAAATTGTTGGTTCTCTGTCAGTTAAGCAGTACTGTTATTGGACTATAACATCTAATGGTGCATTTGAAGAACTTGAGCTCATTGGAATGCAGTTGAGAAAGATGCAGGCCGTTAAAAAATACACATAGTATGTTGGCAGCATTAAAAAGTAAAATAAATCAGAGTGGTTACAGGCTAACAACTTTGTACAGATTTTAAACATATATTTTCCAAGTGTCAAATAACATCTATTAATTCCCTGAAAATACCACTTAGCAGCAAACACTTGAAAGAAATTCTACGGAATGGAAAGTTAAGGAGGACTGTTATGAGTTTAGATATTATTAATTTGAATGAAAAATTAAGTAGTCATTGAATCTGCTGTCTTATAATAATATTATGAAGAATAATTCTCCAATTTTGCACATTATTCATATAATACTATGCAGTTTTCAGAGGGTGTTATCAACCAAATCAAAAACACCTTAATTAATCTACAAAATTCCTCTTTACATACTCAGCCTTATCCAATCATGTTAGTTTCCTCCAATTCTGCAATTCCTCACACAGTTCCATGTTCTTAAACTGTTAAGCCGCTATTTATTAGTTTTTGACATCTCCAACTAACCTGACTCATGCAGCAAAGCTGCCCCTCCGAGGAGCCTTCCATGACGCTTTCCTTTTTCTTCAAGGAACAAGTGTTTCCCCAGGTCAACTTGGAGTTTCTGATTCTCTTCTTCACTCTGCTTCAGCTGTTCCTCTAATTGCTTGATCTCTAGTTGCAGTTCAAAGCACTTCTTCCGCGAAGCTGCTAACACATTCTCAAAATCACCAGACGCAGTTTCTAAACCACTTCCCTCTGAACTTGCAGCAGATGATGGTCTTGAAATGCTCTCATGACGTTCAACAGAAAGACCTTGTTTCTGATGTTGGTATAAATCCAAATGTCCAGCTTGGTTGTTTAGAAGCAACATGCTGGAATTTGCCACATTTGACTCCGTGTTTGTGTGAACATGTTGCAAACCTGTTTTCTGGTCAACAGGGAAAATAGAGTTTTCTTCACTGCTCACAGAATTACATTCAGCAACTGATGATTGCAATTGTTGTAAATCTTCCAACTGCTTTGCTTCCCTTGTGTCTGGATCACAGCTGCCTTCCTCATTTGACAAGTGCCTGTAACTAGAGACTTCTGAATCACTTTGGTCAAGAGTGAGGGGGGCATTTGATTCTTTTATACTTCTCACAGATGACAAACTATCAGGTAATGACTTCGTTGGTGTGAAGGAATCATCAGATTCAGGAAAACTGTAGTTGTTTTCAGAAACTGAGGTCTGTTCAGATGAGACTGGTGAGTTCTGATTTACTTGAACATCACTAGCACAACTGTCAGAGGAAGATGATGTGATGTAGGAGTTCTGCAATGTTTTCTCTGTAGTGGCTTCACATTTGGCTTGTCTCAAAAGGTACTCCAGAAGACACAAATTAATATCCACGTCTGTAGGTAAGTTGCTGCTGGTATGGCTTACAGTAGGCTTAATCTCCACATCCTATCGGATAAAAGGTAAAAAATCAAGTCATTTGTATTGGTTTCTGGACATGTTAATTTAACCAACTAGTGAGTCTTTTTGTAGAACTACAACAACATGATATGTTTTTACATCACATGGAAACTCGAAAAAAAGCTGAGCCCCAGATGGGGTTCGAACCCATGACTCTCCCTGATCTAGTCAGATGTTCTAACCACTGAGCTACTGGAGACTTGATGGCGAGCCAGGGTGAAATGTGGGTCTTTGACTACAACGTGCATCATGCAATCTCATAGTCAAATCAAGAAAAGCGCATATGACTCAACTGCATCACACAACCATCCAACCACCAAATGATTCACTTGACAAAGTCCCCAGCCTGTACACTAACTGCTTCCTATTTTTTTGCTCTAATAAAGAAGGCTGTGGGCCAAAGCCCCAGAGAAATATGCCACTATATGGGATAAGGAAGGAAGTATACAGTCCACACCTGGCCCCAGTTGTTCAAAAGAGCATCCCTACCCAGAGGGACAAAAATTAATGTTATCCACTGGATAACACAATATTGGTTTCCCACTTGGTAGTGATTTATCTCTTGGATAGCACTATCCAATAATTGAACAACCAGGGCTGATAATGTATTTATTTTGGTTATTGCTAAAAGCCAGTTACTTCTCTTTAATCATAACTGCACATCGTAAATAGAAAAAACTTACCATGCCTTGCAACACATCAACAGTATGCATCTTTAAAACTGATTGTGGATCTCTGATGTCTGCACATGGAGAGTCACTTCTTTCCAAGGTCGAATCAGAGCAAAACAAGCCACTGCTCACATCTGAACTGCAGTTTTCCCTCGAGAATTCACAACAGCTCCCCTGGCCAAGCAACCATGAAGATCGTTCAAAGTTCACCCTGAAAGCTGAAGATTCCATGGTGTTTTCTAGAGCCTCTTGTACCAATGAACAGACATGCTCTAAATCTGATTCCTTGAAGCTGTAACATTTTACTGTTAAAAACTTCTTTTCAACAGCAATAGAAATAAAGGATTTTCCCAGCTTTTCAATGACAAGAGATGCTACATTTTGTGCTGGGGAAACATGAGATACAACAACACCAAGATCTGTGCTTAGTGTCAGCTTTTCATGTAATCTTTGGGTCAGACGGTCAAAGACAAACTCAGCCTCGCGCTGATTAGAACATTCAGAAGAGAGGTAGGAGACCTGTATTGATTGCTTAGTTGATTTTAATGAGGACTCCCAAGAATTCAAGTAGTTGAAGTTGTCACACTCTTGCAAATCTGACAGTTCCAGTTCAACAAGAAGAGGAAGACAGTCTATCAGCCTCCAAAGGAAATGAATGTTGAGTGTAGGGATTGTCATTTCCCTATACAAATCATCTCTCTCTACAAAATCTTTGCGGAATGATGGTTGTAAAAAAAGCGTCAAAACACTCTTTTGGAGTGCAAAGGCCAGGAAACTAACGTCTTCTTGAATGTTGTGAGGAACCCTCAAACACAAGACAAAATACTTGTTGTTTACAGATGATAAGAACATTTGAGACCCTTCACTTTGTTCATCTGGTTCTTTTGTGTCACTCACTGGATGATTGCCCATTTGCCCACCAGACTCTGAAAAGGCTGGCTTTGGATGTGAGGATAAAATGCAAACTACTGGCTTGTCAAAGACAGGCAGTCTGTGCAAAATGTGGAAAACATCTTGACCAGCAAAATCTTTTATTTGAAGTTCCTCTGTTTTGTGTCCCTCCATGTAATCAATGAGCAAAGCAAGATGCCTGTATCTTTCATCACCAGTTTTGAGGTGCACCAGATTAACAAGAGCTACAACTTTCGCGCAGAGATCAAAGGATCTGTCTATATCAACTGCTAGTGATGGAACTAGTAAATGGACTAATGGAGAGTAGATAATTCTGGTTTTGATCCAGGATTCACTATTAATGTCTAAATGCTGTACAACATCCTCAAAAGACTTTTCTGCCTCTTCCCTGTCCCTCAAGGAGAGCTGCAAGACACCAAGCAAACTGTGGCATGCATTGACAAAAGAATGATGGGGCTTCAGTCCAAGATGTAAGAAGATGTCAATTGCTGTTACCAGTTTTTCTCTGGCTAAATTCCACAACGACTTTTCTTTTAGCAAGACCGTGGCAGACTGGAAATATCCACTGGCTAACATGGGAGACAGCTCACCACAAGCTGAAATGAAGATGCCCAAAGCTTCTTCCATGGTATCACAGGCACACTGAAAGTTTTTCTCCTCAACCTTTAAAAATGAGAGTTCTAGAAGAATCCTTCCAGCTTCTGGATGATTATGATTTAAATTTGTAAACTTTGCCAGGGCTTCATTTAGATGCTTCAAAGCTTCTTTGTAGTTCCCCATTAGCAAAAAGCAGGAACCCAACACACTCATACAAGATGCAACTGTGTGGTGTTCTTGGCCAAAATAGGATATTAGAGTGTTCACTGCCTGTCTGAGTGCCATTAAAGCTTCAGAAAACTTTTCACAGGCAATAAAGAAACAACCAATCTGATATAACAGAAAACCATAGAGTGAAGCCTTTCCACCATGAACAAAGAGGAAAGAATTCTGCAGCTTTATCAACAAACTGCAAGCTTCATCAGGGTAACCATTCTTGCAATGAATCTTTGCTGCATTGATCATTATTCGTATGACCTCAGTGTTCATCAACTCTGTATCAGGATCATCAAGCAACATAAGTAAACTGTGAGAAAAAGCTATGACCTCTTTAGCTGCAACATTTCCACTAGTTTCCTCCTTTAGTTGGAGTTTCATCAACTGCTTCGCTAAAACTACTGACATAGGCATACTGACACCAGCAAAGTCAAAGCGAGCACAAATCCTCAGGAATTTGTAGAACATCACGTAGTCTTCTAACTCTTTTAACATATCGGCAGCTCTTACTAACACCTTGACTAGCAAATGAACATTCTTTTCTGTTATCTCAAATTTGTGGCAATATACAGCAGCTATTTCAGAACAGAGACTTCGTGCCTTTTTGTAGTCCCCAACAGCTTTGTACAGAACTGCTTGGTTTAAAGACACTGCTGCACCTCTCAAATGGTCTTCTTGGAGATCAAAACAACTTTTGGCCATAACAAAGCACTCAGTACTCTTCTCAAAAAGTGATTTTTCAGTAAACATCACCCCAAGGTTGTTGATTACAACTCCAAAACCAGGATAATGTTCATACTGACCAGCCAAAGTTTGGATTACTTCTAAGGACTTTGTGGCAACTTTCTCGAAAGCAAACAAACTCAGGATGGCAAGACAGTTCATTAGGTTGAAATCTCCATTGCCTTGGCAAGTAAAAACTATGAATTCACTTTGGCAGGCACTCCAATGTTTGGAAGAATTCCAAACCCTCTGCACTAATGTCTTAAAATTCTTCTCACTCAGGTTAATACCATCTAAATCTGGCATGACACAGTCTTTCAGGCTGCTTTCTTCTCCCATTCTCTTTTCAGTATCTTGCCATTCTAAACCTCTAATGATAGCCTCAAGCTGTTCACCACTTTCCTTTGGAATGGAAATAAACTTGGCCAATAATTCACTTGAAGGTTCTGTATGAGGAAGAACATAAAATACTGGAGTTAGAAATAACAGCTGCACAATTCACTTTAGGGAGCTTAAGCAGTGAAAAAGGCACTATTAAAAAGAAGAAGTCAAGTTCTTTAAAACTCTATCACAATGGCCTTCTTCATTATTGTTATCATCATTGTTGGAGTTGAAAATTATTCTTATGGACTCTATCTAAGTTCAAATAGGAAAAGAAAAGTTAGTCATCATGTGTTTGCCTCCTTCATAAATTGTTGCATAAGCAAATTTCACATTGTAGTTGTGCAGTGGAAGAATAATTTTATATGGCATTGAGCATCATGCACCTCCAGAGGTGTTGTTTTGCACACACAATTCACGTAGAGACTTGTTTCACATTTAACTTCACTTTACTAATTACATGGAACTTAAAATAGCTCATAGTTAGCTATCAACATGAAGTGGTCGTGGTTGCTTACAAGAGGTTCCAAAAAAAGATAAATTGAAAGAGAAAATAATATTAGAATCAATGGTTCAAATGGAGGTTTAAGAAATATTATTGTAGGATGTCAACGAATTACTTCCAAATGTGTGCATTCTCTCAGCTCCGACCTCTTCTGAAGTCATACATGTAATTACCTTTGAAATGAGGCCAGGAACGAAATATGCATGGATCACTCAAAATATGTGCAACAAGAGAAGCTGCCATCACACTTGCAAATGCTTGCCAACTGTTCACATTTAACTGGGCACTGTCTCCAAAATGGGAAATCCCTTTTACAATCAACCATTCAATCTGAAGGTCAAACGCTGCTGCAAAAATGCCTGCATATAAAAAAGAAACAAAAATAATAAGAAAGTACTTGAATGAGAAACTGTAATATAATCATTATTATTATTATTATTTGGCAGTTTTACATGTCTGGTGCTCAGTATTAGTAAAAAACACAGAAGTTGGGCGTCTGACCGTAAGAAACTCCTGTGCCGTGAAGTCTTTGTTATGTAAAAATATTTAAATATCAAGAATATCTTAGTCATGGCTGGATCTTGTAAAACTATTAAAATGTTAGAATACATAAAAAAATGTTTCCGTTTTCAGGAGCTGCATCTCAAAATATGGTACACCTGAGTAATTGTTGTATTTATATGTAATTTTATGAAGTTAAGCGCAGTTTATGAAGCTAGTTCCTGCATATTAAGATTTGACACACTGATCTGACCTAGTATAAGGTTTGATATAAGCGTAAAGAACTTTAAAAAGCCTTTAGTCGATATTACTTCACCGAAAATAGAAAAAACTTTCCAAAGAATATTTAGTTACAATTTTGGCTGTAAAAAATGCTTAGAACGATTTTCTTGTTGCGAGTTCATCTTTGAAAACAGCAAACACTGGGAAGCTTAAAGACTCAGGATTTTTAGTGACACTTAAACAATTATTTGTTTTCATGAATGAAAATTGTTGTCTTCGTAAATGTTCTACCAAATTATATTTCTTTATTTATTGTAAGTAGTCTCAAAAGTGCAATTTTCAGCATGAACATTGCTTGCAGGAGTACTCAAAATGCAGAGCTTATCAAATGCCTTTTAGTTATAAAGCCATTAATAAACAAAAAAACACAATAAATTCTTTATCATGTTGAAGCGTAACTCTTTTAAATTTCTTTGCAAATAAAGTGCGTGTCAAAAGTTAGAACCGGCTGGCCATATAGGTGATTTTGGAAATTTTTTTAACGGTTTCGCTAAAAGTCCATGTGGTCCAAAATATTGAATGTGTGCAATTATTTGTCTTGAAAAATTGTGAAATACTGCATTTTGTACGAGGTCTGTATGATAAAAACAGCACCTCATAGTACTCTTTCTCCTAAGACTTGATGTATAAAAAAGTATAAAAGGTTGGTTTGCACACACCCAGATTTGATGGCAAGAATTTGTAAAGTAAACTTGTTGGACGCAAAAAATTTGACCTGATTTGTTTTCCAAGAATTTGTTTTCCATGCCTAATCTACTGTGATCAAGAGCCATTATTGCTCTTTAATGTCCCCAAAGACTATTTTTTGGGTCTACATTTAAGGCCAACAACTTGATGCAAGATTTGCTTCACTCTAAAATCACTTAGCCTTTCCCTCAAAAGTCACATGAATGTGCCCTCAAGTTAACTGATTTGTGGAATACAAGTTTATTGTTTGATTTAAATTATAAATTTATTCATGGGAGCTTCGCTTTAAGCCCTGGCTAAATCTATATACAAGTAATAATGAAAATAATGATAATTACTATTATTACAGTCAACTCTCTCTACGACGGACACCTTTGGGACCGGAACTAAGTGTCCGTCTTAGAGAGGTGTCCGTCTTATAGAGAGTCAAATAAAGGGAGTAAAGAAAGGCAGGGACCAACTCTAAGTGTCCGTTTTACAGAGGTGTCCGTCTTATAGAGGTGTCCGTTAAGAGAGAGTCGACTGTATCATCATTATTATTACAATACATTATTGCAATAATCTCACTTTGCAAGATCTGCCTGAGAAAAAAATTTTCAGCCCACATGAATTTATAAGGAATTTAAACAATTTCCAGTACTAATCTATTTAAATTCCCCTCAAAAAACTTAACTTGCTTAGTTAAAAACTGAATTCACTAGCCTGATTGCAAAATCCACTAGGCTAGCCCAGGGTTATCAGACTTGACTTTCTTTCCATGCTGGTATGAACTCGTGAAAAAATTACAATTTCTGGACAAAAGGTGCTGCCTTACTGACGATGAGTGCACCTTTGCAAACTGCACAATAAATTTAAAAAAGGAAAAAAAAAATGACTGACACTGTGTAAACAAATCAATCTAATAGTAATGAAAGAACAAAGTCTAGTAAGGTAAACTTTTTGCCAACACACAAAAAACAACAACCTTACCTTCTCCTTCCATCTCAAAAGCAACTGCCTCGGGATAGAGCTCAGCAAGCTCTTTACGTCGTAACTCATGGCTCACAACCTCTGGGCCACTCAGAAATTCACCAAGATGAACTTTGACTTCTTGAGCTTCAGAGTTTTTCAAAGGTGCCTTCCAGCCATCAGCACAATTCTTAATAACATAACAAAAGTGTCTGTTAACATAGTAGTTTCCACTAGACTGCGCCTGGTGTTCTGTTACCTCTTTGGATCCACATGCCCTTAATTTGGATGACACAACAACATCACCTAACTTGGTTTTTTTGGAGTTGAGGCCACAGCATGTCCCAACAGAGATAACTGCCTTGGGTCTTAGCACCTTGGCAGCATTTTTCACAGTAATCAAGGAGCCATCAGGACCAAAACCACCACTACAACACTTCATCAATGCAACCTTTAATCCTTCTTTTTTACCTTTATCCATATTCTCAAAGTAAACATAACCAAGGTCAGGGAAATACCATCGGAAGGGATCTTGCAGCTGCTGGTAACATGCTAAGAACTCAGAATCCTCAACTGTCAACAAAAGAATGTCAACAGGCAGTTCAGGTTGCTCTGCTTTCAGTTGGACATCACTCATGGATGGTAGTTCAGCACAAAGTGGAAGTAAGTCACCACCACTAGCCATGTCTGTTGCTGAAGATTACTGGCAAATAAAGAAAAAGACAACAAATGAATTCAAGTTGACAAAAGTTTATTAAATGAACAATAATTAATGATAAGTGACTATCCTATTTCCTTTATCCTTAAAGCCCCAATATTGACAAACAAATTCTCCACACTGATCTCTAAATAAAAAAGTGTATTTCCTTAAAAACTTAGTTGAGAAAATTTGATAGAAGATTGAAGCCTTTTTCCTTAGGCAGGGCTCGAAATTGTGACTGATACGGTCGCCAATGCGACTAACATTTTCTCCTTGGCGACTAAAAATTCTGGTTTAGTTGCCAAAGTGGCAAACAGATTTCTCTATATTTTAGATTTAAATTAAAAGAGTATAGTTAACACAAACATTTCATATTATCTTGCTTTGCTTTCATCATAAAAAATGTTCCAAATCGCATAAATAAAGCCAGGTAACCTCAAATTTATACCGACTTCTATCCATTGTGTTTTCAAATCTGATGGACCGTGCCATACTATGCAGGGCTTTTCTAATAGGTCGCGGAAAAAAAGTCAAATCTTACGGGATTTCTAGGCACAAATTCACAGAATAATTGGTCAATTTCGCAGGAATTTTTAGGGCAAACTTCACGAAAAGCAATCAGGAAAAACAGACGATTTTGTGGTTATTTTCAGGGAAAATTTGCTAGAAATCGATCGGTTTTGTGCTGATCAGACCAGCATTTTAAATGTTTTTCTAACAGAGGTCATCATTTGCTCTCTCAATAATACGCTCCAGAAATGAACTAATGGCAAAACCTTTAACATCATGGCTGGTGCCCAGTTTTTTGCAACATAATCTACGCCTGGTAGTTTTGGGACGTTGTTTGCACGTTTCAGTGACAAAGTTTCAAGACAAATTTGCTGAGATAAGTTCCAAAATGTTGTACAGACATGTATTTGATAAGATTTCTACAGAATTTTGCAGTAGTTTGCGTGCTTTTGTGAATTTCGCGGATTTACCTGAATTTCACCGATTCATGACCGCGCAAAATATCACAAGCCCTGAGCTGCGTCATTGACATTACACAAAGTGGTGGCTAAAAATTTGCATCTGGCAACTATATTTCTCCAGTTGGTTGCCAAAAGGCGACCCGAGGCTTTTTTTTATTTCGAGCCCTGTTAGGTGATCATCCTTGTTAATCAAGCAAGAAAGGGAATGAATTGAATGATTATGCTTCTTTTGCTAATTCCTGGTATTTTGGGGTAATTTTCATAGAGGGCATCTATTAGACAGGGGGCATTTATTAGAGAGGAGCATCTAAAAAATTTTTAACAGTGTAGAAGGGACATTTATTAGATAAGACGGGTTTATTATACAGGTTTACAGTATGTTATGAATAAGTAAGGCCTGTCTGGAAAAGATACTGATGCTTGTGACAGTCTAGCGTGCGGGGAGCAGATGCTTTTTTCAGCTCTTTTTTCACCTGCAACAAGAGCCAAAAAACGTGTCTGCTCCCTGCAGGCTAGTAACTGTCAAGCTGCCCATGACACATCCATGACAAGGGTAATGAGTAGGTGATGGTTTATGTAATCATAGTTATTATCTTAAGTATAAAACAGTGCGACTACATTTTCCGCAAAAGCTCTTAACAACTGTGCATCTTTCTATCAATTTAGTAAGAAAAAAATGCAACAAAGGGTATCTGCGATAAAACACAAGCATGGTTGAGTGGCTTTCTGTACAACTCCCAGCACATTTCGAATTTTCACACTACATGTATCATAAAACCTACATTGTATCTCTTGAGCATCACAGGGATCAAATTTTTTCTTGTCCAGAACAGAAAATTAAATTTTGAGCCCTGTAATGCACAAGGGAAAGATGACAGTTTGAAAAAGTCAAAGTTTATAAGAATTTGTGAGGAAAACCACTCAACTGTTACTGGGTGGCAATAGCTATTTTTCTCATACAGTGAATCCTTCTAATTTTGGCAGCAGCCAGTTTTAAGATATATGGCTGAAGATTTACAGGTTCAAACATTATGCACTTGTACATGTAGTTTCTGCTAAAATAATTTTTGAAAAAATTATGTTTGTTTTTACAGAAAGTTGATTTCATGTGACCAACTATTGCAAAAGACCTTTAGCCGTTTGATTTATGTACAAGTCACGTACAATAGTACTTCACATGCACAAAAGATTTCAATACGAAATGCAATGAACTACAATTTTACACATTTAAAATTTATTTTAAAAAAATTACTGCTGTATTTTTCTTGTTAACTTTTTTTACAGTCTAACAATACATATGTACATGCATTTGTTACATTGTATTATAAACGTTTTTCCTTCTCAGCTGTACAACTGTGAGCTCCATTTATATTAACCACCCACCCTAGGAAGAAAGCACCCGATTCAAATAGTGTGTAAAATATTGATTTATAATGAAAGCAAAGCCTAATAATTATTGCCCAATCAAGCAAGTAACTTACACATTTTCAAAAAGCCAAACTGCAAATGATTTCGACTCGGTAATATAATCAGGGCTTAAAGTTAATGACTAACTGGTCGCATATGCGACTGGATTTTTGGTTGTGCGCCTAAAAAATGAAGTGTAATCACACCTGTGTGCCATAAATTCCAAAGCACAGTGCGACTGACTTGCTTCTCTGCTTCCTAACCTGACCATAGTTACGTACTCAAACTAGTAAGACATTAAACAGCAGCTTCAAGCAATGAAAGTAAAAGTAATGTAGAAATAGCACAACCAGGCTCTAAATAATATTAAGTCACATTGTTTTCCTTTCATCTGTGTAAGTTTAATTCGTTCAATTCGTTCTTTCTCCCAATGGATTCCACAAATTTCATTTTGATGTTTAACTCCATCCCAGACTCTTCTGTTTTGTAATAAACACCGCTGACACATGCAAATATGCTACGAATGAAACACATGCTTTGTGCACAATAAAAATAATGATCATGTCGAATGTTCAGTTCAAAGGTCGGTCAAAACAAAATCAGTGCGGATTAAGAGCCTTTTTTTCTTGCAGGTAAGAAAGCTTTTTAGTCATATCTCAGTTACATGTAAGTCATTGCACATTTAACAAATTCGTTACAAATTAATTTTCATTCTCATTTGACATACAGCTGTACTCTCACTGTTGTTGTGAATTTTTTTCAAGTGCAAGTTTTCTTGAGTCACAACTGCCATGTCAAAAAGAGAAATTAGTATCAAAAATCACAACAGTATTACTGCATAGCAAATCAGCTGTCTTTTATCAAGTGAAGGACTGAAATAAAAGTAACAAACTTAAGCCTTTTACTTTTTCTTTTCAAATAAGTGCCCCCAACATTGTAAGCCGTGCTCCTAAAATTTTCAGCTGTACACCTAAAATTTTGGCAGTGTCCTTAAAATTTTTATCTGGTAGCACAAGTGTTCCCGAACTCAAATTTAAACTTTGAGCCCTGATAATCAGACTACGTGTATATTAAGGAACAATAATTAAGATATGATATAATAATAATAAATAAATCACAACCCTTTTAGCTTATCTTGTAAAATTTTCTCATAACTTTTTCTCACTTTAACTTAGATTGTGAGAGCCTGTTCATGTCAAAAGGGCATTCAGAATGAACTTAACTAAAATAAAAGGTAACTTTACAGTAGTTACTTACAATGTACTGCCATAACACTGCCTCAGAGAAAAAAATGATGAGCTTCACCATGATTACATGGTGTTTTTTGAGGAAATCAAGCAAGGTGGTCAGATGAAATCAAAACATTTTTTTGAACCCCATGTATAGTGTAAACTCCCGTACGAACGACGCAACGCTGCCGCAGCGCTGCAGCAGTTCACTTTTATGGTTGCACAGCGCTTAAGCGTCTGTAAAGCGGTGCTCGTGAGTCGCTAAAGCAGAGAACGTCACATTTTGTGCACTGCGAAAGCGCTGCAAAATTTTGCCACGGTAAAGCAGCGGTAAAGCAGCGCTGCGGGCCGCTGCTTAAAAGCTGCAATGAGACTTAGATATAAACATTGAAACCACTCCATATGACAACCTGAATACAAGCGACGCTTGAGGCTGCATTATCGCTGCACAACGCTGCAGATACCAAATAAGGACTTAAAGATCTTCAAAATTAAAACCCTGGAGAGCAAACCCGTACGAAACTTGCAGCGCTGTACGGCGCCACAAAATAGCTGTACAGCTAAATTACAGCTGTTTAGCAGCATTTTAGAAGCCAAACAACAGCTTAATCCAAGTTGCAGCGGGATGCAAAAGCGCTGGTGCTGCCTTTGAAGCTCTCGGCAGCAGTTTTGCAGCGCAGTTGCCGACTTTCAATAGCTGCAGTAACGCTACAATTCAGCTACGCTGGATCTGATAGCACAACGTTCTTGAGCGCTCATAACATGAACCGCCAGAAAAGCCTTTTGCCACAGATTACGGCTTTCATAACGAGAAAACTTTGACTGTACCTCTAAGAAATGTGAGTAAGCTTTGCGCAGGGAAGATCACTTATTGAATAAACCTCCAAATTCTATGCTTTTGGAATAAAGATTTCAATAAATTTTATTCCGTGACTGGCGAGAGTGTGGGAATGTTATCGCTAATTCCCTGGAGACATTCTAGGCTGTAATCTAATTGGTCGGCACTTTTGCATCAGATCACATTACATCGCTGGACAAACATTTGCGACCGTTGAATGAAAGGCGCAAACATTCATACATTGTAAGTGTTTAGCATCTAGTTCAGTGTTTCGAGGTGGAAGTTCTGTTGATGTTTTTGGATGGAACAGCTCAAAGGTATTTGTAAACAACGGCACTATTCAGTGAATTCTACGCGAAGTACCGACGAATCGAACCAGAGCAAGCAAGACAGATACAAGAATCTGAGCTGGGGTACGCATGTATTTACAAGATTCAAACGTTCACGATGATGTACGTTCCTTAATTAGTCCATTGTAAATTTAACGATGACCAAGGTAAAATTGGGTTGATTTCTTTCATGAAAACAGTGACGGCAGATCGTGGATCATGGACAAAACGTCAAGGTGAGCGATGTTAGGCTGTTGCAACGAATCAAAACATCATTTGGCTGCTGTCCGTGCAAACTTTATGTAGAACAATCGCTCTTATTCTCTTTATTTTAAAAAAAGATAAACTTCAATGTCGGCATGTTAATGGATGTTCTTACATTTAGATGAGTGACCGTGATTGCTGAATATTTACAAAGCGAGACTGTTGTAGATTTTTTATATGTCACCTGCTTTTGTAAGCGATATGCGGCGTGAATACTAATAAAGTATCAGTTGCATTTTGTATTTCTTGTGGTTTTACTCCGCTACTATAAGGCCTCTTGTCAACTCCTTTACCATGTCTCATGATTATTGTATTGTTGAAGTCTGCATTTTTTTTTGTACAACTGTTCTTGGCAGCGCTTCACTAACGCTGCACAGCGCTGCATAAAAGCTGTTTATCGACCGTATGGCCTCGTGTGGCTATTTTTTTGCATCTTTACGGCAGCGCTCCTGCAGCTCTCAGTGTCGCTACCGCAGCGTTCACGCAGTCACAAAAATGCACTGCTGCAGCGAACGGAAAACAGCTTTCGTACAACCTTTCTGCAGCGCTCGTTGCAGCGCTAATAAGTCGCTAAAGCAGCGCTGTTTTAACGTCTTCTGTATCGTACGGGCTATTGTCTTTTATCAAAGGTAATATTGTTTTTCACAACAATTCGCTCAACTTTTGGATCTCTTGTGTCTTAACATGCTCTAACACAGACCCAATGTGGTTCTCTTGGGATAAAACAGCACACAATACACAGTGACAGGTTTTAACCTAGGAGTCATTTCATAAGTAGATTGAGTATGATCATCCAGGTGAACCTAGTACTGAATAGAACTGTTGTTGACAGTGAATGAAGTTTTGACAACCTGTTTGGTAGTCATCTTCAAAGTCAAGTGAGCACAGTATGTGCATATGGAGTCAAAGTGCATTGTGCATGGCTGACCCTTGATAAGACTACAAAAGAGAAAAGTCTAATCAGATGAAGCATCTTATGTTAAGCTTTAAAAACAGCTGTTTTTCTCAACAAAGATTGCTTAGAAGCAAAACATTTCTTAGGTAGCAGAGAGTAATACAAGAAATCCAAACATGCATCAAAATATAATTAATGCACTGCATGCTAAAGAAAAATCAAGTTACCCATCATCTGACATTAAACCTACTGTTTACACTCTAAACAATGGATCAAAGGGAGTTTCTACTGTACTAATCTAAAATTCTGGCAAAATTTTCTTTTTGAGTAGATTTATTAAATCCTAATCACTTTAATTTAGGAAAGATTCAGTAATTAAGATGAAATTTACCGAGCTAGCTGTTAGTATAACATAAATACATGTTTACGTATGGCTACAAATAGAGAAAATCGTCCTTGCTACAAAGCATTTCATACAGACAGTCAATCTTACGCCCATCCTTAATGTACAGTGTGTATGTCAACTGTGTATACTGGCAAGATACCAAAACTGTGATTATTGATTTGTCAACTGTTTAGGGTACATTTTAGCTAATGTGGTCTGAAGTACTGCAGGTTAAAGACATTTAAGGGCTCTGGTCTAGAACATTCACAGTAAAGAATTTTTGAGAAATTGACCTGTGGTTTTACATGTAAAAACAATTATTGAATATTAATTAAAATTTCTGGTAAATAATGGTTGTAGTAAAGGGAAGTGATTTTTGAAACCTAGTGAAGAATAAAGTTTTAAATTGCAGTTGGAATGGTCTGATACAGTCTAAGGGTTCTAGGGTCTGTATCAACAAATATCCAACAAAAAAGTAGAGTACGCACTCTTTCCTTGGGTTTTTACTTGGAGTAAACATTTTTCCTTATATGCATGGCATGTTCAGACAATGAAAATCTACATATATATAACCCTGATTTCTTGAATTTATTTAAGTTAACATTAGTTTAAACAATAAAAGGCCTTCAAGCACATGCCAAACACATGTTAAAGCAAGGAAATATGTTCTTAAGGCAGAGCAAAGGTCTGGGTCCCAAAAAAACTACTTCTATAACTGGTTTATACAGGCACAACAAGTATTATACTGAGCATTTGTTTATTTTGCTGAGAAGATCCAGAAGGTTCTCATAAACAGAGACACAATATTCCTTGGCTCATTGCAGTGATAACTTTGATCTACATTGAAGTGCGAAGAACTTCTATGTCTTCACAACAGAGCATTATTTCTTTGAACACAAATATAGTAACAACTACAGGTTGTATACAAAAAGCTAGCACAAAAACGCTAGCCCTACACGTATGATGATCACTAATTTTGCACTATAGTACATTGACTAACTTCAAATCTTCATACAATCAGTGTGCAAAAAGGTAACAATCATGGTATATATAATTTATGGCAGGTTTATGATAGATAGTGCTAGTTGAGGTACATGAGGCAAATGTTGTAGATGTAAATGTAACACTCAGGGTTTAGGATGCAAGACAACAGCAAGGAATATTCAATTTGCTTCTGTAGTTAATTATTTTGCCAGCAAGAATTTACACATACTTTACTTTGATATGTGTATATGGAAAAGACATTGACCTCAGCAGCAGCAACCTACTACAACAATGTACAGTTGCATGTAACTTACGTGCTTAAAGCCAAAATTATCTACCAATACAATATCATTATTCTTATCAAACAACATTTTCACTTATAAACGTACATGTTTTCAAATTGAAGCATGTGCATGCAAACATTTACTATAGCTAAGACAAGATAGATAGGAAGAAAGAGGACATCTTTAACAATCTACATGCATGTAGAGTTTGAGCTTTGGTTTTTGTAGTCAGTTTCCTTCTAGCAGAGGTCTGCAACATCAGCATGAACAAAAACAAAAAATATAATAGGAGACATCTATAATGGATGCATTTTCCACCACATGGTGTCTACATTTTATGCAAATTGCTTCGAGACTGATCGAAGAAAACATTGTTGTCTGTTAAGTTTCCACCTGAATAAATCAGCATGACAAAACAAGACAAAGCTTCTCATAACGGGAAACAGCTTTAAACTCCCTTAAAAAGAAGTTTCCAGAAAAAACATGCTTACAGGCAATTTCATTATCACCAAGTATTAAATATCGTAGGAAGCAAAATGTAAAATCCTAGGACAACATACTTATCCCATTGGCCAAATGTCAACATGCAACTCCCACACACACAGGAAGCAAAACATTCCTGAAATTTCTAGGAATTTAAAGGGTTTTTTTGACTGCATGCAGAGGGGGTACACTGAGTGGAGGTTGTTAAGAAAGGTGGAAAGAGAGAAAAAAAATGTTAGTCTGCAAGCTAAAGAAGCAGATGATTTCAAGAGCAAAAATTAAAAAAGGAAACAGATAGCAGCTGTATCACTCTTGGGTATTAATTTACATATTTTCCTCTTATGTCATGCAAAGGTCAAAGCTGCTTTAATCCCAATTTTTTCCACCACCTTGCAAAAAACAGTTGGTTTTAGTGATTGGAAGGTTTGAAAACTTGGGTGTAAAATCACAGTGTTTGACCCACAAAGGGAAGTTAGTTTTAGTTCGAATTATTAGAAATTTCAAAACAGCGAGGTTTTGAGAAATCATAATTCTGCCGTAAAAAAATATGTTAACTCCTGATTCAGTTGGCCGAATCCGACTGTCTCAACTTAATAAATTTTAGTCCTGGAACGGTTTACTCCAGTTTCGATTCAACAAATGATATAAGTCAATGCCAAACTTGGAAAGAGTGAATCTACGGTGTAGCTTCTTCCTCACTGAAAGTAACTTACAAATTTCAGACAATAAAACAGCGACAAAGCACGTGGTTAATTAACGCAAAATCATGTGACTCAACATTGCAACATATCAGACAATTTAGTCGAGTACAAGAACATGCACTGAAGACTAATATTCGTCACCGAACATGTAAAATGAGAGTTTAGGGAAACTGCTACACTAATCAACAACTAAATAGCAGTGTGGTAAAACGAGAATCTGCGCATTGTCTGTAGCCAGAAACATCAAAGCAAACAACTCAACTGAAAATACAATGGCAGAATGGTTTGTGTTCAAGCCAGCCTCAATGGCGTACGGAGCAGACAGTTTCACAGATGTTCAAAACCTTGATTAGAAATCATAAAGAAGTTCAGAAATACAGAAAATTCAGCGAATGTTGCACCATTCCTACAGCTGTTGTTTTTTCCACTAAATTTTCTCAATTTGACCTTGGGGATGTCAACCAGCACAAAGTCAGTTTTGACAATAGGAAACATATAACAAGGTAGGTTTATTTTATTAAACATGTTATCCGAGTCTCGCGGCATTTCTTTGAGGCTGGTTCCCACTAGCAACGGAGTCGAGTCAGAGTAGTAATCAGAGGTGTAGGGCTTAATTATGACCTAGTGAAAACCAGATTGTTGGAGTCCTGAAGCAAAAGCGGAACAAATAAACAAATCACAAAATGTGGGAACGTGAATTTTGATTGGTTTATCCTTCCACTTCTGCTTCCAACTCTGACAATCTGGTTTTCACTAGATCATAAGCAGAACGTAGGCAACGGAGTCGGAAGCGGAATCAAAAGAAATGGTATGATTCTTCTGACTCCCGGGTTCCGTCACGCCTATGACTCCGCTTACAACTCTGATCTTTGATTTTCACTTGGTCATAAACTCTCTTACAACTCCTCTAACGACTCCGACTCCGTCGCTAGTGAAAACCAGCCTTTGGAGATCATGCAGAGTAAACAATGTTAAAGTAAATCTATAAACCTTCATCCCAAAAAATTCCCAAAAGATGCTTTTATGACTACAAAGAGGAAAAAACAGCTAATGCTCCAAAAATGTTTTCTGCATCTATGTAGTAGTCTCTTATTACCAACAAATGTAGAAATCACGTTGGCAAGGTTAAGCATATAACACATTTCATGTTAAATAGTTCTATGCGCATTACGGTCTCTCTTGAAATGGTTCCCTGTGGTCTCTCGCATGGTCACAGTATTACACAGTATTATTGATAAAAATTACAACAAAACTACTACTTTTATCTCTTCAAAGAAAAAAACATGGAAACATCATTGGTTACAAGTTTAAAGAGATACCAGCAGCTTAGGTTTCGCTTCTTATACACTTAGGGTCCGTTACATAAATCTTAAAGTTGGACATGACATTCAGCCCATTCAAACTCTGTATTTTAATGCAAGATGCAAACACTTATGTCTAATGTTAGGTATTATGCAACTGGTGCCTATCAACAAGCCAACATCAACACAAAATCACTTCCCTGGTAACCTTAACTACTACATGTATTAAAAATCTGCCTAGACTGTTTTAACATGTTTCAATGTGGAGTACAAACAGAGGCTTGTGTTAATGTTTAGTGACCAGTAGTAACCTGCAATCCATAAGTCCAGCTACTCTACACATGATTTTTCTGAAGGGATATTAAAATTTGAAATTTGTTCTTTCTGACACTTAAAACAGCATTCTACTGTGACTGTATTATTAGACAATTATAAAAATATTTTTTGAACTTTTACACTCAAGGTTTGTTTAGAATTTTCAGTGCACTAACCTCTGAGTTAATTGGAATTCTGTGGGCATATATGAGCCTAACTACAGTTCCAACTGATAAAAAAAGAAGGGACCATTTTTATAATGGAGCAATGCACTGTTTCGGTTACCGTAATGTTTCAATTTAGTACCTGAGGCACTTATTTACTTTTGGTACCTTAACGGGGGGGTACTTATTCAGGGTGCAAAGAAAGTTGGTTTTACAGCTTGCCATTCGGGCCAGTTGTTGCTAGTATGTACTAGCCCAAGAGTCTTTAAAGTAGCCCAAAAAATGTTTTCATGGGCAGCACTGATTACAGTTCTTCTGTATTTGAATTTTCCCCCCCAAAAAACCACTTGCCCTTCGGACAAGTTAAGAGCAGGATTCACTAGCCCAATTGAAAAATCCACTAGTCCCGGGCTATCGGACACGACTTCCTTTGCACGCTGCTTATTAGAGACAGGGAGCTTATTCAGGACAGGGCGCTTACTTCTTTTTTGAGAAGCAACTGAATGTTCAAAACAAAACTAAAATATTTACTGACAAAGGAACAATAACAGTAACTGTAACAGTAACAAATATATGGTGAATGTTCAGTTCATGTGAGGGAATTTTAGTCTATTTCTATGCCGATAGCTTTGACAGAGTCACTTACATCAATACTGCAAATGACAGCTTTCTGATGCTGTACCTTCGACGTCCATTTTAGTTGATAGTGTGAGTAGTCGGTAGGCAACACACGACTTTTACCTTGTTACAAAATGCTGCTTGTTCCAACAATTTTTTAGAATGGTGCTTATTAGAATGGGGGCGCTTATTGGTATGGGGGTGCTTAATGGAATAGGGGTGGTTATTAACAGAAACACATTCCGAGGGGGGCACTTGTTTAAAAGGAGGTGCCTATTGTAAGGAGGGCGCTAAATCGAATCATTACGGTAGATCAGGTTAGATTCAAGTTCGAGAAATTTTGCTGGAGCAAGAATATCTTTGGCTCGAAACTTTGTGCTCCTGCATGAAACCAATCGTACTGCTATCGAAACCTTAAGGCTAAGATATTTACGAAATAGATTGGGTTGGTCGAGTACTGATTTAAAAGAACTTAAACCTGCTAACTCACACTACCAGGCTGCCCAAAACAGCTACCGGACACACAACACGAGTTTGAATTGAATTAACTTGAATTCATTTAGCAATGTAGCATAAAAGCTGGTCGCTTACCTTTCTTTCAGTTAACTGTACCGTACACCCGGAGTACAGTATTCAGTGGTACCTCAATTTCTAGAAGTTTCAAGAGACAAATAAAAGACAAATTAAAAAAGAGAAAACACAGTTATTGAATAGGGCTAACTTGCCAACACTGTTGAATAGACGTCTTCAAGACGTATGCGTCCTAATGTACAAGGTTAAACACACTAAAATGTGTTCCGAAGCCATCACCAACATTTTTAAACCTCGTGATTCATGCTACAGTTTAAGAAATTCAGACTTTCTTTTACCCAGGTTTAACACAGTTTCATTTAGTAAGCATTCCCTTCGATATTTAGGTCCCATTTTATGGAGTAAGCTGGACAAAAATGATAAAACGTGTAAATCATTAAGTGATTTTAGAAACCGAATGTGTAATAAGGATTTGACATCTCTTATTGATGATGGAAGCAAAGGATGTCTTCTGTGTGATAGCTGATGTCTCATCGAAAATAATTTTAGCATTTTAGTACTCAGCTTTAGTATTTCAGCTAACAATTTGTAATATATTGTATGGATTTTTTTATCTACTTAATTATTGTATCTATTATATTTTAACTGTAGGTGTCCCCTATTAGTAGAGGGCCTGCCCCTCGGCTAGTTTTTTCTTTCTTGACACATAAATAAAGTTTCTATAAATCTGTCTATCTATCTATCTTAACACGGTAAAAAGATGTCCTGAGTTACTTACGCTTATATGTTAAAGTTCTTCGTTTAAAAAAAGTCTACGTGAATAGCAGAGTTACTACAATTTCTATTATAAGAACGTAACGATAAAAGCAGCCTAAGAATGACAAACATTTTGCGCATTCAGCAGTCTTGGTTCAACATGTGCTTTCCTGTACAGACGTCTACTGATTAAAGTTACATCACAAATAGCTGCGCAGTTTTCACTGTCCCAGACAATATCGTATCAAAGTTGATTTTTAAAAAGTTAGATTGTCATCCTACTTATCCTACTAGTACTTACAATGGAATGATGGTGCAATTTGGGTTAAAACTGAATCGGTCGCTTCCCCAGATCATGTCACTGCAGAGTGGTTACGTTGGCTTTCTCGTCCCCAGATTTGTAAGACCCGTGGCGAGTTTGGCGAGTAGCCTTGCGTTGGAGCCTTGCAACTTTGCAGCCGGCCCATTCGCTCGTTTCAAGACCACGTGACCAAGAAACGACGGGCTCTGGGGACGAGAATTGGAGCCAGACTCGTTCAACTGAACTTCGTTCAACTTCAACCGAAGAAAGTTCAGTGAGCATGTTCATGTCATAAAAATAACCGCGACTTGTTGCAAAGTTTGGGCTTCTTACTATCTGAGGTTATTTCTATGTCACACTACCAACGCGAAACCTGTTTCTGCTCTTTTACATACATACATACTTTATTGTTACCTCCCCAAAGGGGCTTTTCAGGAACAGTGACTATATTACATCATTTATAATAACTAATTACAACACTAATTTAATCTTCTCCTTCCTTTGTTTAATTCGACATGATCAAAAGATAAACAAGCAAAAATGGCAATTTATATTCCCCTTTCACCTACCAATGACTAGACTAAAAACCGCTACCTAATAAACAGCATAAAGGGTCTTTTATCGTATCGCCTATTTATAGCGAGGCTGGACACCATCTTTTGGCGGATGAGAGTGAAAAATGTCAGATGATCATGGCACCCACAAACAAGATGAATTGGCGTTTCTACAGAGACAAGCTGAGTCCGTCTGAGCTGGTAGCCTGTGTGGCTGGTGGGATTAGCGTAGGAGTGCTGTATTCAACCCGGCGCGCAATTTGTTTAAAAATATTTCTTTTTTGTTTTATTCTTTTGTTTACGTCTTCATCGCCTTGTCGTAAGGCGGATCAGTTTGCCGTTTTATATTTTTCTACAAGTTTAATTGTACTGATCCAGGTCTACAACTGGGAGATCCGTCACCAGGCTACTGAGCTAGTAGCCTCTGAACAGGCCTTTGGTCCCAAACAGAGAGGCTGTTCACAGGCTACTGAGCTGGCAAAATGCATCGTTACACGCCAACAAGTCCGATGACGCACGCGACTCTAATTCTATTTTCGTGGCTGTCGTGGGAAAGGGCCACTGTCCGGATCAGAAAATGCACAAGTTTTGAATTAAGTACGGCTAGGCATGGTTAGAAGTGTCTTAGACTGATATATGGCCAGGAACGTGCTTAAACGCTCAATTATGTGACGTGTTTTTTTAGAATCATACTATTAGGAAGACTGAATAGTACACCTTTGAGTAATAACCTTAAGCTTATAGACCCTTTTCAAGCGGCCGGCTATGTTTAGTCTCCGGGAAAATATAAGCTTTGTTGAATAAACAGGGACACCCAAAGTCAATTTTCGGAAAATACCTGTTCGGAAGACGATTTGAGATCTAGAATTTTCGGAACATTTGTTGTAAAATTTCTTGCTTGCCTGCCTCTCCTAGGATTTTCGAACATCTAAAAAATGGTACAATTGACCATTTTTAACGGATTTTTAACCTAAAAAGGTCACCTAGAAGTTTCGGGAGCCTTTTTTCTGGCTGAAATTTTTGAAAAGGTAAGTTTTGATCTCTATAATTTTCAGACCACTAGACTTTCAGCTTTCAGCTTGCGTACCTAATTCAGGGGCACCCAACGAGAATATAGTTCAAAAACACTTAAACATAGCATAGTTAAACGTATTTTAGTATTTAAACGGTAGATAAAGGCATATTTTTATTCCCTAAAAATTTTTCATCTGTTCGGATTTCCTAGCTGAAAGTCTAGCGATCCGAAAATTATAGGGATCAAAACTTACCGTTTCGAAAATTTCAGCCAGAAAAAAGGCTCCCGAAAATTCTAGGAGACCTTTTTAGGGTAAAAATCCGTTAAAAATAGGCAATTATACCATTTTTTAGATGTTCGAAAATCCTAGGAGAGGCCGGCAAGCAAGAAATTTTACCACAATTGTTTCGAAAATTCTAGGTCTCAAATCGTCTTCCGAACAGATATTTTTCCGAAAATTGTCGTTGGGTGCCCCTGCTAATTGACCTAATTTTATCATCTAGTCAGGTTACTTTTGTCGGAGCATAGTTAGTTGTAGCATACTCAGACCGGCGAACTATGGTCGTAGTAAGGATAAAATTTACTCATTAAATGTCGAAAGACATTCAGAGTCAGAAAAATTTATATATGATAGCCTTTATTCCGTCCTATAGATCAAAGGAGCAGTGTCTCCTTAGCCGAGCCTTATATGACTTAAACCAGATGTTTTCTCAGTCATAGGACTCATAGCCGCGGATTGCCAGCGTTTTGGTAGTATGCATTTTGCAATTTGAAGATTTGACAAAAGCTAGAAAAGTATAAATACAAGTGTAGTCCATTATCATTATTTTAGGCAATTAAGGGTAGTAGAATTGCGGGCGGGCGAGCCGAGTACGCGGGGAAAAAGTGGAGAAAAAGTGACTAGTCTGACTAGTGTACTGAGTGTAGTCTAGCGGTATCTAAAAGCATAAGAAATGTAAAAATTTCACTCTTCGGAGACAACGATTTGGGGTCAAGAATTACGGATTACGCCTACATTAACAGTGAGAATAGCACCAAATTGTATGCATAGCAAGAGTGTCAAACATGACAAAAAATGCCTTGAATGTATGTGATGGCGGTACATATATTTATAATTAGTCACCGTAGAATTCGTTTTACTCAGGGTTACAGTAATATATATGCATGTGATAGGTTATATTTTAAGGAGATTTAGAGAAATATTGTTGACGAAGCAGGTGATGGCGGATATTTTACTATTAAAGGACAGACAATTTGCCGTTTACTAGCTAGCCTCTTGTATCAAGTGAGAAAAATTTGGCGAACAACGTCGTTCAATCCTTCGAAAAAAAAATACAAACTAAAAAAGAGAAAAAAAGTTTTACCATTATACTACTCACACACGAACAAGCTATCCCTTTTCGGTGTCAGAAGTTTTCTCTTTACCTGCCCTTCTATTGTCTCCTCTTAGCCTTCAAGTTTTCAATCTTAATCGAAAATTACATTACTTTTATTTAAAACACGTGAATCAGAAACAGGTTCTTAATTATTTTCTTGAATCTATAAAAAAAATCATACAAAGTGCACGTGGACAAATAAGATAAAATCACCCTTTAAGATCCTCTTTTGAAGACATAGGTGCCTTATCAATGCAACTGCCATGTAATGGTATGCAGATTTTACAGGAAGGAATAAGCTAACTAAATATCCTAAATTTGTGCTAATTACCTTTTACCTTATTATAGGAAATTAACGATGCATGTTGACAACGCGACGAAAATTTACATTACACAAAATTAACGCGAATTTTCCAAAAGTTAGGTTTACATACATGAAACTAGTTATGGCCATCGCTAAGTGCCAACAAGCAAAGATGTTACCTATACTCGTGGGCTGTTGAATTTGTTTAGGGCCCGTAAAAATTTTGTAGCGCCGCTTAGAATGCATTTCTAGAGATCTAAAAGTACTTTGGATAGCCTAAAAGTATTTTCAACGTATTTTGAGGGAAACCGTCGTCGGGTGCCCCTGCGAAGAGGTTAACTATCCAGGCAACCCTTAAAGAAGAACTGTGAGATAGTGACTCCGAGGCGTTGATAGAGGAACTAAGAGCAGACGAGGTTTTGTTATTGAAATAAAGGTGCTCTGAAACGACAATGATGTAAAATTGTTTGATTTGAATTAACATCGACGTAATATTTTTTCTTCTCTTCTCGTTTGGCGCTTCACGCAAAATGCCGCGTTTCCCTCGCTTGGCTCAAAAAGCGCCTGTTATGCAGGCTAGCGAAAATGCAGGTCCTTACTCGCGGGTTTTTCTGTATATATTCAAAAATAGTTGCGCCTCGTTGTCGCAAACAGTTCTGGCAATAAGAATGCGGTAGAGTACCCTTTCCACGTAGCCTCCCCGCAGACGTTCTTAAAGGTTCGTCACGCGTTCCTGCTCCACTAACGTAGTGAGGCAGGAACGCGTGACGAACCCCTAAGACCTTCTGCGTAGGAGGCTAGCGGTGGAGATACTTGGCTACACCTCGATGGGCTCAGCTCCAGTCAGTTATGATTAGCCAAGGGCACCCAACGAGAATATAGTTCAAAACCACTTAAACATAGCATTGTTCAACGTATTTTAGTATTTAAACGGTAGATACAGGCATATTTTTATCCCCCTAAAAAGTTTTCATCTGTTCGGATTTCCTAGCTGAAATTCTAGTGATCCGAAAATTATAGGAATCAAAACTTACCTTTTCGAAAATTTCAGCCACAAAAAAAGGCTCCCGAAAACTCTAGGTGACCTTTTTAGGGTAAAAATCCGTAAAAAATGGGCAATTATACAATGTTTTGA
Source organism: Porites lobata (assembly GCA_942486035.1). Taxonomy (NCBI): domain Eukaryota; kingdom Metazoa; phylum Cnidaria; class Anthozoa; order Scleractinia; family Poritidae; genus Porites; species Porites lobata. Next base: position 1,241,649 of record CALNXK010000040.1, on the reverse strand, counting down.
GATGTTCGAAAATCCTAGGGGAGGCAGGCAAGCAAGAAATTTTACAACAAATGTTCCGAAAATTCTAGATCTCAAATCGTCTTCAGAACAAATATTTTCCGAAAATTGACGTTGGGTGCCCCTGATTAGCCGCTATCCGGAAAATGAACCAGCGTTCCAGACATGAGAGAACAGTGGAAAGTGGGTCTACACCTCGACGTCGGCTAAGAAAGCTCGGCTGCGTATCGTTCTTTCAAACAACTTATCGGTGTATTCATGGATGTCAGTTAATGTTGGCGAAATGTTATCGTGCCGATATATACATCCACTTATACTACTAGATAAAAAATTTCTGCAATTTGATTGGCTTAGAGCAGTGGTATTTCAGCTCAATTTGAAATACCTACATGTGAAAATTACAAACCGTCTGCACGCAGGCAAACCTTTTGCAGGTAGTACTATAAACAAAACAACAGCATGATTTGTACGTGATATTTGGCATAAATACCACTCGTGATTCTTCAAAATTGTTATACGTAATTTCACGAGCCGTTAGGCGAGTGAAATTACGTATAACAAATTCGCAATATCACTATTTATGCCAAATATTACTACAAATCATACTATTTCCTATACTAATTTTGCAAAAGTCCAGAGGCCATTATTTAATTTTTCAAAAGCCTGTATGCCTCATTAGCGCCCTCCAGAGGGCCAACAAGTAGTGTCTGCCCGGCAATGGGTTAACCCTCTCAAGAAAAATACTAAGAAAATTCGTGAAAGGCAAAATCATGTACAAGTAGACTCGAAGGAGCTTTTTTGTGTGTTAGGTTATGAAACCAAACGAGGCAGTACAGTAACAAGGGTTCCCTAGTTTTACAGACTCCCCTTGATTGTAAAGATCCGAATGCCTTTAGCCTTAATGCTCCCTTTTTTTTCTGAAAAAAATTCTGAAATATTTTGTTGTTTTGACACTTCATTTACCAGGGGCACCCAACGACAATTTTCGGAAAATTATCTGTTCGGAAGACGATTTGAGATCTAGAATTTTCAGAACATTTGTTGTAAAATTTCTTGTTTGCCTGCCTCTCCTAGGATTTTCGAACATCTAAAAAAGGGTATAATTGCCCATTTTTAAGGGGTTTTTACCCTAAAAAGGTCACCTAAAACTTCTTTTTTCTGGCCGAAATGATCGAAAAGGTAAGTTTTGATCCCTATAACTTTCGGATCACTAGACTTTCAGCTAGGAAATCCGAACAGATGAAAAATTTTTAGGGGATAAAAATAGGCCTACGTCTACCATTTAAATACTAAAATACGCTTAACAATGCTATGTTTAAGTGGTTTTGAACAATATTCTCGTTGGGTGCCCCTGATTTACGTCAAGAATATATAGTACTTGCTTAGGTGGTCAATATACCACTACTGCGTTGTGGTTACGTAGGCAACTGGGAACCAAAACAAATCATCGATGTCCGGCATTGACTTGCAATATCTCACTAAATTCCAATAAAAAATGTCTTAGCCTAAGATCTTCAGATAATATTTTTTTAGATCTACCTAGAGTAAAATGAGAAAATTGGAAAGCTTAAATGACCAACAAAAAAGTGGTATATCTTTGTTGATATGTGCCGGTTGCCTAGTCCGAGAAGAATCGAGAAGAACTCTAAGACGGTATACAATTTTTCAGATAAACACTGTGACTCAGTTGTCATACAGTTCAGGACTAAAACAAACCTAACGCACAGTTTTTCTCTAAAGGAATTTCTAAAACAACAGAAACAAGTTACGTTACTGCGTAGTGCATTTAACTAAAAATAGAGCTTATGAAAATGACGAAAAATATTGCATAAAATATATTTCTTATTCTCATTGGGGCAGGCAAGCCTCCTACGTATCACTGAAGCCAACCAAATTGATATAATACATTCCTCGAAATGGTATGTTAGCATTCTCACCTGGAATTTGAGCACAAGTGTCTTGCTGGCCGGTTAGCTCTGCGTGTGATGTCTAGAAGAAGAAGAACAACAACAAGTATTTGGAGCATCATACGTAGGTTGCAGTGAGAACAAGAGTGGATAAGGATAAAGACAAATTTGAAAAAGGGTGTGATACTTAGTAAAACGAACGACTTGAAATTTTACCATAATAAAAACTCCGAAATCGCGTGGACGCTAAATCCAATACTGTAATTAAGGGCCTGTTTACATGGAGTGGGGGACCCCGGTCTAGTGGGGTTGGTTTCTTTTGTTTTCACGCTCTGGGGGACACAAAACAGATGTCAACTTCGAATAAAAACGATGAATGACAAGTACAAGATTTCGAGAAACACGAAGTTAAACCTGTTTACTCGTTGAGGACAGTGCCTTAAAATGAAATACTTGTTTGTCTGCTTTTAAATTTATTTATTTTGGAAGACGCCTTAACTCATTTTTAGACCAAAGATAAATACGAACTGACGATAGCATTATCACGGAGGAGATAAGGGCATGCCTGCTAGTAATATATTGGCATTGGGGACAATCTGTTTATTGGCTGGATCTCATTCTAATGGTTTAATATTTATCGGTCAAATAAAAAAGACTTCGAAAATCGGTAAATGAGTAAATGAGCAAGTCGAGCAAAAAGCAAAAAGAAAGGAAGAAACGAAGACAAGCCAGCTGATTCCAGAAAACGATATAATAATATGTCAAGCCAACCTGCTAGGATTCTTTCTTCTGTTTGGCCGACATCTTTATTCCCCCGAATCTTGACTTAACAAAAAGAACTAGGTATGTGACCATCACTTGAGTTTATTTCATTTTGTAAATAATTCGTAAGCGTCTTGTTCCAACTGAAAAAGGTCAATTTCGCCAACGTGACATAGCCTTAAAACTAAAACAAATGACTCTCTGATGTTCAAGGAATAAATAAACAACTATAATTCTGATCATGAAGAGGATGGTGTCTGATTCAAACCTGTTTCGCCAAAAACTTGTTCTGATTCATTCACCCCTATCTCCTCCTACTTCCAGGGGTAAACACCAGTCCTCACCCACCGGGGAACCATAGAAAGTGTCCGTAATGACGAAGTGTCCGTATTTAGCGGGCTGAAGTTAGAGAAAAGGACTTTCTCATGAGACAAGGGCACAACTATCTGCCGGACTGAGCTTTAAACGATAAATTTTTCGTTACGTGTAAATGGGCGGTATACGGTATTCAGATGTGAACCACTTAGTCTCGATTGTTTCTACCGACATTTCCTGAAATTTAAAGCCTGCCTAGCTGGCGAGATTAACGTGGGAGTGCTGTATTGTTTTGGCGGCGGAGCGGCGAGAAGGGTGGGTACACAAGTTAACACCTAAAAGCAAATAACTTTGTAATTCGAAGGCCTCTTTGTAGAGTTATTTTTGGAGGGTCTCAATCTGGTTAACCGTCAACCGTAAAACTGCCTAACCTTCAACCGTCAGTAACCGTGACAACGTTTCAAGGTATTTCAAAACTCCGCTCTATATTATTTCAGCTCATATTCACGGGCTTCTGGCTCCTGAGAAAACTCTTAACAGGAAAATCCAGTTCAAGAACGCTCTCTCTAGACATTACAAGACCTTAAAATTTGCTTTTGCTTTCGCTTGCTTAATGTACGGTGATTAACTTTTTGCGGTTAGTGCAGGGGGTGAAAGGGCGGGGGGGGGGGGGAATGTTTGAGATCGTTAAAAAAAACCCACAAACATAATTAAAACCAGTATAAAGAAAGTCGGTGCCGAATTAGTCACTGAATTAGTACGTTCCAGGCTGTCAGACAGTGGGGATGAAAGGCACGCGAAAATATGAGCGCGTGATTCATTTGGGCGTTTTGTCAAATATCTCGGAGCCTGAATCAGGCTAGTGTCACACGGTGTTCGTAAAATTAAAATTCTAAAGGAAACAAAAAGAAGAACACTACGGGTTATCGGGGTAAACTTCACTGAAAATTAAGCCAAAGAGAAAGTAAAATTAGTTCGAGTTGACCGATTTCGAACTTACGTGGTTTCGAAAGTACTTGAGGTGCCGGTGCACCGGCTTGGCGGGCGTGCGTATTTGTGATTTCTTATCAATCGTCCAGATGATGCTTTTAGGAATGTCCAAATCTATGAATAGGTTCAAGTAACTAGCACGTGGTTAACCAACAGAAACAAAGTGCATCGATGATGGTCTGGAAGGCTACTTGGAGAGAAAAAATCACAGAGCCAGCGGAGGGTAGAAATACCTGTATTCCCCTTAGGATCTCTGTACTGAATGACTCTGTCCTGTGGCTGTCACCGCGGATCACCTTTAAAGAACTCAAACCCAAAGATCCCAAGGCTGCTACACATTATTTTCATCTTCTCCACTAGCAGACAGTAGCAGACACACGCAAAGACAAGGTCCGAGGAGAGGCACGATAGCACACATTACTGTGTAAGATGGCTTTCCTTTTGCTCTTACAGTTCTTTGGCAAACGCCCTTAAAAGGACGAGATCAGAATAAGCCGCGGTGTTTTTTGTATAGAAAGGGACTTTTGTGAGAAGCATTTCACATTGTAACTTAACTGAACTCTCATCGTACTTCACGCCTGCGCAAAGCAGGCTTTTCAGTTTAAAGCGTGTTTAAAGCGTGTTAAAACATGTCAGGTTTGGTAGGCACCTGCATGAAACTGAGTACTACCTGTATGGAATTGAATGACTTGGTGTCTATTTTTTCTTATAATTTTATACGGGCTCACATAATGACGGCAGCTGACGGCTTTGTCCTAAATGCTTTATAAACCTGATTTACACCATCTGTAGAGTGCTTTACAGGCTCGGCAAATGCAACCTAGGCGTTAAAAATCTGTTCTGAAGGGCAATCTAAACCTTTACGAATTTAATTAGAGTTAATCAATAATTTTTCCCGAAGTTTTAAAACGTTATTAAAAGTTTTACGAAAACATGAGATCATTTCCGGTACCAGCTTTTAGTATATCGTAAGAGTCTAACCATCTGTTTCTAAAGCTATCGAAGAAATTTCTGGGCAATACATGTGTTTGCTTTACAATTTGACTTTCTATACATCTAATTTGAAATTGGCATCTAATAAAGTAAGCTAGTTGATTACTGTTCAGCAATGACACCAAAGGCCTCGCATTGGTGCATCGGGAGACGCAAGATCAGTAAATCTACACTACTGAGGTTTTTTTAAGTTCACTTATCAGACGTTAATGCCTTTTTCTTCTAGTTATCTGCTTACGGCCGTTTTCAAGTTTTCGCACAGAAGGCGCAGCTCAAAATAAGTATAAGAGTTCTTGTAATGTCATTTTTCAACCGCTGGTTCGGGAAAATGAACCCGCCCTCCCCCTCTTCGGGGAGTCCCAAAAACCGGACGCAGGAGTGCAGCGGAAATCGAATCTTGTGGGTCAAGAGAAAGTACTTTCGTAGTTTTACTTAATTTCAACTCAAAGTTCTCATTATGGTAGAACTTTGTATTCCAAACAATCGTAGGATTGTTGTTTTCGATTTTGACGGTCTCATCCCTCGCGGAAAAATTATGTCACAAGAATGACAGCAAAATTTATTTTTCAACTAATGATGTAACAAATAGGTAAGTTAAAAAAAAAAATGATGAGATAGAATCGAGTGAAATACAATTTTGAAACGCTCAATTCCTTTCAGAGAAATAGCATTTTGAAATGCGCTTATATTTCTTAAAATAGTAACAAAATGGCAGGAAATTAAAAATCAAAGCTAAAAAAATTCTTAACCAAATGAACTTTCCAAAAAATGTGAAGATCCTTACTTTGTAGTACCTGGAGTGCAATTTCAGACACAATAGGAACCTCTTGGTTTTAAGCGTTCTGCTGAACCAGGCTGATAAACTTAGTGGCAAATTAAAAAATTTAAGGGCATCGCATTTTTACATGGTGGGTGGAGTAAAGGCAATAGATATTTTTGTTCGTGAGTATAGCAAGGTTAGCGTTCTCACGAGTACCTTCTTCCTGGAAGGTGACACTCCATATAAACACTTCTTGTCTCCAGCTCCACTATAACTTAATCACTGTTCAAATGAGTGCCGGTATTCTGAGCTTAGTCTATTGCGTTATCGTGACCCTGCAAAACGTCATCATCACATCTATTTGCCTTATTTAGGTAAAATGTAAGTTTACAGCAACATCGTTTTGCGAGGAGACCTCAAGAAACCGCCAGGCTTATAACAGAGGCCACCTCGAATGTAAATATATCTGCAAGTAAAATGCTGCACGTGTGCGGCCTGGCCAATTCAGGATTACTTAAGTAAAAACTCTAACATCTTTAAAGCTAGGAATAGCTTTGTAAACAAGTGATAGATGCTGGGAGCTGGAGAATATATTCTGAATTTTCGGACCTTGGTAGAGAATTGTGAATTGCTTAAGATTAGTAAGCAGTAGCGGATCCAGGGGCCACCCCCCTCTTGTCTCAGGGTCTGGATGACCGTCCCCCCCCTTATCTGAAGGTCTGGATTCACCACTGTTACGACAAGAGTGCGATCGATGCTGGCTGTTCTAGTGCCATGATAGTTAATTGAGAACTTGTTACAAACAAATTAAGAAACATTGGAGGCAACAATTGATTATGATAATAAAACATAAATTTGGTTTTTTGAAATGCGTTGATTTGAAAAATATATAGAATTCCTAATTTTGTGAATAAGGAAGCAGAATGGGCTCAATAGTCCGAGTTGGTGATAGCTCGCACAGCCCACTTTTGCAAATAAAAAATTAAATTTAAGTTAGATACCCATGTAGATGACCCGGTGGAGTTACAGTTACCAACATAAGGACAAATTAACGTATAGCACAATTTTAAATATTATACCAAGGGATTTTAGTGATTTGTTTGCATACGAAGCTAAAATATACAGTATAATACAGTGACTTTATTATCTCTTCCAAAGAAGTTATTCTGAGATAATTTACAAAGGAATAATAATTACCTTACTGTTACAAGCATTCACAAGAAACACTACGCTAAAATAATTTATTACGATCAATATATAATAAACAGTTCACGTCTTGCATTGTTTTAAAAATTACTGTTACTAAAATTATGTTTCCAGGTAAGATGCTCCTCGAGATATGCACCAAGAAATTTTTTTATTACTTTGTTAAGAGAGTGATTTCCGAAGAAAAGTTTATTTTGTAGTTAAGTTTTGTCGGCCTCGATTTAAAGACAATATCATTGTTTTTTTTTAATATTGACCGAAAGTTTACTGCATTTTAGCCAAACATCAAAATATTTCAGTGCGTCATTAGTACAGATTCTAAGCAGTTGTCGTTAGCAAAAAGCAAAGGCTGAGTTAATTAAGAAGAATTAGGAAGATTGTTTAAGCATACTATAAAAAAATAAAGGACCAGGGATGGAACCTTGAGGGACACCAAACTTAAAGGTCTGCAATAAGAGACAAGCTAGATCGAATTGAACAAATTGTTGGCGGCAATTGCAAGAAAAATAGGTTTTAGGCCACTGCAGAGCTTCACCACGACTGATACCGTAATGTTACAACTCAGCAAACAGGATTTGATGGTCAAGAGTGTCAAATGCTTTGGAAAGATCCAAGAAAACACCTGCAGTGGTTTCATGTTGATCTCGATTAAGGAAGAAATTTGGTTTATTAAGTGAATTAACCCAGGTAATGTCGAGTGATTTTTTTCGGAATCCAAACTGACAGTAATGTAATATTTCGAATTTTTCAGCAAATTCTATTAGGCTGTTGCACATAACTTTTTCCAAAAAAATAGAAAAATTAGGTAGCAACGAAATTGGTTTACAATGTAGGTAATATAGGGAAGTTATCATAACCGGGGGCTTGCCCCGAAGCGAACATGCAGCAAATGTTTTCCACTTCAAATGATTAACACTGAAATCTTGGTGTACGCCAGAATATATTAGAGAGTATAAGGTTCTCATATACGCCAAACGGCAAACGTCAGATTCAAGTTGAGAATTTCTTAAAATAGAAAATCAGCGGATAAAAAAAGCTCAAATTAATTTTTAGGGATTGAAAATTGCGTGAAACATAGGTGTAGAAATAATTAACAGTAAACGACAAGTAAAGGGGAAACTTTATCACGTGGTACAAATTCGCGTTTGCCGTTTGACGTAAACGTGATGTTTAACCTCTCTATTAACAAGGTATACGCGAGCGCAAGAATAGGTAATGTGGAGGAACAATTTTTCAAGTATAGGTTAGACTGGTAGACACTTATCAATGGATGCTCCACGCTTGACTGGTTCATAGAAGCTTCTCGACGGAACTCACACTGAACTTCTTAACCCTCAAGTTTCTATTTTAGTTTCCAATCTTTGTGTCACCGCTAAGCTTTTATAGTGTGATAGTGATTAATAAACGGAATAACATGTGCGTTATGTTGTTTATCAAGCGTGAGGTCAAGATGGCTGGATATTGGCCAAGTTGGTTTTTGAGTATTAATGGACCGACACGAAGTCGAGTCCAATAAAGACACAAAAAGGAGGTAGGCCAATATCCAGCCACCTAAACAGAAAAAGCTTCGACAATGAACGATTTATCATATGGCCAAAAAGGGGACTTTTTTCTTGCCGGACCGACGCGGGAAATCGCGATCGCGAACGCCGCTCGGGTAGCCAATCAGAAAACAGGATTTGCTTCATTTTGCTCGCTCGGGGACTCAGCCATATAATAAAGAGCCCTGAGTTCTTGAATGTCCGTTTTGTCTACTGATACAATTAAATACTTGCTGGTTCTAAGAATTTTTATTTCCAAACCCCCGTTAGGTTTTTTGATATATTTTTCTTAAACTGAAAGTGAAGAGAAGTTCTATAGTTGAATCACATCAAACTCCTAGACGGACCTAGAAGACAAGTCAAAAAACTAAAAAGCAACCCAGGTCGCAAATGCTCTCTGATTTGTCAAGATGGTAAACTTAATTAACAGAGATACAGCATAAGCTGTCAGTGTGTTCAATCAAAATTTGAATTTTGAAAAACCGGAAAAGCTGTGTTGCTGTGAAACCGAAGCTGTGAAACCGAAAGCGCTAAATCGCCAATTATAGGCTGTGTGATTCAGAACGGTCAGTGATTGAAAACATGCATCTAAAAATGAGCACTAGAAATGCAGCAACTGAAAATGAAGAATGATCGACTCTGCACCATTCTCTCCTTACCAAACACTCTAAAGTTTTACAAGTTTTCAATCTGTTAAAATGGATTAGCACTTTTATTTCAAACCAGCTAGCCATAAATAAGAGTTCACTGTAGCACGTGCCATGTTTTTGCTGCGCTGCGCTCTCTTCCCTATCCATTATATGGACCCGGAGAACGATGTTGCCCTTCTAACAGTTTCAAGCAAACGTGTAACACGTACATCGTATATGAACTTAACACTCCGTAAAGAAATCAAAATCAGCAACGATAACACAACGTCTTCGGGTACTTGATTAAATCAATTTTCACCGCATTGTTATTTTTGAGTAATCATAATAATCTTAGAACATTACCCTAAATTAGACCGGTGCAGTTTTTCCCACTATAAACTCGCACATACAATAACCGTGGAAGAAAGAGTGAACCTTTGATTCATGATCAATATTATATTCACATCAAAGAAGGTGAAATTATGAAATGATCGTTGCGTCACTGGTGTCGGTTCTCCGAATCGTTTCATGTAAATCAAAGCCTACCCCTGCCCTTGCCCTAGTGCTGACTGAGCCGGCTGCATGATTTCGTGGTTTTGATTGGATACAATTCGTGTGATCGGCTTATTACATGTATCATTACCTACGACCTGAAGTAGTATTTTAAAATTCACCACGAGGTTTAGACAAAACAAAATATAAAAAAGTAGAACATGCTTACGTGATGATTTCTTCACGATGTTAGGTAGGATTCCTACTGGATTGCATTTAGTGTAATATTTTTTACAATAGCTTACCTGGTACGCCAACAAACAGAAATCTCAGTCCCGCGTGAAGCTAATTCTTTACCAGTGAAACCGAAATAAACAGTGTTTTTACTTCATTTTCTATCACGCTCAACTGCGTTTCCAAGAACCAACAGACCAACCCAATAAAAATATTTTTAAAACCTCAAGTCTTTAAAGGAACAGTATCCCGTTACTGCGCATGCACCAAACTTTGATTTTTGGACAGGATGTCGCGAAATCAAAAGATGCGAGGAGAGTGAGAGAACCTTGAAAAATCCGTTTGCATCGCACTTGACCGGGTTCAATACGACACGAAAACTTCTCAGGATTACAGATCAATGATATATTGTTGCTGTTAAGTTTCGATTTGGGCCAAATCTGGATTTTTTGGCGTTACTTTTATTGCCGTTGGCCGGAGGACCAAAAGATTGGAAGCACTTTGATGCCGATTGAAGGCTTATTTCTTCTGCTAGCTTCCATACAAGCTCAGATAATTGTGAAAGGAATACGCAGAAATGAAACGGCAACAATAAAGACTGTAAGAAAGAAACCATTGAGACATTGATGTGACTGAGGAGATCTTGTGGAGGGGAGCATCGTGAAGCAGGATGTTTTGCAACAACGCGTTAGTAAACTTTTTTAAATGAATCTCCCTAACGGCCGACAAAATCAAACAAACAGGCGCTACATGTTTAGAAAAACTAGTGCCATGAAATCATAATATAATTTTTGACTAGCCTTTCTGATGATTCATAGCGTTGACATTGCATTTTTATTTATGTCTTTCAAACGTTTGAGGCTAGAACGCGAGCAAATCAGGCAGATATTACTAGAATTGGAACAACTGACCTCTGATACGAGTTTCAAATCAGAAAATATGTTTTTAAAGCGAGCGGAACGAGATTTTCAGTCGCGAGGCGGCCCAGCTAGCGATAAAATCGCGATAAGTCTTCGAACCGCGAGCCAAATTTTTATATAAGACGAAAGACTTCTTTGAAAGTCTAAAATATTACTTGAGAATATAAACAACAAATCTCTGTCGGCGGTGCGGTCCGGAAGGAAATCTTGTCGAGTCAATATGACAGTTCTATTGTCTTTTGAAGAAAAAACAGATGACGCTCGCGCGTGCGCATAATCGGGACACTGTCCCTTTAAACACGTCCAAATGAACGAATCCAATATTATAACAGTTTGTTCATTGTGAACTGGCTGCAAATAATTTAAAAGGCTTAAAAGCCAATTTCTAGATATAGGGGAAGCAGTAGTTGCAGTCCACCAGTTATCAACTTCCTTTCTCTTCAACTTCCGCTCTACGATGCGGAGAAAAAAAACTATTTTCACCTTGCAAACTTCCCCTACATTTTCAGCAATTCGGTCACTTTAATTAGTTTGGGGAGTGGTGAAAATTTCCCTAGATTCTTCTTATTTTTAGTCGGAGAATCTAGTACGAGGAATTGCGTCCTTAAACCCAAAATCAATGATCGCGGTATCACCTGCAGCTTTTAACCCCTTCACTGCCAGAGTGTTTGATGGAGTTTTGTAAGGCGACTCTAACTTTTGAGTCTGCAGACGAAATCCTATGATGTCACCATTCAAATGAAAGCTCTCTGCCTGTACTTACACATGATGCTGTTTGTTTGTCAAAATTTTAGAAAATGAAATGTGGAAATTTGGTCGAAATTCGGCTTTGGCCACATTTGGCAGTGAAAGGGTTAATAGCCTGCGAGCAGGCTCACTTGTGCTGATTCGGGGAAAATGTTGGCGGTGGAGCAGCCATGACGCGAGGAAAACTGAGTCACTTTTCGTCTCGCGAGGGAGGACTCCACTGGGTGAAAATAAGCGGCAATGAAGAAAAAAGCAAACAAGAACACAAGCGCGTACAACAATTTTCCTATGCAGAAACAACTAGAACAATAGACAACTTTACAAAATTTGTCGACGTGATTTTCCAAGAAAAGCTAAGGTATATGACCTTTGTCAAATGTGTGAACGGAAAAATTTGATTGACTGGCAATATATCTTGTTAGGATACCTAGAACTGTGGCTCAAAGGTTATTCCTGGCTTAGCCAATCGTATTACATAGAATGGGCCATTTGCACGATGACATCTTTTTACTAGAATTCATTTCGCTTTTTCTTTCATATTTAAATTTGGTAGTCCCGGTGAGGTTTAATTAACAAAAGCTTTAATTTGCACAAGAAAGCAATACGCCGAAGGATGCTAGTCTTAGTAGTAAAATGACGCCATCGTGCAAATGGCCTATTGGAATAAAGAGACCGCTAATTATGGCCCATGATGGAGCAGTTTCAGTTATCGTTTGAGTAAGTCACGTGATTTGTCACGTGACCACTTTTCCGATACTTGTAATTTCAAATAGTAATTGGCAACTTTGTGACGGGCTTAAGAGAAGAAATCAAGTGATTACTTTTAATTTATAACAGAGCTCTCGCGGGCGTAAAGCACGTACAGCGGGGCACCATTGGTAAGGAAAAATGGTAACCCATAGATGGGAGAAATTTTGGTAATTATCGTGACCACGTCCAACCGTCTATTCGCCCACGCATGTAAGCCGGTGTGAAATTTCCCAACCAAGCACCCATGTGTTTTGGCCGTAAATTACATGGCCACCTGGATTCTTAGAGAGAAATAATAAACCATTATTTATTACTGTTATTATTATTATTGTTATTAAAAAAAGAGAACAAAGCTGAGTCTTTTTTTTCAACTAAGTTTTGATGTCTACACTGATGTGGATATCAGAGAAAGAGCAAGAGATCAAAAAAAGAAGAGTGGTGCGGTCAGAAAATGAGAAATACTAGCGAACGAAAATGAGCGGCAATCAAGAAAAAAGCAAACAACCTCGTTCCTAGGGTTCTCTCTCTTGCTTCGTAAAAGAATCCCGGTTGCGGATGGTCACGTGGCTCGTGCAACGACGGCAAAGAAATGTGCAAAAAAGCATAATGCACGTGTAGAGTTGTTGTTTTGCCGTTCTCGTCGACGTCGTCGTTAGTTGCTTATTATAAGTTCCCTTTTATAAGCTGATTGCGCGGGTATTTTGAAAATGTCAAGAACACCCTGACAACACCCGAAAAATACTATTGCTTAATGCAAGCTCCTCATGTAGACTATGTCAAACTATCGTGGACCAGAAACGCTGCAGAAATATTTTCCTGGGGCGAAGTGTATTTTTCAGTTCTTTCCGCGGCGGAAGAAATTTGTGAAAGCCCGCTACCTGAACTTGAGCTTTTATGCAGACCATGCGACAGACGGCTAACAAACTACAAGAATCATTGGTTATCATAACTAGCCGAAAGCAAAACAGTTTGCAAGCAACTCAGAAAATCAAGCACCGTTAAGAAGTAGGGATTTTCTCCCTACCCCAGGTAGTATTTCATCGTCCAGTCGACAAAATTTAGTGGAAGACCTATTCCCGCTGCGCAATTTATTGACACACATTTCCACGGGACCAGTTGCAACCAGGATTGTTTCTCGAAGCAAGAGAGAGAACCCTATAAAGCAAAAGCAAACAGGAACACAAGCCCATACGACTTTTTTTGTGAGTACATACAACATTTCATCCATAAAACGTGTAACTAGAAATTTCTGGAAGTTTCACATTGTAGTCGTGCAACAAAACGGCAAAGAAATATGCAAAAAACGTGATGCACGTGCAAAGTTGTTGTTTCGCTAATTAGACCTATTGAGTTTTTGTCGTTCTTGTTGCCGTCGCCCTTTGGCTTTGTTTAGCATTTTATGGTTTTTGATAAACACAGTGTACTTTCTTTTGCTTAAACGCGATAACATATTTCACACATTTGACATCTTGGCAGTGGTTTGTAGTTTATTTTTTTTAAAGTAAATCAAGTATAAACGAGAGCTTCGCTTTTAGCCTAGGCTAAATGTATATATTACTTCTGTTGTGCGACAACTATTCTCACTCGTGAGCTTGCATTGGCCGCCATACAAACGTCTGTAAAGTTTCGCGACTTTGTGAAGCTATATCCTGCTAGTTAGTTTTCTAGAAATCACTCTCTAACTCGGCAACTTAAGCAGTTTTAAGGCGCTTTTCGCAGCGTTGTCGACGGATGTTCGCCAACTGGTCCAGTTAAAAGTTGAAAAAAAGTGGAAGGGTTTCCGTAAATTCTTAGTAAAAAGATAATTGATGCTCTTTCTAATTGCAGTACAGTAACTGTTCATTAGTAGGATGCCTCATTAATGGAGCGGTCTTCGGCAAGAAATTTAACAAAATTCAGACATTGAGAGCTGCCACCAAATTCAGTGAAACATTAAAATTACCGCTCAAAAAGTTGGAAGAAGGTATTAGAAATAACACAGTAAATACAAAGGGAGGTATGGATGGACAAACTTGATTGCAATTGTGGGTCATTTGAAAACTTGTTTACCCACTGCCAGTGTTTTAACATGTAGAGTTCATTTTTGTCGTTTGTAACGAACGATATGATGCTTGTTACTGGGCTGCCCCTTTCAGGGCTGTCCAGTTATAAATTCGGTTTTCGGTCGTCTGTGCAGAAAAACGGTCCCCCGGGGGAGGGAAGACACGAGGGTCTGGTACCGAGAAACGATGTTCCCACAAATGGTTTCATACGATTTTCCCCAGCACGGACACCTGCACGAATACTTTTTATACCTCGTCTCCGCTCCCCGGAAACCCAGAAGGCGTTGCGAACCTGAAGAAGGCTATTTGCGTTGTTCGAAGCGATTCGATCATAGCAGTCACTCTATATAACTTTTTTATTGTTCGAGTTTAAGTCAGTTGATGATGACACAAGTTGGCGCTGGGAAACTCAGAGAAATGCTCACGTTCCATACAAACCCACACGCCGTTCATGTTAGGTTCACACTAAAAGATGACTGTGAGCGTCAGGTTTGGAACGCCGGGGCCGTTTCGTGAACTCAAAGAGAGAATTATCGATCGATGAAGTACATGAGCCATTAATAAGCCAATTTATGAGCAAAGTATTTCACCAGTTGACGACACTATGGCTAAAGACTTGATTGTAAGCTGTCGTACTCAGTGAAGCGAACAAGTCAATTGCCGATGAATGTCAAGTGAATCCTGATGTTACGAAATGGACGTCCATGAGCGAGTACGAGCGAGGGACGTGACAACTTTGCCATGTTAGAAGACTGTCTCTTGTGTTGGGAATGCCTCCTAAGTTATCCAACACTGTCACAAGCGATTTTTAACACTATTTATTTCTCTCACGATCTCCTTAGTTTTACAAGATCTAAACTCTCTCCCGCACTGTTCCCCGAGATCCTTACACAGACAACTATCCCTATTCTGACAGGTCGTCTACACTCTTATGATTTACGATCTAATTGCATTGTCAATCACGATTTGACCCTAAGTTCTCGATTACACGTCATTCAACACTTCGATACGATATGCACTGAAAAATATTATCATAAACCGACGCAATTCCGACATTTCCTTTAAATATTTCCTTTCTATTTAATCAGGATGATTTAATTCAACACACGCCACTTTGGAGGTCTAAATTTCGGATACTGAGGATGAAGAAGACAAGGACAAAAATAGGAACTTTGAGAATTTCTCACACAAGTTCAAAGCTTCACCGGAACATCCCCAGTCCGGGAGCTTTCACAAAGACCAACTTGAGGAAAATCCGAAAATAGGAGCTATTACTGGCAAGGTTTGGTGACTGAGTAGAGCATACAAGTGTAGCCCAGGTTCGCGGTTTCAGGGGGTTTGCTTTTGTTTGTATCTGTATCTTGCTGAGGTTTTATCCGATTAAATTTGTAGATGATCTTGTTATCACAATTCTGAGTTTTCGCCCATTCAGTAAGCACGATATATCAGATGTATTGATGTCAGCATTAGCGAGTTTCAAAAAACATGCCTTTGTAAATTTTCAGCTTGCGTGATGTTTCTTGTACCGTTTTATGGAGATGTAAGCTGAAGTCACCGCAAAATAGGAACTTAATAAAGAGTGGGCGCTTTCCATTTAGGAAAAAACCCCGGAAATTTCGGTGGTAGCAAAAGTGGAATTTCCAATGGGTAGAAAGTTGTTCCATTTGGTCGTAAACCCCGGTACGTCGCGGTGCCCGACGGTGAACCGGGAACTGGTACAAACCACGAGAAACGGAAATAGAACACGACATTCCGTTCGGAAATTCCAACCGGGAAAACGGGCCCACCTTTTTAGATTTTCCACTTTTTCTGGGAATTTTCCAGTGGGACGAACCGACGAAACGTGTTCCATTTACCGCCGAACCGGAAATTCCGGAAATTTTGACTAAATGGAAAGCCCTCGGTGTAATACATTCATTTAGAAACATAATACACATGACTTACACGACCTTTATTTTCCTACGTTCAGTCTTTTTAATATCCAACGACTGTGAATAGTGTTTCCATATTGTTTAGCTGGCACAAAAACTTCGGAGGAGTTATAAAGCGGCATAGTTATCTGCCATGAAGAAAAGTTAGTCATGGGTGTCGTGAGACAAACAGCGAATTCGAGCGAATTTTTAGCTCATATCGGTATCAGATAAAAAAAAAAGTGTTATCGATCTTTTCATCTATTTACCTTGTTTAAAGTGCGTGCTGATGAAAGCAACATGCGAGCGAGAAATCTTTAAACTTTTTTAGGTCACAAAATGCAAAGGTTGTTATTCCTTTAAGTTAGAGAAAAATACCAAGAGGAAAATATTAAAACTGAATATTTTTTATCTTGAGGAAAAAATAGTGCGTTTTCATGTCAAGACTGCAAATTAGGATCGTCAATTTAAAGTCTCAGTGTAGTCAGTGAGGCCCGTGGATCGGGATCAATGGGTAGTTGGCTGTCTGTTTTAGTAAACTTCTGGGTTTCATGCAATACAATATTTCTGTCTAGTGTAAATTAGCTCAGTGGCGAGTAGCTGACCTTGTCGCATTTTATGCTCTTAGAACGACAATCATTTTTGAAATTTCCGGTTACGTCAAATTAATCACGTTATATTGTCACGCCATATTTTGGGAGACAGAGGAGGGATTGGGGGACGGGTGAGTGAAAATAATGCAACCCTTTTCCTGCTTAGAATTTAAGACTAACTTGTTTATTTTTATTCATAATGGTGGAATTTAAAAGTTATTATTCAGCCCCCACTTAAAAATGGTATTCATTTTTTTGTAACGAAAGTCTTTCAAAAGGGTACAATGTTCTGGATGAGTTTATGTTTCAGTCTCACATGAGATTCTGTCTCACGCAATGGTCGGCGACAAGGTTTTATGGTAGGCTGAGATAGCCGCCCCCTCCCCTCAGAAAAGAAATAGCCCCTTGGCCTTTCGGCGATTCTTGTTTGACACATTTGATAAGTAAAGTTCTATAGCAAATACGGACGCGTAATTGGCATTTTGAACAGAATGAACAAGACAGCCGTGACACCGTGGAGCTGTGTCATGTGGATATTACTGTTTTAGGTCAGTTCTTTGCCGTAAACATATTAGTGCCTTAATACACAGAATGCTTCTGTAGTGGCTTGAAGAAAATATCAGCCAAATATCGTCAAGGATCACAA
Organism: Porites lobata; assembly: GCA_942486035.1. Taxonomy (NCBI): domain Eukaryota; kingdom Metazoa; phylum Cnidaria; class Anthozoa; order Scleractinia; family Poritidae; genus Porites; species Porites lobata. Next base: position 1,224,215 of record CALNXK010000040.1, on the reverse strand, counting down.
ACCATGATAATAGCCTCAGTGTACTGTTGATTTTTGCAAGCTTTTTTTGCTTTTAAGCTTGAAAAAGTTGGTCCAATTTTTTCAAGTTTCAATGTCCATCTTTGCCATCCGAGGCAACAGAAGACGGGCAACAGTTTCGATTCTTAAATGTAGTCTTAAATAACAAAACTCGACCATTATTTTTGGAATTCAACTGATGCCGAGACCGTTTTAGCCTTTTGAAAAGATAGCCAGAAGCGTGACAAAACCCCTTTAATTAAAGCCGTGTAATTCCAGAACTGCTTTCTGCAGCTGTCAGCAGATGATTAGTCTGCTACACAGCCGTTTTTAGTGTCGTCACGCAACGCTCCTCCCCACAGGGAGGAGCGTTGCGTGACGACACTGAAAACGGCTGTGTAGCAGACTAGCAGATGATAAGCGCTGGAAGATTTTTGGATGGTTAGGCAATGCCGCTAATTGCGCATGCGACCGCAGGCGAGGATGGAATAGTCAAAATTGTGTCCCCTGAGAGCCTTTTGGTTCATCTTGCACAAGAATCGACAGCAAATCTGAATCGGCAAAAAGTAGATGACCCAAACTCAGAAGATAAGCGATAAGCTAAATACGGTAAAGCATGATGCTGTGACAGCCGTGGACATCACGAATTTTATCAACATCCGGAACTGCCACCAAATTAAGTAAACACTGTGGCTATATGGCCCGTAACCGGTCAAGGTTTTCAAAACACTAAATGACCGACAGTCCGGTATTTTCAATAAATTTGACATCCAAACTATCGTATGTCGATTGAGAAAGGTCAAGCGATCCTGAAATGCTTTATAGATCTCAAGTCTGGCGTTTGGTTCACGCTGGGCTCAGAAAACGAAACCATGTTTTGTGACACTTACAACTTTTTTCAGGTCGACTGCCGGTCAAGATTGTCAAAACACTAAATGACCGACAGTCTGCTCTGCTAGCAGAGTCGCTTCGATCTTTTCTAGATAAGTCGGGAAAGCGGAAAGCGGAAAGCGGAAAGCGGAAAGAGGAAAGAGGAAAGAGGAAAGAGGAAAGAGGAAAGAGGAAAGAGGAAAGAGGAAAGAGGAAAGAGGAAAGAGGAAAGTGGAAAGAGGAAAGAGGAAAGAGGAAAGAGGAAAGAGGAAAGAGGAAAAAGGACAGAGGAAAGAGGAAAAAGAGGAGAGCGGAAAGAGGAAAGAGGAAGCTGAAAAAAGTTCTAAGGGTCACAAAACATGGTTTCGTTTTCTGAGCCCAGTAAACCAAACACTCAACTTGAGATCTCTAAAAAGTTTCACGATCGCTTGACTTTTCTTAATCGACATATAAGCAGGCGTGACTCTTCGCGACTCCCTTTCTTCTTTGGAAAGGATATAGACAGCAAACTGGTTCCATAAACACCAAGAGCCATACTTGAAAACACTCATTAAATGGCCATAAATCGGCTCGGAAACCACACAGGAAATAAGAAACACACACGCGAGGTTAGCCGATTTTTACTTAGATCCTTTCACGATGATTCGTAGGCCACAGAAACAATTGTTTTTTGTCCCATACAAATCCTTACGCAACAGTACCCATGGTCATATTTCGAGCTTGGGCCACAATGGAAAATTTCCATAAACGACATGGCCTTAAAGCAGCGACAAAAGACTAGATAAAATGGTGACAAATGACATAAAGATGGGTTCAATACCGACGGGGATATGGCCTACTACTTTTCAAAACAAGAAACTACCGTATTTGAAACTCAGACTGGGGACTTACGAAGGCCTCAATAGAGAGCTTGCTCGCGGGCTGGAGTACATTTGGACGGTGATCCCCCTCCCTCGTCTCTTTCCCTACTCTGACTTACCTTCAAATTAAGGTCCTGTTCTTGCTCCTAAAATACTCTCCCAGTTAACAGAGTCAATTTCCTAGAAGGCAATCCGGAAAGAAATTTCATTCATGACCAGCGTGCAAACAATCACTACGTATCTGCCCAAATGTCTGGTACTTTAGCTCACATTACTGATATAAGAGACGTCTGCAGTTTGCACAACATTTCCTAAATATTGCAAGTAATAGAGAAGATACTTATAGAGAGGTTAAGAATGTTAGCGAGGATCTGCGTCAGCAGACATCATTTATGTACAAACAGTCAGTATTATGGTATGATAAAAAAGACTATTCTATTTAGAATAAACATAGCGAGACGTCGTGCAGGGCTGATAACGTTAAACGGTATCATCTCTTTGTTTTGCGACAAACTTTATTACCGACATCAGGTCACAACTGACATAATACATTACTACAGTTCATGTCGTGAATAGCCAAAATCAACAGTGAACTGTGAACACATTCCAAGCAGCAGATATTGCGAAATAAACTGACAGAGATGGTAAAAACCATACTGAGAACCACCTTGAGATTTCTACCGATCTTCAACGAAGCTGCTTTTACCTTTTCCTGACTAACTAAGAGCATACCATACCCCCCGGGGGGGGGGGTACTCGCAGAAAAATTGGGTAGGGGTGTGCGGCCCGCTTCCCAAAACCCTTACCCTATTTATAACCAAAATCTGCGATTTTCCCTACCCTATTTATGACCTAACCAAAAATTTGATACCCTATTTTGTGAGGGGCTTTTGTTGCTTGTATTTTCTAGCCTACAAAGCAGCCGGTGGAGAGGAAGGCAAAGCGCGGATGGAAGGAGGGGGACATGATAAGGAAGTAGCTTCTTCTAAAAAAGTGCATTCAAGACTACAGTGCAAAAATCGTTACCCTATTTATGACCAAAATGGCGGCAAAATAGCCAAAATCGATACCCAATTTATGACCAAAACGGCTGAAAAACCCTACCCTTTGGGGCCGCACATACCTATATAGCCCATATTAGGGAGTACCCCCCCGGGACCATACCCTCCAGAAATAGTAGGAGCCGGCTTCAGCAACTCCCCTCCGCACCCCCTATGGGTTGTGGGTTGCCCAATATCACACAGTGACACAGTGGTACACCGTAGATCAAGATACTATTTAGTGTGGCATGTTGCAGACTGTCGCCGCTGTATGCAATCGCTGAACTGTATAATTTTACTTATCAAAATGAGGAACAACACAGTCACGTCCTTTTTGTTCGTTTTTTGAGATGTTGCTCATGCTACTATAAAATGTAAACAAACCTTCTTTGCATAAATAATTTTGTTTCTTCTACCTATCGCATGGCATCGTTTAAAGAATAACAGCTGAGATAAGATAACAAAGACGACAGCTGATCTATATTGCGAAAGTTTTAAAAATTCAGGAAAAATGTAGTAATCGGAAATAGTTACCCTTTGGTTAGTTTAATCAAGTTTACGCCTTTCATTCTACTTCTCGTTTACATTCTGCACATAATAGGATCTAAAATTTCTATCCAGTCATTAGAAGAATGTAAAAAACGATATAACAGACAGTTTGGGAATGGGTGACCTGTAAATCCTGTCTCACTGAGACACTCAGAGTGATCCCCGAGGCCCTTTTTAACTCGTGGATTACGCTTAGCTAAGGAACGAAGAGATCTATTCGGCTAACTCGATGTTGTACTCAATTCAAACCCTTTGGGAATAAAACGTTTTGTTTCAGGAATTTCCATATCATTTAAATGTGAACGCCACATTATAATACAAATACAATACACAAAGAATCTTATCCTCGGGAGATTTGAATTGGGTACAACACTGAGTTAGCCGCATAGGTCTATTATCTTGGGCACTGCGATATGCAAATGTATCACTCACGTGTAGACACTTTTGTAATAAGTCGGCTCGCAAGGGAGCGGCCGATATCACAACGGCAATTATCGTAGATCGATCGTTCCCGAACGTCACTGCGATCAGGAGGTGCTGACCTCGCATTGTGCCCAGAACGTTTGATGTTAAGATTTTGTAGCTTTCACAGGACGATACGTTGTCTTCATGTGGGCTTTGAATGTTTCAAATTAGCACTGTGACTAACTTTGAGACAGAAGTTTATGAACTTTTGAAGCTTTTTTACTTGTCCAGGCGATAAACATGACGAAGAGAACAGCAATTGCTCTTCCACTGCCCAAGATCACAAGGAGTATATTACACCTGCGATTCTACTCAATGAAACAGTCTCAAACTCTGACGACTTTATTCTTGTTGCTGATAAACTTTATTTATACAAAGTTAAAATATCAGTACGATAATAGAAAATAAATAAATTCCCTATAAACTGTTTTACAGATTTGCCGTTTGGGGCTACCGATCAGCAAACCTAGAGTGACTTTGCCCCCTTTCGTGGCTCTTGAGTGAGGGAATTCGAGTTACCACACAGTAATCTAGTAAGCAGGATTGTAGCGGCCAACACAAGCGAAGCAATTTACGACAACGACCTTGAGTTCGCAAGCGACGACACACTATAAAGGGAGGAAATATTTTACGGACACGAGTCTTGAATCGTTTATTCAACGTGATCATAGGATCCAAGTCCTTATCGTAAACTGAAACATGAAATACAAAAAAGGCTAAGCTAATTTCTAACGTACAAACTACATTCCAATCATTCCATTGCAAAGTTGCAAGTTACACTAAGTCTAAGCCGAAGAAGGTAAACGAATCAAGAATTAAGAAAATAATCGAAAACGAATTAACAAGTACAAAATTCGAGATTATAAAAAGATACATCTAAAAACAAAGCGAAAACAGTTCAATGAACTATAAAGATCCGTAGAACCATAAGGTCGAAATACAAACAAAAACTGAAACTATATAAAAACAAAAGAGACAAACTACTGCAAAATTCTGAAAAACAAACTCTAAAACGTACTATTAACCAAGTGAAAGGTGAGTTACATTTTAAGTAACATCAACCAACCTATGCCACGTGGTAACATGGTTGAGGAAAACATGCGATGAAAAAACTGCTAAAGGAGTCTTGTCGAAAAGGTTAGGTATAAAAGGAGACTTAAACACTTACATAACAGTCCCGCTTGTAAGAGCTTCACCAAACAACTTCCAAGATAAACTGGACAAACTGTACTAACGACGAACACGACTTATCGTTTGCCCAAACAAAGCCAACTAACAAATATGCGGTTTGAGCGGAACTTAAGTAATCGCGTCCCTAATGGACAAGGAATAACGTCATCTTGCGGTTTAACGTAATACAATACAAATTAAATCAATAACGAATCAATATTCGGGAATAAAGCGTGGTAGCCGTTACAAGGATTATAAAAATAACTCCTGCATACAATTTGCACGTAAAAATGTTGGACTTTGCCCTTTTTACAATTTGTACTTGAAAGAACGCAAATTGTTTAGAGATTAAGGCCTAGGCCAATCGTCCAACTTTTCATGAGACGAACCAAACTCTGATTTGGGTCGACCTAAATTAAGTTAAGACGATAGTCTGCTGGGTCAGTAGAATCGAACGTGACTTTGACAAGCTTAGATAATACCGGTAGACTAATTGCAAGTTCATTATCAGCTTTCATTTCTAAAATACTTAATCTACGAGTTAGCCATGAGCACCCTTTGATTTTACATTCAATTTAAGTTATTTATATTTTCTTATTCTGCTTGATGAGTTAAAATGAGTTAGGAGCGTTCAGCGGTGAGTTGACCAACATGGAGGTTGAGTTTTATAAGCTCCTCGAAACTTTGAACTTCTCACTTAGTTTTCTGTTATACAGCCTTTTCTATCATCCCGTTTTAAACATGCCTGAATCTGTTGCTAGTCTCAAGAAAGAAAACTAAGTCCTTAAGGCGCAAATTGATTCTCTGTCAGATACAATCAAAGGGCTATAAGCAAAAGTTGATCAAGATTTAAGATATCGTCTGGAACCAACGCTAGTCATCCTCCCGATGAAGAAGTTGAAAGCCTATAATACCTTAACGACGGGTTTGATGTGATTTAACTCATTTCAAGAAGAAGCGAAAAAGTAACTGAAGTAAATTAGTGACGAACTGGTCAATTTGAGAACGAACGTAGACACCATCGGAAAGCCATTGTTGAAATCGGCGAATAAGTTTAATGTCAAAGTCGTTGGGCTACCTGAGGTTAACTTAGGAGTATCTTCACAACAAACATTTGCAAGCTCCTTGTGCTTTAGCCTGTTTAGGGCTTTAGGTGCTGATGTGTCTATCAGAGATATTGATACAGCACACCGTGTGCCAAAGAGACAAGCAAGTGGTGGGCTACGACCCGTTATTTGTAAATTTGTTCGCCGCCTTGCATGAGGCGAGATCATGGCTCGAGGAATGGAAGCTCGTAATATCAATCCTGCTAGGCTTAATTTTGATGAAAATGTGACCTATCCAAGCTCAACTAACTGACTAAATTATTTCCATTTTAAATTGAGGTAATCGTTATTTATCAAATTGACGTCAGTTTTTTTTATCATTTTTTATCCGAAAGGAAGTTTTACCGTGAGAAAAGAAAGTGTAAACAAACGCGTAAACTTTATTCAAGCGGTATTCAGGGCACTTGTTATGGAAAAAGAGTAGCTCACAGCAAAATTCTTGAATGGCAATTATTATTCATTCAAAATATTTCCCCGATTCTGATTGGCTAAAAGCATACGTTTAATTCACCATAACCAGTTACTGATGACCAAATTTGGAAGAAGTTTGACTTTAACGAGGAAATGACGTCAAAAATGCAGCGTTTTCGCAGGTTAAGGCACCGTCAACCGAGAAGACCTGGGGACGAGGTTGAGTTGTTTTGGTTGTGAACTTGAAAAAATGGCGCACATTTCACATGTTTCAAGAGTAAGAACTAGGCGAAAACAGCAAGAAGACAACTCGAAGGGCGGCATCTGCTATTTGGAGAATATTTGTGGAGCTGGACAAACCTAAACGTACTCTATCGAAGATGAACTGAACATCGATGGAGGTAAGCATGTGTTAGCTATGTTTTTAAACTAGGAATTATTTTGAATGAATAATAAAACAGTTATTGAATTTGGCTTTCGTATCATATGAAGAATTATGGAGATCTCGGAGGGTGTTATCCGCCTCGGCCGATAACACCCTCCTCGATCTCCATAATTTTCATAACATACTCAGCGTCATTCATTAACTGTTAAATAATGAATAAGAAAATGAATATCAATTCAATGGAACATGTACAAAAAAACCACTTCAAGTTTAATTCAAGAAGTTGAGTAGCCCGTCAGAACTGTTTCTTATAAGAATCTCACAGATCTAACCACCTGTAGTCTCACGATCACGTTTTGAGCTAATGTTATGAATGAACATTGATAGATAAATTATTTCTTGAAATTTTTTATTCAAAAACCATAAGTTAATCCTTACGGTGACGTCATAACCAAATTTCCTCGCCTCGATAGCTTCCCAAATTTTCTTAGTAATAGGCGTCCACCGCGGGCGTTTCGCGCGCGCGGAGGTTCCTCCATAAGAATAACTAATGATGTTCCTGTTCTGGATAATATTATCCACACTATGCCAATCTTAGCATTTTGAAATTTCCTGATATGGTTTACCTTCTCATAGGAAATTATCGCGAATTTCAAAAGTATTTTTTTTATACCAGATTTCTGGACACAGGCCTGTCCAGAGGGAATAGGCACGAACGGGACACATAGGTCCTATGCAAGGTGCCATCCCTACCCAATCCCACAACCCGTAAAGGTTGGCCACCGCACCAGGGTCTACGTCCCCTACTCTTTTAGTGTAGAGTAGTGTTGTGAGTTTTTTTACGTCCCACAGAACAGATTGGTGAAAGTGCTGTGAAAATTAATTAATCAATTGCCATTAATTAGGTGAAGCCATTAATTTTCGCGACCTTAATTAAATTAACACTAATTATTTTGGCTTCGAATTGTTGATACACCCCAGACGTTCTTGACACCATATAAAGAATTGGAAACAACGTAACGCAGGAAAAGCCGTTGAGGATGCATTGCAATACATCAAAATGTATGTAGCAGGAGTTTGAACCAAAACTGCCAAGAGATATTTTAGAAATGTCGAGGAACAAGTCATTCGACGTCAGAGCAAAGTTTGGAGCAATTTATAGTGCTTCTAAAACTAAAAAGTACCTTTTAAAGAATAGCGTGATAGGCAATCGGCTTTTGTTTTAAGAATTAGCAAACGTTGAATTTACTTGTCCCGAAAATTCAAACTGGTGGCTCCTTCTTCCTGATAGTAATTTAGTTTTGAAATTCCAAAACAATTTCACAACTGAATTTTGAGTGACTTTTAGTTACGGACTTCTGCTCCAACGATTTTTCTGAAATTCCTCTGGCATATTTATTATATCAATTAAAGCCGATACCAGAAATTTCAGTAAAAAATATCAGCAAAATTTTTTACTAGACGCGATTTTCTTTGAACGGTAGGGTCCTTTTAAGCGCTAATACTCAAGAAATATTTACCATCAATGAAATCGGAATATTTCTTATTATTGCCGAATGATATCTGTTGTTCTTTGCAAAGTTTCGCAGCCATCGCGTTAAAAACCAAAAAGTTATGACGGAAAATTTTCACAGTAAAATGCTCTAGTATTAATTACGGAGCCACCTTAACTCAGACGACGATCGAATAGTATCCCATGATGCACCTCGTTTCATGTTATATTTTCACTGCGTTCGTGACATATTATGATCAGTATTCTTCAGCACGCGCGGAGTGAACATTGCAGTGTTCGATGTGTATGGTTTCCAGACTTTTAACTTTTGAAACATTTTCGCGTGACTTAGCGTTAATTGTGTTATTAGACGCAAACTAGAAAGTATGCGGAAGAATGACTGACAAATAAGCTGACGTACATCAGTCTAACATCTTAAGCTAAGGGTTACCTTTCTGGGTTGATATTACGGCTTATGAAATAAGATAAATGGTACGCAGGAAAATCCCATTTTTTCCCATTGAATCACGACAGTTTTTTCATAAAGAGTAAAATGATGATTTGGGGTTTGGTTTGAAAGCTTCGACCGAAGCCGATTTAATGATATTCTTTTACATAAACAAATTTCAGTTACTTCCGCACGACTGAAAACTGAACCAGTCTTGTGGAAAATGCTTAAATTTAGACACCAAATGGTTACAGAAGAATGTTAAATTCTTTATATGCTTATACTAAACCACCACAAAAAGGTCAGTATTGAAGGGGGAACTGAAATGTTTTAAAATGTGTTTTATAAGACGGTGACACGTATACATGTTTACTGAGGAAACACTGCTCAGTTATTTCCGCCTTGCAAACTAAACTTGAAAGTTTTGCTGGTGCAGTCAACATCAAAGAATTATATCAAGCAACAAACAGCTAAAGCTGAAGGAGTAACGGTCAATGTGATTTCCTATCTACAAGCTACAAAATTGACGAGTTACAAGCCTTCTTCTAATCATTTTCCGCATATTGAATAAAGTAAACGCTGTAGTCTGGGCCAAATGTAGATTCTAAGTGCACTCAACATACCTGTGTATGGGCTGAACACCTTAATGAGTAACTTCAACCTTCTGGTCCTGTTCAGTCTTTTGCTTGTCAGCTTTATTTCCTTGGTAATGATAGAGTTATCGCAAAGATTTGACCACGAACTCCTGGCCTTGTTCAGGCGATAGTGTTGAGTACTTAGAATGAATATTAGCGACCCCGTAGTTGCTTATGATTGGTGCATTATGAAACGGCTATCTTTGGTCTCTCAGTGGGAATAACTACTTCGCTGCAACCCAGCTAATTCCGCAATCCTACCGAGCAAGGCGCAGGCGTAGCTGACATCATCCGCCCAGCAAATCATTCCCCATGATCATTGGGAAAAAATGTAAAGCCGCCCCGACCTCCAAAAAGTTTCTAATAAAATCACAGGTTCGAACGACTACAGTAATGAACATAAACCTGTTACAAGTAGTCCTCTAATAAGTTCTTTTGCTACCGAAGCGAGCTTCAAAGGGGTCCCGCAAGACATCCAACACAATAAACACCCGCTAATAAGAACCTAGAGGATTACAAAACCTCCTGGCAGAAATATGCCGCTTTAATACCCAAAATAAAAGAACCTGTTTAGCCAAGCAAGATTAAACAGGTTCTTATATGTGATTTACAGTTAAATCATGATAAAACAAATTTAACCAAGGGGTGTAACTTTGAGATTGTAACTTTTAATATAACAATTACGAACATACTGTACCAAACTGTATGTAAATTCGTTAATCAGTTTTGTTCGGGTTATAACATTACAATCGTGGATAAACACTTTTTGTTTAAGGAAATTTAAGGAATATTTTTAAGTAAGTAAGTACGTCTTTATTTATGGAGGGTAATAACCTACCTCGTATTTTGTGTTGGTTCGAAAGTAGAGATAAAAAACATGTACGGCAATGCTCCTTATTTGGGAGGTCCAATGGCCCTCGGCCTTATGCATGATTACGTCATACGCGCAAATTTCACCAGTAAGCCTCGTTTGTAAGCAGAACTCTTCGCATTTGCACTCTTTGGGCGTGAATATTCTTTTCATTTGTTTTGCCTCGGGAATATATTTATCAGGCAAAACGTGGCAACTTTTCGACTCAAAACGAGGCTTGGTGGTGAAATTTGCTCGTCTGACGTAAACATTCATGAGGGCCATTTGTGCTTGCTATTTAGTTGTACAGTACAAATGCAGTAAGCCCTCTGTGCATGTATCTTCACCCTCTGGCATAGTTTCGACGCAGCCATGGACGGCTTTTGCCATGGCCATTGAAACTAGATCGAGATATTGGTCCGGCTTAGAGGTCCGTACGTAAGAACGCAGATTGGGAAAGTCCCGAAACGACCTTTCTTTTAAGTCATACTAATCGCTGGTAAGTTTTAAGTTAACCAGCACAATTGTTGACACAGTGACGATAAACAAGGTGAACCACATGAAGCGGTGCGTAGTGCGCGGATCGGAGCATCATAAGTAATAAATTTGGTTATCTATGCCTCAAAGAAATTTTGGTTGGGGCAAAATCATCCTTCCATACGCCAGCCCCTTCATGTCAGCAGATAGGGCTTTCCACAAGTTGCTGGAGATTTCCGTGAAAATTTCTGTAATTTCTTAAAACGTTGCTTAAAAATTGCTCAAAAAAAGTAGAAGTTGCTTTATGTGACGAAGTTGCTAAAAAAAAACCAAAACTTTTGTTGCCCTTTTGCTTTATTTGATCTGATGCAAAAATATGCAAATTGTACAACAAAATAAAGAATTTCTAAGCATTTTTGGAAAATTTTGCGGCGTTGCAAAATAACTTTGACCTCAATTAAAACCAAAACATTTATGAGTAAAGACTACGCATGAAATGTCAGGAGCCCATGGCCTCATAGTCATGTGTTCCTGTCAATATCAATATTAATCTTGTAAGAATTTTAGTGTGAAAGGTTTGAACCCAGGGGTCATTTCAGAAGTAGGTAGAGTTTGATCGCCCGCGTGAGCGTAGTCCTGAATAGGACTGTTTTTGTTGACAGTGACTGACGTTACGACAACCTGTGCGGTAGTCACCTTCAGAGTCAAAGTGACTTGTATTAAGTCCGTCGATGGTATTATACTCTCGTTATTGATCTGATTGGTCAATTACGTCGCGATGTTATTGGTCGTCTGTCAGTTAAAGCCGTGATGTTATTGGCTATGAAGACTAGTAATGTAATTGGTGCGCTTCGATCCGTCTATTGTCACAGTTAAACGGTCGTCTATTGTTAATCAACATTTTCAGTTCTCCAGTCGTTCTCTCGTAGTTAGTTTTGCTTGATTTCGTCAATAAGTCATTTGTGTGGTGCCGGTAACTGTTGACTACGATTCAGTGGCGTTTGTTCCAAGTTAGTAAACCAGCTTTCTAAAACGAGTCGTTGATAGTAGTCTGTAGAATACGTAATACATTTAGCAGGGTCCCATGTTTCGTCTGTAAATGGTGCATGTTCAGACGGTGATTGTTGACGTCACCATCGTCGCTCGTTTGTGTTCGGTCAGTCGCGCGCTTAGGTTTCCGCCGGTTTCACCAACGTAAGTAGCCTGGTAGTCGCAGCATTTGATCTTGTATACTGCTCCCTGTCTGTCCTCAGGTTTGTCTTTGTCCTTGACATTAGTAAGTAGTCGTCGTAAAGTGGTTATCGGTTTGTGTGCAACACGTATATTGTAAGGTTGTAATATTCGTGCGATAGTTTCAGAAGTGCCTCTGATGTACGGTATAGTCGCTGTCTTAAAAGGGCCAGTGTTGATGTTGGTCTGATTGTCGGAATCAGTGTTACTGTGAGTGTTCCGTCTAATAAAGTCCATGTTGTAGTTGTTTTTACTAAAAACGTTGTGTAGGTAATCAGTCTTGTCTTGAAGGCTGTCAGGTGAGTCGCAAACTAGTTGCGCTCGTCTCGTCAAGGTCCGTACGGTTGTTGTCAGTCACTGTCAACAACAACAGTCCTATTCAAGACTACGTTCACCCGGACGATCAAACTGTACCTATTTTTGAAAAATTTAGTATAAGCCAAAAACAATTGTTGAACGAACTTGTTGAATGGACTTCGTCCGCCATTTTGAGTTTCCTTTAAAGAACCGCTGACCTAGTAGCCCGGCTGCATGCATCTTGCGCCCATGATCCTGACCCAGGGAGGAGGATCTGGCTCCTTTTTCACAGGAAATTCATAAGTTGTCTGCGAAAACACTGTGATATGTTTAAGAAAGGCCAATTTAAGCACAAAAAGCTGTTCCGATATTTCAGAATTGGTAGAAAACTAGAAAAATTGCTCACAATGCAAAAAGTTGCACGAAATACGAGAAGTTGCTAAAAAGTTGCCGATCAACTTGTGGAACGGCTTATCAGCAGATGTGAAATGTTACACTTGTTAGCTTGGAGTCCACGGCGTATACAATCTGTGTTCAACTTGATATTGGACATTCATGTGATGCTCATTTGACATGTGTCAAAATCGGGTATCCGCTGAACAGTATCACATGACTTATCCAGGGCTTAGAGGTACAATTCATTGAGGTGACCAGTTAAATTAAAGCTAGTTTTGCTTTTGATTGATCACAGGCTCAGGTCCAAATTTTCAGGAGTCTGCTTCCTAAACTTGAGACATAAAGCGTCCCACGACTACTTTGCTCTTGACCTCGGTTAAATCTATATACTGTGGAGTACACAAAGCGGGTTTATTTTGTGCTCAATATACTACTTGAACTCATCATTTAATCGGTGCTGGATTTCGGGTTGATCAAAGCTAAAATTCACTAAGTCCTGAAAGAAAACGTTTGATCTTAAGATTCTTTCTTAAACTGGTATAATAGGATAATCACTTCTGATTAATCTTTTGCTGTAGTTGTATAAGTCTTTCTTGAAATTACCGTAAACTGAAGTGTTTCGTTCTTTAGTTCAACCATTTAATTGTATTGAATAGGGGTGGAAATCTGTGTTAAGAAATGGTATATATGCTACTCCCGGTATATATATCCAAGAACTGCACAAAGACTAAGGCCCCGTTCACACGTGTCCGTTTTTGTTTGAAAACGGAGATTGTTTTAGTCCCCGGTCTGGCCTACCGTCCACACGTATCCCGTGAAAACAGTGACCGAAACGCATCTTCTCAAAAACGCTCTCCAGAGTGAAGATTTTTGAAAACGCTGGCCACTCGTTTATACGCCTGGGCGAACGAAAATGGAGGTTTTCGAATACGATGATGTCATACATCATTTACCTCTAGCACAACGCATGCTCTGTGAGGGATGCTATAGTATTTCCATTGTTTAGCATTTTCGCATGGATTCGAATACGCCACGTGTGGAGGCGTATTTTTTTGAAAACGGAGGAAATAAATCTCCGTCGTCAAAAATATCCGGATACGTGTGGACTGGGCCTAAGCTCTTCACAGTGGGAGCTACTAGTGCCAGTCCTCCATTGAATTTAAGTAGCCTTTGCCATACGCTGCTACTTTAGTATGTTTGCGCAGCCTGTTGCTGTTGTATCATTTCTTGAAGAAAAAAATGAGGAAGTCTTCATTCAAGGCTTATAAACAATGTATTAGTTATTTTTTCGCGATCTTCTCAGACGGAAAAACCAGGTCACTTTGGAAAGACCCTTTTTTTTATCTCGGAATGTCTGGTCAAAAATATGTCAAAAAGGTTCTGATTGACATTTAAAAATTGGAAACACTGCGACAGCAATGTAGAAACATGATTCTGACTGATACGTCGCGAAAAATTTCTCGTTAAGCCTGCGAATACAGCCATGCTCTTCAAGGCGTATTCCCAGGCTTTGAATTTAGTTGCACATCAGATGTAATCTTTGGTGACAGGGAAATCAAAAATTAAAAAAAAAAGTAGCATTAGCAGTTGGCTAGGAAGTGCGGGCGAAACCGCTTGTGAATGTGAATGCCCTTTAGTTATAGTGTCAACAAAAGGGATCACTGCGGATCATGAAAACTGGATTGAACAACACAGTAAACAAGACTCATATCTAATTCAACTATTTTTTTCGAAGTTGCTTAGAAACAATTAGCCTGCGAATGGTAAGGAGCGAGGAGAGACGTTTGTATTTGCAGGCAAAGATACATTGAAATAAGAGGGTGTTTACACGACGCGGGGCGACTTTCGCCCCGGAGCGAGTTCACTCCGGTTCCCTCTCATGGCTCTATATTTGTTTACACGATACCACCACAAAACGTCATGCCGGCGCGAGTCACCCCGGCGTGAGTTCACCCCGGTTCTTGTGTAGGGGCGAGAATTTCACTCCGGTACGAAATCTCGCAACGGTATCATGTAAACGCGAAACGACCACCCGTTTCGGTGTGAAATGGGTCTGCTGGAAGACTGGAACGGGTGGCGCATGCGTAATGTTTGCGATTTTGAATCACACGTGTATTTTATCAACATGAAGTGTAAATTCAAATAGCGAGATATGAAATGACCCAGTCATCATGTAAACGCGATACGAAATCAAAAAGTCATCCTGGTATGAAACTCGCGCCGGTGCGAGTTTTCTCATGTAAATACCCCCTAATGCGTGACACAAGTAATGCGTGTATAAGGTCATGCAGGAAGTCTTATTATTCAATCGAATATTCGATCCGTGTTCAATGACCAAAGGCCGTTGATATGAAATAGAAAAATTACCACTGGAATTTAAAGCTTATTGAAGCTCTCGGATGACAAGCGACGTAACATGCTTGGAAACGTATAAAAATATAAAAATCATACACTGTAGTGAAACCTGAATAAACTTAATATACATTGATTTCTAGACTTTGCTAGCACTCGTTTCTTACCGAAAACTTGTATCGCACTAAGCTGAGATCAGTCTCTCGAAGTATGGCAACATTCTTAAAAATCATTAAAAGTTGATAAATCTGCGAACAATTAAAATTCAAACGACCAATTTCAATATACTGTATAAAAAATTAATACTTGGGTCCGAGACTTGGGGGAATAAGACAAAAGAAATGTATTATTCCTTCCTAAAACCTCAAGGCGATTTCTATTCCTATATATTCTCTCTATAAGCCCCGAAGCCAATTCAAAGCCAATGATGAATTTAAATATAATGGTCCTTCGAAACGAATTAAGAAGGCCTAGGCCAAACGTCGAACTTTTCATGAGACGAACCGAACTCTGATTTGGTTCGACCTAAATTAAATTAAGATCGTCTGTTGAATCAGAAGTCCAACTTAGGACGAATCAAACCAATCAACTGAATAATTCCAAAGAGCAATTTTAATGATTTTTCTCCCGAAAGAGGATAAATACGCTAATTAATAAGATGTAAAATTAGTTTTAGTTTAATTTGTAGCTTTCCTCTTGTCATATTGTTCATATGTTCTTATCCTTCGGCATGTTGCAATTCACATGTTAATTAGTATAACGAATAATTGTAATTTACTTATAAGTTCAGTTTCTTGCTTTCCTCGTCGCATGTTACATTTTGCTTTACTTGTTTTTGTTTGTTTGTTTGTTTCTTAATACAAAATAAATAATATGAAGTCTAGCGTACATAATTCGCAAAAATTCTATGTTTTTGTATATTTTCTGTATTTTCAAAATGTATATCTGTATAAGAAAGTTATCTCTGTGCAGTCTGGCTTGCCGCGATTATAATAGTTCTGGGGAATCTGAAAGCCAACCTAATCATCCCTGTTAAAAACTGAAGTTGAATAAAGGATATTGTTGTTGTTGTATATACATTATCATACACATATTTAATTTTATTTTGCAAGTTCCTCACATCTGAAGATCGACGTTTTTCTCGGAGACGATCCTCAGACGTTCTATGCGTCTGAAGCTAGAGGTTATTCAGATGAACTGAACTGAGCCAGACGTCGAACCTTTCATAAACTCAACTCTTAGATTGGTTCGTCTCATGAAAAGTTCGACGTTTGGCCTAAGCTACGTTGAATGTTCAACAAGACACCGGAATTACAGGCAGTAAACTAGCTATAATCCACGAATGCTTCATTTACCAAGGAATATGACGTTAAGTTTGTGACATCTCTCAAGATCTCAGTTTGATTTTAAGAGCGAAAAAAGAGAAACGAAAGGAACGCGCTAAAGATCAGAGTCGACGGGAGACGAATATAAACAGGAAAGGTAATATAAAGCGCACGCCGGGATCAATTCTTTTGACGTGGCTGATATAAAATGGCTTTCACAAACCTTCACGCTTTTGGCCTATGGCTTCATTCACATTCAGAAACATCAAGTTTAGCTCACCATCATCACCAAATCAGTTGCGAACCATCGGTTGTAAGCTTCAACGAAACCACTGGGTAGTACCTTAGAGTAAAGAAATCAATAGTAAAGCGTTTTCACTCACGTGGCCATCGTTTATGCAAAATTTGTTGGAACAAAAGAAGCATTTGCATAAGAAAGAGTTTAACTCCCACAGGATTGGTTTGGGACACCAACTTGGCTGCCGTTTCATTGTTTTTGGAACACCAAAATGGCCGCCTTGACGTCATGTGAAAACACTCTATACATTAAAAATTTCAAGGTGTTGCAGTGAATCAGTCTTAATGAAAGTTTCCGATATTATTATATACATTATGAAGATTATGTGAAGAGATTTTAAAAAATTCGTTCGAGTCGTTTTAGAGATATACAAAAAAGCGCTAAAAGTCCAAATTTTGAATGAAGTTGCACTTAGACAAGTGGCGACAAAACGGGTTCGCGGGAACGAAAATGCACCAAAATTTCCTAGCATGAAAATGTGATATTAAGCAGCATTCTGACGTTACCTAAGAATAATTTGAGTCATTTATAACGTTTTTATTAAATAATCTATCACGGCTATTGAAAATTTAAGGTTTGATATATATTTTCGCTTTAGTCGAATTCAAACATACAGAAATTTTTACTTCTTACGGAGGTTGTTTGCTGAACACCAGACTTTAAGTTTCCAGTGTTGGATTTTCAGTAGCTGGTCTAGATCGCGCAAAATTAGGCGTTTATCAATTTCAAAAGTTTTTTTGTTTATTGTTGTCATAGTAATATCGATTGTACTTAAACCTACATTTTGACAAATTTCAATCTACAGTCAATCATTGGTGAAAATTTTATAGCGATAAGACAAGGATAAAATCACTTTTAAAGCGATTGAAAAATATCGGTATGGCCTCTGAAAAACTATATCGAAACACCTTAAATCCGCATCGTTTTGTAATGCAAACAGTTCTTCCAACGAATCCGGATACTTCGCCGATAACTTGAGATCAAGCCCAATTTTAGCAGTTTTCATACGAGTTTAGTATGGAAAATTGGTATGATAAATCTCTATCCAGTGAATAACGCAGCTGGTTTCCCAAATACATATCCGCTGGATAGCGCTATCCAACGTCTGAACAACCGGGGCCTGGCTAGTCAATCTTTCTTCTCTCGACAACTAGTTTTTCCTAGCCTTTTCTTGATAAACTGATGGTCATAACTGAGCCCGCTTAGTTAAGCGCACAGCTTTAAGACCTGGGTACAAAGATCTTACTCGATACGGACACATCAAATGCAAAGGCACTTGTAAAACGTAAAATTATCTTTGGCGTTCCACCAAGGATTTCCTGTCTCAAAAAGTATTTCCGTATTATCTTTTTTTTCTGAATCAACACAGAAGGAACAGCACTTCATATCAGTTTTTACAGCGGGTGTTCGACATGATTTGATATTGTGTTTATCTAAAACCGTTTCCCTTTTATATGTTGTTTTCATAAGCTACAAGTTGTCCTGTTAAAACAACTGAGTCAATCCAACCTCCAGGAGTTTCATTGGAATATTTAGAAACTCTGAACGTTTTTCAAGAAACAATATCAAAAGGTGTATATCTCGTTGACAAAGTATATGAACTTAATATGAAGGGTCAGGAATTCTTTTAAACAGCTTATGGGGGTCTTGGGTTCCTTCTTGTTTTAATATCCTCGAGTAAACAAGACTAAATTAAATAATTGACTTTGATTTCTGTATATAAAAAACAGGAGCGTTATCTTGGTTTCCTGAATAGCCTTAAATTTCCCCCACAGGGCGAAACATACCATGCTCAGTGTAAAGCAGTCTTAAAGAGATTCCGCTTTAGGGTATATAATTTTTTTTAAATGTACTGAACCGTATTTGCATGGCGCTCTTTCGACTAAAATGTCCAATTTGTGACTGAGCATTGGATGTTAGATTTCTCTTCCTTGTACAATTAAATTACGACATAAACTTTTTTGTCTTTTTTCTTTGTTTCGTTCTCAAACGACAACAACAGCATTGGATAGACCTACAGATATAAATTAATTTTTAGGTCGATGTCCCTCTCAGATCAAAGTCGGTAATGGCCATATCAGTTGTATTAGCATTTCTGTCAGCATTATTCATGTCAAAAATACACGAGAAGCGCAGCTAAGCACCGTTTTGTTGGTAGGATGCGGCTTTTATATGGGGGCCACTTTCGATCATTCATTGACTGCAACATATCAGTGTGTAATCATTTGAATGTGGTCTGCAGACTCTCAAAGACTAGTAACTTACCTAATCATTTTTTTCTGGTGGTTAGTCATGAAGAAAAGCCACATACGCGACAAGCGTTTAGTTGCAAGCCTGGATCAACCTTATTCCCGCTCCCGCCACTTCTGGGGTGGCCCAGGTAAAAACACGATAATATAAATGATGACTGTCTTTTATGACAATCAAATATAATACCGGATATAGGCAAGCCTAAAAGCGAAGCATCCGTTTATATATATTTAATTTACTTAAAACAATAGACTTTCAACCAATAAAGTCATTGCAAAGAAATCCACAAATACTTGAATTCTCGGTCACATGACTTCACCAAACTATCGTTCTTCTAAGTTTCTACTTTCATGAGGTCATAAAGCACCCAAACATCTCATTTTATTAATCCAAATTTTCGGGTCGAAAGTCTTCGTTTTACGATAGAGGACGCTTGAATTTTCATGCTTTTTCGTGACGCAGCATTCAGCTTGCGGCCGGGAAAGCTGTTATGTGGGTTAAAAATGTTAACCTTATTTTTAAATTTTGCTATCTAAACATTTCTTTTCTCAGAACAAATATTACTTTAATGAGATCCTTAAGCGATGAATTCACGTATTTGTAGGAAAACCTAAAGACAGATGTTTCTGTTGGTCAGTTCTGGCGGCCATAAGGGACACCAATATCGCGTCTCCATACAAAGCTTCATAAATTGTAGTAAATGTTTTCCCCTAATATCTCGCATATGAAATATTGCACTGACCTGATTCTTGGCGAGGCTTTTTGTATATTTATCTCCTTTCATTCTCCAGATTCTTTCTCTATTTAATGGTTTGCATTTGTAGCGGAGCTCTCGCACGCTCGAAGCGCGCGCAGCGGAGCACCATGAGTAAGAAAGTATCTAAGCATCAGAGAAATTTTGGTTCTGAAAAAATCGTCCGTCCGTACGTACATCCACCCCTTAATGTAAGCTGGGGTGAAATTTTGCATTTCAGGCACCCCGTGCGTTTCGATACTGTGCTAATAACTTAAGTCCGTCGCCTTAAGCTCACAAATGGACTGAGAGCGGCTGCCAGTGGCGCCTTTGTATCCTGACGTCCGAGCTTACTGTTCACATCTTAAAATGTATTGTAAGAGGGCAGGTCTGTTGTCCTCTTATCCACGACTCTCTCTCTCACCCTCTTCATTTGCAGCTACGTAGTCAGTGTTTGTGATTATTATACTCTTTGTCTGATAAACATTTGGGTAATGGCTTTGAACCAATGCTCGTCTTCTTTCGTAGCTGGTCAAAGCCTATTTTATTTGTTTTCACACAGTTTTTAAGATACACACAGATAATTTATGCCACAAGTCATCTATTGCTGACCATGTGAAGACCGCCTCAAAAACTCTGATTATCACTGTAAAATAAAAGAGACCTTTTTTTTCAAGATTTAAGCCAACATCTTCAGCAACGAAAAAATAATGCTTTATTATTAGCTGTTTCTTCGGATGATAAAGACAGTGTGTAAGTTCACACAGGCATGCCATCCTTATTACCCGCTGTTTGTGTTTTATCGTTGATTTTCAGTAACTTATTAGATAAGAAAATTTTACAAACGTTGATTTCCAATGGCCCGGTTGGCTTGGAGCAGTTTATCGTACCATAGTGTACTCACCATCTTGAATCATTTTGTGAGACAATTACAACGTTCGAAGGAACTAATATTACACTATTCTGTTACTTTTATGTTGTAATGGCTCCAGAATGTAGACGAATAACGTAATCGGTTTTGACCCAGCAGTGATCAGTCGCATTTCTTGTTGACCTACTTCAATAAATATAAAAATTTGCCTCACGGTGTTGTTCGACACCAAACGCTACTGAGTTCTCATCTGTCATGATCTGTGACATTTTTATTTCAACATACTCTAGAAGTAACCACGTCCGTTGTCGTTCCGGGAAAAATAAACCCCCACCTTGGCAAAGGTGAAATTCCCCGCCCGTCTAAAACGTTCGTGGATGACGCGTAAGTGAAAGGCACGCCAAAATATGAGCGCGTGATCTGAGAAAAGGGGGCGGTGGGCTACCTCTTCCCAGTTCCCTCCCCTTAATAAAGGATTAAATTAACTGCAAAAACCGTGGACGAAGATCCTGCTAGTTCTAAACGTTGGATCTCTAAAAAAGAGATCTAATCAGCCAAAATATAACTGAAGAACCAAGAACGAGAAGTCCAAAGACTACTGCAAAGTCTGCAAAGCTGATTTAAAACAACGTGTAATGTTTTTTATAACAATATTTCGGCTGACCATACCAGCCTTCTTCAGGTTTACAGATGTTACTGAACTTATGTAGCAATCACAATATTATATAGATGGAGAATGTCGCAATAAAAGGGACAGGCGGAAATGACGTACAACATAAAAACCGGAAAGGAAAAATACTAAGGATATGGATTATAATAATTCGTCACGGCGGTCTAAGTGTTCGAACTCGGAGCCTGGAACAGGCTAGGAATTCATGTCCCCCCAAAAAGTGAAAATAGTTTAATGCTTACGCCCGGGTAAAGCCTGCACAGAAATGTTGAATTTTTGAATTGATCATCACGTTAAGATTTAGTGTTAAAGGGAAAAGATTACGATCACAAGACTTGCAAGACTGATTGCTACTCAGAAACATGCTATCATTCATCACTGTAAAGTCGCTGTGGTTTTGATCATCCCGGAGTTTTCAAGAACAATTTCTTACGCACGCAAATTAAAATTGGCCTCATATGATTTCGGATTCCAAAATTTAAGATCTCAATGGCTGGCGTCAGGTATAATTCTACTCAGCAATAGAGGATCTGTTACGGCAAAACCGATTTTTCCAATATAAAACTACATCTAGAGTTAGCTTAGAGCCAGTGGCGAAACCTTCGTGTTTGTTCCGTTTAATATTCGCAGCTCTTACGAAAACTTTTTTGAGAAAGGAGATGATATAAGTGGTTAAGCTAGTGTTATGAGGATAGCAGTTGCAGATTTTTTGCATAGTTTATAAAGTTTTTACCGAGTTTGTTTGCTTTAAGTTGGGCAAGTACACTTAACCAATTGTTGTAGTAAATGTAGTTGAGACTGTAGCTCTTTCTCAGTTTATTCGCTAAGTTCGTATAATAGTAATAACAAAAAAAGTATATTTCCACGTTATTTCTAAGCTCACTATTTATAAGATAATAAACTTTTAAAATGGTGAAACGCACAAACCAAAATTTCAAACTTCACTCAGTTTTATGGAGGAAGCAATTTGCGTAAAACGGAAACTTAGTCATTCACAAGTTTAACTATTAAATACTTTTAGAGAATTTTTAACCTGAACTTACCTGATCAAGTCCCGTTTAAAGGCTTGCTTTTTTGTAGTTTGCAACATCAAAAGTTAGCCAAGACCTTACGTTAGCCATGTCAGAGATTAAATCTCTCACTATTTTTAAAGCGCATGTGACCTGTTACACGAAATTGATCTGGAGTCACGTTTTTTGGATTATTCGATCATATGACTCATCGCACGTGTCACGGGTATAGATAGCCTCCCCGCAGACGTCCTTTGGGTAGCCTTCGTAGCAGGCGCTTGGAAGTAGTGGGCACAAGAAAAAACCGGCGCGCGAGAAGGAGACACGTTGCGTGTCTCCCTCGCGCGCGCCCGTTCTCTCTTTCGCCCGCTACTTCCAAGCGCCTGCTACGCAGGCTATCCTTTGGGGTTCGTTCGTCACGCATTCATTTCTCTACCCCCTCCCCACCCCCCACCCGTGACGAACGAACCCCAAGGGACGTCTGCGGGGAAGCTACTCGTCACGTGCATAACGCGTTTCTGTACATTTCTTTGCCTTCATTGCACGACTACGGCGTGAAGCGGCCTAATTTCATGTTTTATGGGCGGACGACGTAAACAAGCAACGACGAACTTTTTTTCTTTTTTAGCTCATGGATGACGTAGTCATGCCATGGGCTTTTGGAGGCACTCGAATGGCACTCGATCACTCACTCACTCACTCGAGTCTCATTAATTTATTCATTAAAGTCAGATTAAACACGTTACTCCTACCTCCCTTACTTAGTATTACTTTTGTTCCAAGTGCCTTTTAGGTATACGTTTGTAATATTCTAGAGGGTACTAGAAAGGCGAATTTTTTTTTTCCCGACACATTAATTATAGAGGTGGGTTTTGTGTAAATAACAATATTTTAAATAACACTGATAACATCATCCGGAAGAAATGGACTTAGAATTGTTAAAAGGACATTAAAATAATTGTGCGTGGATCATTGCTGTATATTTGGACGAATTGTGCACATTTGTTCCCGATATTATACTTGATATGGAGAAGATGCGATCAACAGGAGTGTGAAAGAGCTCTTGCAGCCTGACAATGGGATTTCGTTCAGCGAAAAGCGAATAAGCCAGAGAGCCTTATAATCACTGCAAGAAAACGGTCCTCGAGTTGTTAAAGCGACATTGAGGAGTATCTATTGAGGTCTATTCAGTTATTTGGACCAATCCTTTCGACCATTTGTCTTCGTATGCAAACAGGGAATGAATTAATGTTGTGTCAACAAGAAGCACAGATTTTAGAACCAACAAGCGTTACGCTATTTTGCTTGAATTCTTAGGTGATCTTTGCCTTAAAGTAGGCTTTTGTTTGTCGGTGATTCCATTTAGCAGTGCTATTAATGTAATTTCTACAAGAATTGCTGCGCTGGTATAAACAAGTCTCTAGAACATTCAGGTGGAGAAAGGCAATCGGATACTTTGACTGCGTTTAAATTACTTGGCTAGGTCAGAGCACATACTGCTTTGAGCTTAATCCGTTTTACATGTATTAAAATAATTTTTAGCTCGTGTTTATCAAGAGCTCGTTCTAAAGCAGTTCAATTTAGCCATAAATGCCTGTATTCTGTATTTAATATAGCTCGTACTGCATAATGATACTAACCGTTACGTACTCATCATATGGAAACATTTATTTGAAAGCATCGCACTTTTTAAACCACGGTTTAAATAAAACTCATGTACGTAAAACTTGGCTATTTTACAAGAAAGTGCACTGTCGTTCGGAAAGTGTTTGACAGTCACATGAGAAAGCAAACTATTTTACAACTAAAAAGCGTTAATAATTGCTTTTAAAAGTGATCTTTGCTTTGTAAGTAGAAATGCTGCACTGATAAAAAGTTTCTAGAATATTCAGGTACACATGCAATCGGATACTTCGAGTCACGCTGTATTTTGGCAAGTCCGTACACAATGAACCGTTCAAAAAGATTTATATGTTTTTCTTTGATTATTGAACTGTCTTTTCTACACTAATTCAATTCATCCATGAG
>CALNXK010000040.1:1042500-1187500 GCA_942486035.1 Porites lobata | reverse complement strand
ACTAAACTTCATTGTGGTATTATTTTGGGGGCAATGGGAATAAATGTCACGTAGCAATGACGACACAATGCTTTTAGTTTTAGCCCTGTTCGGGATTTTCTTTTGAAATGCTTTACGCTACCTATTCTTTGGATAAATGTCTTCTGCTGTGCGAAGTTTCACAAAAATCTATAAAAGGAATTACGAGATATCTTGGAATTTCTATTTAAAAGGTATAAATTATGCATGGACTGAAGCTCTCCTATCTGGGCCAGCGAAGCGAGTCTCGCGAGAACGCGTGAGCGAGCGGCGAAGCCGCGAGGGGCAGAGGAAAGGAGAGCTTGCAACAATCGCTCATAAAATTTCATTTGTACTTCGCTCAGACGAAGGGAAATACCATTGGCTGAAAAATGACGTTCCGGAAAACAAAGTTGATTGATAACAGGCCAAGCTGGCACCCTCTTCGTCTGTGTGACAAGTTTGGTTCTCAGGGGGATCAGATTGGCACCAAGAACGTGTTTCAGCCCTCAAAGCAGACGAGGGGACTCGTTTGATTTAGTTCTCGCAAACAGAATATTGCGAGCCGAGGATAAGTCGGACCGAGTTTGTAGTTCTTGTGGAAGAAAAACGAAAACCCTTCATCAGTTGTATTCGTTTGCGTCAATCGCCTTGTTTAGTTCTGAAAACGAGAAGAGTGAGAGTGAAGAGAGACTCAAGCGCCCGGTTCAAGCGCTGCCTTCCAACGTCGGTTTCTTCGCCCGATTGAATTCCACTGGGTAGAAAAACTTTAAAAACGTGTACTCGACAGTGTAGCTGTGTAGCTTGACCGTAAAGAAGGACATTAGAAAGAGTTGGTAGCAACTGTAGTACAACTTAAGAGAACCAAGTCCAGGAAAACGCTGTTCTCCAGTTCCGGAAAGGACAAACATATAATATTAAGTTCTCATCCGAGCGGACCCGTTGAAGTCCTCGTGGAAAAAAAAAAACATATCAGTGATTAAAAACAACGCTTTGATGCTGTTGCAAAAGAGATTTATAAATTAATAATTCTACGCGCCCTCGGCTGTCTAAATTTGACAAGCGGTTTTCACTTTTCTAATCTGCGGCACGTTTGCTGTGACAGTTTTCACGCTTTGCAGAGTCCTAGGGTTTCCGGGGTGGAAATGAAATTTATGAGAGATCGTTGCAAGCTCTCCTTTCTTCGGCCCCTCGCTCGCGCGTTCTCGCGAGGCTCGCCCAAATAGGAGAGCTTGTTCGCAGGCTAACTGAAGGCTGGACTTAATGCAGACAAATTTGCTACTTTTTGGATTTTTCCGAAAAGGTTTTACGACTCATTCGTTTTGCAAATGACCCTTACAAACTCTAGAAGCCGCTGAACGCAAGTACACTTGCGTAATTTCGAAACTCATGAAAATGTATGAATCAGGGTAAAACGTAGCCTGAAATTCATCCGATTGCTTCGAGTCGTTTTCTCCTCTCAACAACGTCTGAATCGTCGGGCCGTTAATGCCGTCCAGTGACGTCACTCACTACCCGAAAACCTGGTAGTGATTTTGATTGGTTGATTGTCTAAACATTCGCATAATTATGTAAAATTATGAAAAATTTTCGAGGGATTGTCGCTTGAGATTCGTGCCTAAATCATACCGTCCAAACGGACAGCCGAGGAGTACTAGGAACGAGTTTCCGATTGGGGCCGACTTCGAAAATTCTCGGGTACCAAATTCTCGAAAATATCCAATATGGCGGCTCAAGCGTGGTGAAAACTGACAGCCAAAGGAGCCGTTTTATCTCCAGAGAAGCGTGATTTACGGTATTGTTGACGCAGTTTGCGTTTACTGTGAGTTTTGAAGTGTTCTTGGTCCTGTTTAGTAAGCAATCCTTTTAACAAATGTCTTATCAATCTGTCTTGTCCCGCTGGCCGGTATTACCGAAAAAAATAGTACTGTCCAACAGGACATCCTGAATTATAGCAACATTTCTTGACATGTACATCACCTCTAGCTTTTATTGTTACACTGTGTTGTAGGACTGGATTTCTACAGGTTTCTACAAGCTTAGGATAACTCTATGGGAACATTTTTATTCATAAAAGTGGCCTTGTCCTTTTGGCCGGTATTTCCTGAGTTTTAGCAACATTTGTTAGGAGGTATATCATATCTCGGCTTTTTATTGTTAAACGGTGTTGTAGAACTTGATTTCTGTAGGTTTCTACAAGCTTAGGATAACTGTATAGGAATATTTTTATTCATAAAAGTGGCCCTGCCCTTTTGGCCGGTATTACTGAAGAAAATAGTAGCGTTCAGCGGGACATCCTGAGTTTTAGCAACATTTGTAAGGAGGTACATATCATACCTGGGTTTTTTATTGCTAAACGGTGATTCTTTAGGTTTCCAAAAGGCCAGGGTGACTAAACAGGAATGTTTTTTTTTATCGTAAAAAATGCCTGGTCCTTTTGGCTTGTATTATTTAAGGAAATACTACCGCCTGGCTATGTCAGCAGTTGCTTGCGTGTATTACTACATGACATACAGCTTGTTATTGTTACATTGTAATACATACCTTGCCCTGTGAAGGCTTTTTCCTACCAGCTGGGGACAGCTGAACATAGATAGTTTTATTCATTCTTTCGTGTTGTTATCACCTAAGAATGTCCACCCAGGGGCACAATCTATAGGGAGTAGTCAAAACTGACAGCTAGAGGTGCCGTTTTATTGCCAGGGAAGCGTGATTTTACGGTATACTTTGCGATGTTTGAGATTCTCATGTTCTTTTAAAGGGAACCTCCAATTCAACAAAAAGATAACTTTAAATCACAGGAAATAACTGTTACAGTCAAGTCAATCTAAAATATTTTTAAAGAAAGCGTTTGTATCCGAAAGAAATACCTTTTAGATTCGCCTATTTTTGTTTTCAAATTTTGCGGGCGTCGCCATCTTGAATAATTGTGACGTGTAATGGTTGCCCTATTGATATTAAACAAAAGCTCTTTGTGTCAGAACAACAGAGCAACCGTAACACGTCACAATTATTCAAGATGGCGGCGCCCGCGAAATTTGAAAGTGAAAATAAGCGATTTTAAAATTCACTTTTCCTGATATAAACACCTTTTTTAAGACAAATTTCGAACAAATTTGTTTATCAACATAATTTTATTCGATTTAAACTTATTCTGTAGTAAGAGTGGAGGTTCCCTTTAAAAATTCCTAATTGATCATATCAGCAGTCCATTATGTAAATGATATCCTTTCATTCATGATATACTTCCATCCTCACTACATCCAGGAAAGGCCAGTTAGATCTATTATTATCATAAATATTATTGTTATTGTTGTTGTTATTATTATTTAGTATTGTTATAGAATCATTGTTATTTCCTGTCCTCATTATTTGTGTTGTTTGACTGGTCAGTATCATTCAGCAAAAAAAAGGTTGGTACAGTTGGCTGTACTCTCCGGCTGGCACTATCAAAACAAATCAAAATTATTTTTTTTGTAGCAACAACATTATTCTCACCCCACCTCTCCATACTGAAATTGTGGTCCAATTTTTATCGTTAGTCTAAATTTTATTTTCTTTTGTTTCAAACTCATTATCATACATTACCATACCCAAAAACCTACCTACCTTGGCAGGAACCAACCTCGGTTGTTCTGGAGACTCTTTATTTTTAACTTCCCCCCTCTCCCCAACTGTCAACAGCCCCAATAACCCCACTACCGGTCGAAGAAATATATTAAGTAAACAACATCCTCGCGATGCTTTGTGCTGCTTACTAGTGTTCATTTAAAAAAAAATTGAAAAAAAAAATTGAAAAAAAAGAAAGTTAAAAAGTTTGAAGAGGAAGCTAGGCTAACTAGACAGTACATTGTAACTGTCTACCAATTTCTTAACAAGATATGCTTTGTTCTTCGTTCATGGACGAAATTACAGAAACTCATCAGTGACAAGTTCTGTTCAATTTCTACATTACAGATGTACCACAGCAATTAACTCAACTGATTGTGGTGTCTTTGTCTGTATGGTAGGTTTTGCTATTTCATCACCTTTGCAATGAAGATTATTGAATGGAAAGTCATTCATTATGCAATTCCATCAAAATAAATATGAACTTTTAAGTATTATCCTTCACAACAATTTTTATACATCACTACTGTTACTGATTAGTTTGAAGAGTACCTCAGCAGGGGGATAATGCCCAACTATAAACAGGTATTGAAACAGTTTAAAAAAGTTCAGACACTGTTGATGAAAAGAAGTTAGTTTCACGGTATTCTACCCCCTTTGAAATACAAGTCAATTTTTACTCTAAGACCTTGGATATTAATTAATACTCTTTTGTCTCTACTCTTTTATCTTTTCAAGATTTCCAAAACATGATTAAGCAACAGCTGTTGCAAACGTTTTTGTAATAAACTTAAAGTACCAAGGGAAGATCCACGATTTTTGAATGGTGGGTTGATGATACCAATCGGCCATCAAACTATATGTTAATATATAGATTTAGCCACAGCTAAAAGCGAACCTCCCATTGATAAATTTATAACTTAAATCAAACAATAATTTTGTATTCCACAAACCAGTTAACTTAAGGGCACATTCATGTGACTTTTGAGGGAAAAGCTAAGTGATTTTGGAGTGAAACAAATCTTGTATCGAGTTGATATAGCCTTATATGTACACCCAAAAAATAGTCTTCAGCCACATTTAAGGTGACTCGACCCAGTTTTTTTGGGGGGGTACCATCCTACTTTGAAGCTCTCTGGTATCCCCACCTTTACTTTTATCGTAAGTCTAACACATAGAATAGATAAGATATAGATCAATCTACAATATAACATAAAATTTTTGGCGATCGGAGTAAATGTCACGTGGTTATAATGCCACGCCCCTTTGAGGTCTGAGTCGAAAATCTGCTGTTGACGGCATTTTTTCGTGAAAATCTCTCGGCTACACATAGTGCGCATTAGTGCCTTGTGCTAAACAGAGTTTCACCAAAATCGCAAAGACCCAATTCGAGAAATTCAGCGGTTTCCAAATTTAGGTCATAATTTATGCGAAAATCATAAGCAAACTTTACACGGATTATATCTAATAAACTATGAGATTCATCTCTTTATTTTGGGCATCGTAATAACAGATGGGTCCTTGCAAGTCAGCAAAACGCTTTAGGGCCTTGTAAATGCGCGCGATTTCGAGCAAAGCAAACATATAGAAATTACAGTTTTCGCTATTTGTTGACGTTTGTCAGCGTTTAAGAGTCTTTCTCACGAAAAAAACATTTTCTTAAAAAATCGTAGTTTTTTTTTCCTTCAAATTTTTTCAGGGCCACAATTGATTAACTAACTGCCCGGACTCTGAATTTCATGGTCATTGAAAAACCGTGACATTATCTTCTATAAGCCCAAACTTGAGTAAACATTGAACAGTTTTAGCGTTTTGGCTGAGTTTGTGCTTTGGGAGTTGTCTATTGTTTCTAGCCTGTCATTTATACAGCATTCTTGTTCAGCACGCGTCCAAGACCGCGCTTGGCTGACTTCCGAGTGCTCACCGAGATCTGATAATTTTGGTACAGTGAGACAGGCCATCGCGTGATACATAGAGGTTTAACTCACAATTTTTAATCAATTCTCGTGCTTCTTGTGCCTTTGCAAAAAAATCAAGAAGTGCTACACACTAAATCTACTTACTATTAAAAAAATATCATTTTTTCATAGGTTTAATGCAAGCCAATAATTAAACCAACTCGTGACGGGAATATCTCGGTGAGCATTCGGAAGTCAGCCAAGCGTGGTCATTGCACGCGTGCTGAACAAGAATGCTGTATAATGACAAGCTAGAAACAATAGACAACTCCCAAAGGACAAACTCAGCCAAAGCGCTAAAAATCTTCAATGTTTACTCACGTTTGGGCTTATAGAAGATAATGTCACAGTTTTTCAATGACCATGAAATTCAGAGTCCGGGTAGTTAGTTAATCAATTGTGGCCCTGAAAAAATTTGAAGGAAAAAAAACTACGATTTTTTTAAGAAAATGCTTTTTTCGTGAGAAAGACTCTTAAACGCTGACAAACGTCAACAAATAGCGAAAACTGTAATTTCTATATGTTTGCTTTGCTCGAAATCGCGCGCATTTACAAGGCCCTAAAGCGTTTTGCTGACTTGCAAGGAACCATCTGTTATTACGATGCCCAAAATAAAGAGATGAATCTCATAGTTTATTAGATATAATCCGTGTAAAGTTTGCTTATCATTTTCGCATAAATTATGACCTAAATTTGGAAACCGCTGAATTTCTCGAATTGGGTCTTTGCGATTTTGGTGAAACTCTGTTTAGCGAAAGGCACCAATGCGGACTATGTGTAGGAGAGAGATTTTCACGAAAAAATGCCGTCAACAGCAGATTTTGGACTCAGACCTCAAAGGGGCGTGGCATTATAACCACGTGACATTTACTCCGATCGCCAAAAATTTTATGTTATATTGTAGATTGATCTATATCTTATCTATTCTATGTGTTAGACTTACGATAAAAGTAAAGGTGGGGATACCAGAGAGCTTCAAAGTAGGATGGTACCCCCCCAAAAAAACTGGGTCGAGTCACCTTAAGAGCATTAATGGCTCTTGGTCACAGTAGATAAGGCGTGGAAAAAAATTCTTGGAAAACAAATCAGACCGAATTTTTTGCGTTCGATTAGTTTACAAATTTAAATCTGGGTGCGTGCAAACCAATCTTTTATTATTTTTTATAGACCACATCTGAGGAGAAAGAGTACTATGAGGCGCTGTTTTTATCATACAGACCTCGTACAAAATGCAGTATTTCACAATTTTTCAAGACAAATTGCATTCATTCAACATTCAGGACCATCGAATTTTAATAAGCGAAACCGTTCAAAAAATTTCCAAAATCACCTATAAGGCCAGCCGGTTCTAACTTTTGACAAGCGCCAAATTCGCAAAGAAATTTTAAAAGAGCTACGCTTCAACGTGATAAAGAATTTATTGAGTCTATTTTTTGTTAATGGTTTTATAACTATGTGTAATCTTAAAAAGCGTTTGATACGCTTGGCATTTTGAGTACTCCTGCTAGCGATGTTTATGAACGGCTGAAAACAAGCGGCAAAGCGATGAAAATTACACTTTTGAGACTACCAACAATCAATAAAGAAATATAATTCGGTAGAACATTTACAGAGACAACAATTTTCATTCACGAAAACAAATGAGTATTTAAGTGTCTCTAAGAATCCTTAAGTCTTTACTAGTAAGCTTAAAGATTAAGTTTATGTTTTAAGGCGCCGGTTTCCCGGTGTTTGCTGTTTTCAGAGATGAACTCACGACAAGAAAATCGCTCAAAGCTTTCTTTCTACAGCCAAAATTATAACTAAATATTCTTCGGAAAGTTTTTTCTTTCTATTTACGGTGAATTAATATCGATTTAAGGCTTTTTAAAGTTCTGTAAGCTTAAGCTTATATCAAACCTCATACTAGGTCAGATCAGTGTCTCAGTCAAATTTTAATACAAACGTGCATAAACTAGCTTCATAAACTGCGCCGCTGGACTTCATGAAATTATATTTAAATGCAATAATTACTCAGGCTTACCATATTTCGAGATGCAGCTCCTGAAAGCTATCAAGTAAGGCAAGGATCGCTTGAGCCTTTATACTTCTCGTACGCATCCAGCAAGGTGAAAACAAAAACGATGCCATCCGAAATCGGATTATCGGCTTTGACAAGCGACGCATTTCTCAACTAAACACCCAATAAACAAACCAGCCATGAATAAGAGAACACTCTTGATAGCAGCTGTATTTCATTCTGTACATCCAGTGGAAAAAGACAGTTAAAAACATAACAAGTTGACTCTAAACTCTGTCAGCTTCAGCTGTCAAAGTAAACAACTTTCAAGATGCTGCATAAATTTTACACGTGAACTCACCTGTCAAATTTAAACCAATCAGAGCATAAAAATTGGACGTGGAGCGTGACCAACACGTGACCATGGTAAGAAAAGGTCTTCCCTGCCTGTACTTTAATAAAACTGGCTGAATTTCTGTGTCTGGGGTCAGTTTGAAATCAAAATCGTAATAGTGCGGGGCGATACTGACATAAACACAACATATTTGATATGAATTTTAAAAAAAAGTAAACGTGAGCCTGCGATCATTTGAAAATGAGTAAATTGTCAGCGGATAACTTCAAAAAATACTCGACCTTAATGGGTTGACACCTGAGCCCGCGACACGGTCAGGTGATACCGGTCAGCGGATACCCTGTTTTGACAGCTGTCAATTGATGACAACGTTGATGTGCAATCAGCTTTCTCCTGGGCTCTCAAAGTAGCTAGAAAATGTGAGAGTAAACATTGGTATGCCTGTGGTTGGGACGGACGCTCGCTCGCTCGGTCACGTGATTACCAAATTTTCTGGGATGGGCAGATTTATTTACCCATGGTGCTCCGCTGGCGCGCTTCGCGCGCGGAGCTCCGCTATTAATTTTAAGTTGTGGCACTTTTGTCCCAAAGCATGCAGATTTAGGAAGGATGATGGTTGGTTGGCTTCACAAGGTGTTTGCCTCCCACGTATTTCCATTTGTTTCCCCAACTATTATATTTTTTGGTAGACTGTTCTAAAAAAGGGTGGCTAGCCACTCAATCCACCCCTCCTGGATCCAAACACTGACACATGTACCACCAATTCTTGTTGATGAGTGGAGAAAATAAAGCTTGAAAGCAACTTCAAACTCATCGTGCTCCTTAATAATTAAGCAACACAAGAAATCTAACGGGGAAATTATTTTATCTCAGGTAATTTTTTTTCCATTTCTTTCAACGTCATTAGCATCATTACCATACCCCAAAACAAAAGAAAAACAAAAATTACGTGAGATAAAAAACAAACTTTCAAAACACTTTCAAATGAGATAAACCATGAAAAATTAAACACAAGCTTGCTGAGCTAATTTAGGACGTCCTGCTTGGTGGTACTATTTTCTTAGCTTATACCATTCAAAAGGGCTAGACAATTTTCAAGAATAAAAACCACTCCTGTTTGGTTATCCTTGGATTTCAAATGTCAAACCAGAAAAAGGGTTTTGCACTTCCCCATCACTGTTATACCTGAGTACTTCCTATAGAGTGTCCCCCTGGGTAGACATTCTTAGGTGAATACAACAACAAGGTACGAATTAAACTATCTTTGTTCAGCTGTCCCCTGCTGGTAGGAAAAAGCCTTCAGAGGGCAAGGTATGTACTACAATGTAACAATAACAAGCTGCAAGTCATCTAGTAATACATGCAAGCAACTGCTGACAAAGTTTAGGATGTCCTGCTAGGCGGTACTATTTCCTTAAATAATACAAGCCAAAAAGGACAAGGCATTTTTTACGATAAAAAAAAAACATTCCTGCTTAGTTACCCTGGCCTTTTGGAAACCTAAAGAATGACCGTTTAGCAATAAAAAACCCAGATGTGATATACCTCCTAACAAATGTTGCTAAAACTCAGGATGTCCCGCTGGACGGTACCATTTTCTCCGGTAATACCGGCCAAAAGGACAGGGCCACTTTTATGAATGAAAATATTCCTATACAGTTATCCTAAGCTTTCTCGATCTAATCTCCAAGCAAGCGAGACTGAATCCCCCTGTAAGCGCGTTCTTGTCTCTTATCAAATCATGGCACGACGTTAAGGTCTCTAAATAAAAGCCCCGAGGGGGTGTCTCATTTTTTGTCTAGGATTACTCTGGCGCATCGTTTCTGTAAATTGATTACGTCTTGCACGTGGAGCTTCGGTTTGCTTCACGTCCCCAAGACAATAACCCCCGTAGTCAAGTATTAGCTGGATAAGTGAGTTGTAAAACAAACTTCTCAGCTTTCAGTCACAGAAATGTATCTGTTCTTTTCAAAAGGCGAAGTCGCTCTCCTATATTCGTTACCGTTGTTTAAAGACAGTTGTCTATCTTTATGCCAGGTAGTTTAGTATCGGCTACAGAATCAAGCTGAACCTCAACTGTTCTCACATTAAGATTTCTGCCGTACAAGCAGTTAGCCCCAAACTTTAACTTATGCTGTAGACAATCGCTTGCAGGGACGAGAATCATCAGCAAACGCAAACGCAAACGCAAACGCAAACACAACTTACATATGAGCTTCTGGGAACGAAAACTCGAACTTACCCTATGTGGAAGACGAGCTCAGAGCACTAGCCTAATCACCAATTAACCGACTGCTGCTTCAGTCACTTAAGAAAATAGAAGTAGTTGATTATGTAACTGAAAAGGAAGCAGCGTACTTACCACGGAAACTGCGAGGTACTGTTCTCTGTGACGCAACCAGCAGTCAAATGAAAGTTATGCTGCTTGTTAGCTCTAATCAATGGTCAATTTTCTGTACGAGTCATAGAACTGTGAAATCTCGAC
Organism: Porites lobata; assembly: GCA_942486035.1. Lineage (NCBI taxonomy): Eukaryota > Metazoa > Cnidaria > Anthozoa > Scleractinia > Poritidae > Porites > Porites lobata. The sequence continues at coordinate 1,177,097 of CALNXK010000040.1, read as the reverse complement.
ATTTTGACACTTTTCCAGTCGTGAGGTAATGAACCGTTCACCCGCTAGATCATTCTTTCTGTTGACATTTGCTTGAAAAAAAGATCTTTGATGCTAGCGCACTTGTAAAACGGATTAAGGATAAGAAGGCAGTCTTTGCCAAATCACTGATATCGTATAATAGGATTATAGTTTTTGTTTGATATATGTCAAAAGTAAGTCAACTGCGGTAAACTGAAGATACAGTCCAGTTCAGAACATCAGGTTAAATTTTCAAAGCTATTCCCGACGTTGTTTAGCATTGGTCACCCAGTGAAGGCCCTTACATAATGGAGACCGCAAGAAAAGGATGGGCGGTTTTGAGTATTTTTAGAGTCGGGGGTATTCATTTTAAGAGCCAATTAAAAGCTATCTGTGCATGATTTAAAAAAAAGCCATCGTTTGTGATTTTTCCAAAAAACTGTCATTAAATAGTTTGGAAATGAATAAACTGACGATGAATGGCGAGATTTTGAATTTTAGACCAGACGTCACATTCCCATGTTCAGTTTAGAAAAAGACACGTCATTCATGTTCACTGAACTGGGAATGGACCCGAATGACGCAGGTGTTTTGTAGGAATAAACTTCCTTTGTGGAAACAATCATATCGCTGGGCCAAAAAGTCCCAAGTACATATTTACTGAACGACTTTCATTGACTTATTCTAGTTTTGGCTTTAAAGTAGGGGTTTTTCTTACTCATAATTCCGAATAGATTAGCATCTCTGCGGTAGCAGTCACCTGAGTTTGACTTTTGGGAGCCAGTTACATAAATCTCAACGTGAGACACACCAGCTAATCCCTATTTCAAACAGTACAAATTATTAGCTAGAAATGCTCTACTTTTTTCACCACTCTTATATAATTCTATCTCGTTCCAAATGCGCATACTTCTTCAGTTTTTAAAGAACTGACAAAAGTAAATAGAAATAATTTCTATTTACTTTTGCCATCTGTTGAAAAACGACTCATCTTTTCCACAACCTTAACCCGAGCCTTTAATACGCCGATGGAATGCACTTGAAAGCGGGTTTAAAGCGATCAAAGAAGGACTAAGTTCCCTCCAACTACTAGAAAGTATAGCAGGAAGCGGCCAGAGAAGTCAGAGAAAGCGTTTCGCGTGCGGAGAAGATCTGGAAAAGGTACTTGGTCGTGGATTACTGAATTGGGGAAAATTAAAATGAGGGATTCGTTCGAGAAGCAATATCGTATGATTTCCTGACGGTGGCGGATGACCGTCGAGTCAGAAACTCGGGCATTCTCGTAGTTGTTGATTATGTATTAGCTTAAATGATTTTTATTGAGGGTCGCTGACTGGATTCAGCTGTACGGTGATGCCCTTCAGTCCGTCTCAATTTTCTAAACATCAGCCGAAGCGGGGTAAGTCTATTTTGGGTTCCTTTGTATCATCTTCAAATGGATACCTATTATTATTTTAGCACAAAAACGTGTTAAGGTCGACACCGATCACTCGATCATTTTATAAATTCTCAATAACGGCTGATTGTGTGAAAGTGTAATGTTCATGGAGAATGTTGATGGAGATCACTATTTGTTAAGCCTGATCGCACTGAAACAGTTCAGTTCAGTCACAGTTCAGTTTTTAAGAGTGGATCGTAGCGGATATTTTTACACTGATTAAACACGTGAAGTTAATTGTTTTAAGGGTATGAGGAGTGTAAAAATGACTGAGAGATTTTTAGTAAACAAATAATTGCACTTTTGAGCTTTGGTCAAACTCAGGTGGTTGTGAGTTTTAGGTTTGATGTTTAGACTATCTTGCTTGTGTTTTTGCGGTGACTCGAATCTCAGTTTGAAATGCCCTTTTTTACGTTTAATGATGAGAATTTGTGCTTTAATTGAAATCGAGTTTTTTTTCTTATGCCATGATTTAAAGGTACTTGAAGTTATTCATAAATTCTGATCAATAATAGATGGTATAATTGTTAAGAACTTCCTTGAATGCATTTTCGTGTTGATGAGAGAAGATGGTGATGACCAGCCTTTAATTTTACAAACAAAACTAATCCTAAAGGAAACATTGATGATAGTGCATGTCCAGCATTAAGTAAAACAGTTTGGCCTTCCTGATGCAACAGAGCAGCTTAGCCTTTTTAGGCTGTGGCTCTGTGAGAATTTTATTCTCCAGGTGTCTCAGACGGAAATAAAAAATAGCTTTATTTTTAAGACATTGTTTAAGTATTTAGTTCCCAGTATTGTATCGTGTTGCTCAAGTGCACTTTCAAATATCGCAAGTGTTTCGCTTACATTCGAATTTAACCCCATCCAGATCCTGTGAGGCCTTTAAAACTAACGCGTCAATTTAAAAGTTTTCAGAGCATAACAGTCAGTTTCCGTTTGGCGGATAGTGTTAGTTCTGGCCTTGAATGAAGATTCCATAAAAAGGTTGCGTTTACATAAAATTATGGAGATCTTGTAAGCACGAATTGAAATATATGAAATGATTCATAAATTGTTTTGAACTGCGGATGAAGGTATGAAAGTAAACATGATCATCGCACACTTAAAAAAAAACACTCCTGTTTAGTTGCCCTGGCCTTTTGGGAACCAAAAGAATGACCGTTTATCCTAAGCTTGTAGAAACCTACAGAAATCAAGTTCTATAACACCGTTTAACAATAAAAAACCCAGATATGATATACCTCCTAACAAATGTTGCTAAAACTCAGGAAATACCGGCCAAAAGGACAAGGCCACTTTTATGAATAAAAATGTTCCCATAGAGTTATCCTAAGCTTGTAGAAACCTGTAGAAATCTAGTCCTACAACACAGTGTAACAATAAAAGCTAGAGGTGATGTACATGTCAAGAAATGTTGCTATAATTTAGGATGTCCTGTTGGACTGTACTATTTTTTTCGGTAATACCGGCCAGCGGGACAAGACAAATTCATAAGACATTAATAAAAGGATTGCTTACTATACAGGACCAAGAACACTTCAAAACTCACAATAAACGCAAACTCCGTCAACAATACCGTAAATCACGCTTCTCTGGAGATAAAACGGCTCCTTTGGCTGTCAGTTTTCACCACGCTTGAGCCGCCATATTGGATGTTTTCGAGAATTTCCGAAGTCGGCCCGAATCGGAAAACCGTTCCTAGTACTCCTCGGCTGTCCTTTTGGACGGTATGATTTAGGCACCACCCTGGCATTCTTCGTGTAGTTCAAACATTTCGATAAGCTTAATCTTTATCTTAAACAGCAAAATTGCCCTTGTCTTCGAAACTGAAATGCTAAATGGAATTGCGAATGAAGAATCATTGCGGAGAGTCGGTAGGTTTTTCATTTAGAGCCGCTTTGTGGTTTCGGCGGCCGGTGATTTTGTTTACGCGAAGTTTTCTGTGATCAATGTTATAATTCGACCTTCTTGCTATTTTCACCGTCAAGTGTAATGATTCTGTTAGCTTTTCTTTGTTGTTTCCTTGTTTTTTTTCTTCGTTAAGGACCAAATAGCTTCTTTTCAATTAAAGCAAATCATTGTGTTTTTTAACTAAGTGTTTCATGCGTGTGTTTATTTCATTGCGTGATTGCGACCTAGTTTGATTATAGAATTCAGTATAACCGGTGCAGAGTTGTACTGCAAGCAGTTGATAGTTTGAGCGATAAAAATGAATTACGATCGAAAAAAAATAAAGCAATTCTGTATTATGCAGACATTTCCAAACGATATTTCTCGGTTTGCCACTTGAAAATCGTGTTTTACTTTTTGCATGAATTAAAGCAAAGGTCAAAGAGTAGTGACGTCAGTGGACGGCATTAACCGCTGGTCGATTCCGACGTTACTGAGGGAGTAATAACGACTCGAAGTAATCGGGTGAAATTCAGGCTAGGTAAAACGCAATGCTGAGCTCTTTTTGAAATTTCTAAGGCTACTTTCACGAAAACAGCAATTAAAACAAAATTCGTCGACAGATTTTTTAAAACTTTTTTAGTACATTAATTGATCCGTGTACTATTAAATCCCCGAATTTCGTGTCGATTGAAAAATTCTAAGGTTGTCTAACATGGGCACAAAAGTGAAATATTGAAGCGATGTCATATATCTGGCTAAGTTTTTGCGCTGGGACTTCCTATTGTCTCAAGTTTAACACAACATCAAATTCCCATGCAGCACGCGAGAAATATACTCACTGAAAAGCTACAGTAGTAAATTTTCACACGCAGATGAGTTGTAGCCAATCAGAGGATCGAACGATGCTTTTCAGTCACTTGTGAGACAAGGAGGGTTGTCCAATCAGAATTACTTAATATTTAGCAATTAATGAATGAGGCTGAGGAGGATATGAAGAATTATGCGGATCGAGGAGGGTGTTGTCCGTCGAGTATGTCTTTACGTTTTTAGACAATAGTTCGTCGTGAAACGAGTAAAATGTTCCGCAGACTGTTCCGCCATATTTGTTTTCACAACCAAGACAACTCAACCTCGGTTAACGGTCTTCTGGGTTAACAGTGCATTAACCTGCAACTGTGCTGCACTTTTGACGTCATCGGTTGATTAATGGCAAAATTCTTCCAAATTTAGTCAACAGTAGCTCGTTATGGTGAATTATGCGTGTGCTTTTAGCCAATCAGAAACAGAGAAATATTTTGAATGAATAATAATTAGAATTACAATGGAATAATTGAATTACGTATTGGAATAATTCAAGAGAAGACTATGGCAGGATGTATGTATAAAATAAACACAATACCACATGGTGTGTTGTTTTTCTATCATAAAATCGAACGTGTGAGCACAGCAACGAGTTAGATTTCTGATACGTCACCCAGCATAGCAAGAGTAGCAAAAATACCACTTGACGGATGACAGCTGCTATTCGAAGTATATCTGCTACACTAAATATCCCTTTATACCCTGAATTTGTTCTCTTTACAGGAGTAAGGATTCAGTCGGTTAGTGTACGGCCTTCTGTGGGGGAGGTTCCTATATTTCGATTCCCAGGTGCGACCTTATAAATCGTTGCTTCGACTCAATCTAGTTATTCCTTTCCGTGTAGCTTTTAAGTAGATTTTCATACCCGTAAACCGGAGCACTGGTGGAGAGAGGGGTAAAATGAGGGCAACATCGGCCTTAGGTTTTTAAGTTTTAGTACTGTTACGAGTTACCGGTGTAAAATAACTGGACCTTTACCGTTACCTTGTCTCTCTAGGATTCTGAACATTTCCCGACAGTAAAGGATTCTTTACCGTTAAGGCTAAAAATGTAAAATTTAAGATAACAAACCTTCATGTCCTTCATGCACAGGCAGATCTTTGTCAACGAAAATATATGGGTATTTTAATGGAGAGCAGAAGATGACGTGCCAAAAGTGAGTCACATACTATTAGTACTTCCTGGGAGGAACTTGACGTAACTGGACTTTAATTGGACTGACTTAAAAGAATGTAATTATTCACCTTTCTTGCTCAATGTGCGTGTTTTATGGCCCGTACTAGCGCACGATTTTCATGCGTTAATGGCTTCCTTATCCCCCAGTGGTCTCTTTATAAACTTCACAAAGTAAATTTAGCTGCACGTTAACTAAAAACTGAATGAATTTTCTTCCCTTTGAAACCTCATTTCGATTTGTGTACGACATTATTAGGACTTGAAATATGTGTTCAGTTTTTGCTGCGGCTTTTGTTGTAGTGCTCATTTAGAAATCGTCGCTCAGTTGCATAGCCTGCTAACAGAGACGTATTTCCGGTCGTCGTCGTCGCTTCTCGGGTGGAGAGAAATACGTCTGTGTCCGCAGGCTACTTTTGCACTGCACTGAAGCATATACTGTGCTTTGAATATTGACAGGTTTAAAGACTTCTTGTTCATGCTACACTAGCAAGGATAGTAAACGTACTTTAAATTGGCCATAGAATGAACTAGAAAATCACTCTTTATTTTCAAGGTATTTGCGGGATTCCTCGCAGTGCTCGCACGCTAGCTGGTCGAAGCTTCAGGGGCACCCAACGACAACTTCCGGAAAAATATCTGTTCGGAAGACGATTTGAGATCTAGAATTTTCGAAATATTTGTTGTAAAATTACTTGCTTGCCTGCCTCTCCTAGGATTTTCGAACATCTAAAAAACGGTAAAATTGCTCATTTTCAAAGGATTTTTACCCTAAAAAGGTCACCTAGAATTTTCGGGAGCCTTTTTTCTGGCTGAAATTTTCAAACAGGTAAGTTTTGATCCCTATAATTTTCGGATCACTAGACTTTCAGCTAGGAAATCCGAACAGATGAAAAATTTATAGGGGATAAAAATATGCCCATATTCACCGTTTAAATACTAAAACACGTTTAACAATGCTATGTTTAAGTGGTTTTAAACTATATTCTCGTTGGGTGCCCCTGAAGCTTGCTCAATATCCAGCGATCTTGATGGCCCGCAATATCGAATACTACTTTTTTTTTTTTCCTGTAAACGTGATATTCTTCAGGGGCCCCCAACGACGGTTTCCTCCTAAATACATTGAAAAGTCGTTTTAAGCTATCCAGAGCAGTTTTAGATGTCTAGAAATGCATTCTAAGCGACGCTATAAAATTTGTATCTGTTCAGTCATCCTAGGCGAACTTGAAGCTTTTGGAAATTATAAGCGCTTCAGTGTTATTTTCCCGAAAATTTTAGACGCAATTGAACGTTTTACGAAAGTGAGGTTTTTACTTATTCCTCTCTCAGCTCCACCACAGTTTTGAATCCGAAAATTTTAGTTTTCGCTTTTCTACGAAAATTAGCCTAACAATTAGCCTAAAGGACTTAAAAATGAAAAATTAACCTTCAGAAAATCGTAGGGAATTTTTTAGATTAAAGCTTTGAAAATTGTACCTGAATGAAACGCTCATCTAGAAATTTTTGCCGTATTCAAGCAATGGAAAACTCTTAGCAAAATTTGCTCTTCCGAACAGATATTTTACAGAAAACAGTCGTTGGGTGCCCTGAATATTTAGTAGCCTAAACTGCATAATTCATGCTTTCATGACTGTAAAACGGCTACAGCAAGTCCCAAAACAGTTAGATTTTCACGTCAACTTGAGTCCGATTTAACTAGATCTGTACTGTGAAACCATCATATTTACGTTTATGTAGTTAGTGCATTGATTATATCTATGATATAGTCGCCCTTATTGATTGTACTGATGCATTTTTTCTCATGCGACAGTAGTAGAATAATCGGTAAAAGTGGTAATCTCTGTAAAGTAAGAATAGCAAATTTTTCCTCCCACTGAAAAGAACTTTCGATGCAAAACTTAGGGCGCTTTCCATTTCAGTGTCAGAACTGACCGGCCAGACCATTCCCGTCGCGATGATAATTTCCCTTTTAATCAAAACTATCCAGCCAGATCAGTCAAACCCTTAAAAGTATGCACCAAGGAGATGGTTTTTCAGCAAAAACTCATGGAAAAAGCCTTAGTATTTAGGCATTTTCAAACTGACTGGTCGGGCAGTGGACCGGCCGACCACTTCTGACAAATGAAAAGCGCCCTTAGAGTGTTCGACCGCTACGTTCGATTCGTCGAGGTTTGCTTGGCAAGAAATCACTGGTGCCAAGAGCAGTGTTCTCCTCTCGCCAGGTATGTCATGACTTTAAGAATCAAACAAGACAATGTGAAAAGTTCCGCATTTTTAACTGTTCTACCAGAAGGACGACCCTAAACCGCGTAACGGTGGAAAGGCGGAATGGCGGAAAATCAACCAAAATTCTAAAACGCGGAACAACAAAAATAAAAAATGAAAAAAGAAAAATAAAAAGGAAAAAAGAAAGTAAAAAAAGGCAAAAGGAAAAGCGTTAATATGAAAAGAGACATTGATTTTGTTCTTATCCCTTTTTGAAAATATTGTTGTACTATTAAGCGACGTCCAGAATCATCTGGCAGTTCCCTATGCAGCTCCTTGATTTGTGACTCTGTCAATTTCAAGCGTGCCTATCCCCCTTCCCCACGGTAATTTGTCGAGCATTTTACCTCCAGAAAGATGAGCTTTAAATGCCGTGAGAAAAATGAAAATAAAAATGAAATATCTCAGCTAGACAAAGCTATCGAAAGCGACCTCCTCGGGAACCAGGAGCCCATAGTCATGGGCTCCTGCGGGAACTCACCAAAGTGGTCGCAACTCAGGCTGCTAGTTTTAGAAAATGTCGAAAATAGTTTCTGTGTGCTAAATTTGACGGAGTGGTAAGGCGGCCAATACTCAAGTGTTGCCTGATTGGCCAAGGGCGTAAATACCTGTACGCAAGGGAAGTGCGCACGTGTGCACCTGAAAAAGTCGAGGGTATTAATAGAAATAAAATGCAAAATAAAGTACAACCGAATATCGGTTTCCAGAAGAAGCGACGTGACTCACTGTTGAACCGAATCTCCAATGATATATTTAAAGAAACGGCGGGAAATAGAGCGCAAATAACAAGCTGGATGGTATAACGCGTTGTTTTTACCTTGGCCTGTCTTTGCACTAGACGAAGCAAGAGCACGATTACACGATTATTGTTTGATAGAAACTTTGAAGGGTCATTCGCCGTTACTGTTAGGTTTTCGCTGGTAAGGTATTCATTCATAGACAGTGCGCAGATAATCCGTGTCCGTGACTCTGGACATAGAAAAGTGTCCATTGTCCGTATTAGATGGGTTAATTTTAGATTACACATATGAGCTTTTTTCGTCGGGACAAACGAAACTGTCCGTTATATATACGGGTGTCCTTATTAAGCGGCCGTAGAGCGGGGTTCCACTGAACTTAAGTAAAACAACCCAAAAGCTGACAAAGAAGTTAACAACTTAACTTACGTCATTTCATATACAGTAACAACGTTGACAACTTAACCTCACCTCAGGGCACAGATTAGGGACTTGGGCGCAAGGGGGGAGGTGGGGGGGAGGGGGTTTGGAAAATTTGAAGAATTGTGGGTTGCGCAACTGCCGTGTTTGCTTACATGAACATAAAAACAAAGGAAAGGACAAGCAGGTAATCAAAAAGTGGCCCTGTGCGGCAAGACAGTGATCGCTTAAAAGAGCGTTACATCATGAAGTCGCAGCTCAAATGGGTTTGATGTGCGTAGTCCAATAACATTTTTAGATCTTCTCTGAACTGCGGCTGTACTCTTGATGCATGTATTTTTGGTTTTCTTGTTTCCTTTCTTCTTGACCTTTCCGACTACTATAAGTCTACTGAAAATATAAACAGATTTATCAATGAGTGTATCCCATTATCTTCATTTGATATCGATGAGTCTGGATGCCGGACGGCCAGAGTTCAAAAGGCAGGTAAAAAAAAAAAGGAAAAGAAGAGAAAAGAAAAACTGTAATGGTAATAAAACTTGTCACGCCGGTACACGTACTCCTTATAACTTTTTTCTCCTCCTTATTTTTTTCACATTCCGCGTTTTATGATTTTGGTCAATTTTCCGCCGTTCTGCTTTTCTGGCATCCGCCGTTGCGCGATTTAGAACAAGGCAACCTCAACCCAGGGCTTCTCTGTTGCCACCCATTTTTTTGGCATTTGTGCTGTACTATTAACCTCATTTTCCGAATATCGCAAACGGCTTCCAAAAAACGAGAAGACCCTGGGGACGAGGTTGAGTACGAAGAATTTGCCGCCGGACTTGCACCAATCAGAAACCGAGAAAAATTTTGAATACATAATAATTTTTTGTTACTGTTACGTAAAAAATTGTGCCACGTTTGGTAATTAATTCCAAATGAACACGGTACTTTTGTTCGTTTTGTTTAAAGTGCCACGCAGCTCACCGGATCGGAATACGAACCTGTCACCCCTAAAGGGACCACCAACTCGTCTCGATAATCACGTTTCATTGCCAGTTTGCCACTGCTGGAGTTATCTTTCTTTCATTCGCAGGCCACCCAGACTGCACTACAGCTATCACAGCTTGCCGAAAGTCGTTCCTGGTCTCGTTGCGGGACATTTCTACATGGTGCTAATTCATGCCCACCAGGAGGTTATTTATCTCTTGAACGTCTTGGTCAACTTCAAAGTCCCTCCTCAAAGGTGGATCAGGTTAAGAGAACGTGCTCCCTTCACTCTCTAGTGGTTTCAGTTAACTTGGGAAAATGCCAGCTTAGAGTATCGCACGTCTAAATCGTATCGTTGCAGCCTCAAGACTATTTTCTACAATCCTTGGGGCGGAAACCAGTGGCTTAGTAAATATCGTCTCAAAGGGCTTATGGTCTGTCTCGACAAACACTTGCTTGCTATAGGTATACTGGTGAGACCTTTCAGTTGCAAACACGATCGCAAGAAGTTCTTTCTCTATTTGGACATAATTCCTCTCTGCTTGCATATACTAGTGGTCTACCATCCTGGAGTAATGCGGCTCCAAGACCCCCTTCACTTGCATCACCCTGACTGACTAGATCCTTCTCTCACTCATAGTACTTCACCACTAGTGGAGCTGTCACCACCCCCTTGGTCCTACTGAATGGTCTATCATGGATTTCATCCCATAGAAACACCGTCTCCTTCTTTGTGAGTGGCCTGAGAGGCTCTGAAACTTCGGACAGCCTCGGCACAACTTGCTGGGTAATTCACGGTGCTCATAAGGCGCCGAACGCCAGATACATCAGTCGGCAGCTGTCGGCCTCTCCATAGCAGGTGCTGCTTCAATTTTGGACGGGTCTGCTTTCATTTTCTCCAAGGTCAGCAAATGTCCATTGTAGGGTACCTCTGTCTGCTTAAAAGCCAATTTCTGTTTGTTTTACTTAATGCTACGTTCTCAGCATCTTATCAACAGCTTCTTGTTTTTGAGATCATGATCTGCAATCGCACTCTGCAATTCTGGGCCTTCAACTGTTGCACGTAGGCGCAACTGGAATATCTCACTGACAGGCGAAATTCCAAAGGGCATCCGGTTCCACCTACCAAAGGGTGTGGCAAACGTCGTGAGCAAAGAACTCTCTTCTGTAAGCTTTACCTGCCAGTAACCATCCTTGCAATCAACTTTCTTAAAAATTTTGGCATTGCCTAACTCTGGTAGGATGTCTTCAATCACTGACATCGTAAAATGACATCTCTATAACGCTTTGTTTAAAGGCTTAAGGTACAGGTAGAGGCGCAGCTTGACGTTAGCTGTTCTTGCACACAAAATAGAATTTACTCATTCAGTAGGTCTCTGCACTTTCTCTATGACAACCTTAGCTTCAAGATCATCAAGGTGCTCTTTCAGTGGTTTTCTCATAGCTTCAGGAACTCGTCTCAATGGCTGCTAAACGGGTCATCTTTATCGACTTCGAGTTGCAATGGGGTTGCAAGACTGCCAAGACCATCAAAGAGACAACACATCCCTGAACTCAGAGCAATTCCAATTCACCGAAAGTTTGGTAACTTGTTAGGTTCACGTTCACTTTCGCGGTGGACGCATGTTCAGTTACTTCGGGGCACGAAGTCTTGATCTTTTCATTCCGAATTGTAATTAATTGCATCTACTCCCAACCAGATTGACACAACATTCATCTTTCTATCCACGGGGTTTACCAGTTGAACCTTACACTTTCCATGCGACCAGAGGGACTCGCGGCATTGTAAATCTTGAGAACTGGATTGGTTGGCATCATTCCGTTCATATATTTTGTTCCCTTGATAGCCCTCAACATCGCATCACGGGCGTGCCAGTGTCAACTTGGAAATCAACTTCCAGTCCACCCTTAAATTTCATTGTTGCACTGATCTTGGGAGGAAAACACTGTGTCAACGGGATTCAGGTTCCCAGGCTTTTTCTCTTTCTTTCCCGTTGCATACAAACTTTATGAAAATGATTGGTTCTTCCACAGGTACTACATATTTTTTCACATGTGGGCCATTTTTCCGTCTGAGCTTTGAGTACCTCTACAATATTTGCACCTTTTCGCATCCTTTCCTGGTTTCCTTTCTTGTCACTGGTTCAAAGCGTGTAGTCTCACTCTTATCCGGTGCTGCCGCGAGATCCTTGAGATGCAGAGCAGTTGTCTCTCGGCTTTTTCAAAATTTCGATCGCTAATTTAGGGCGAGATGCCTGTTTTGCAGCATCCTCGGAGACCCAGGGGCAGTTAGTCGGGTCGATAAAATGTTCGTGGTGAAAGTTTTCTGTAAGATCGAGACGAGCCCCTGGGCACTTACTCTTACCGAACCAGTTCCAGAGGCGGTTGAATTGCCTGCTTCTGATTGGCCAGAAAAATGTTTTTCTGGCCAATCAGCGAAGAGAAGCTGCTGGGTGACTCTTGTGTTTTCTTACACGACGTAGTTTTCCTCATCGATCGCCATAGTTGCTTAGCGCGTTCTTGAAACGGGGAATGTTTCTCGGGGAAAGTTTCAGAACAAAATGTTAACAACCTGCAAAAATTACAACTTTCAGCACGGCTACAAGAAGCAAACACTCTCCGATGAATTTTTAAGGCGGATCTTTCCAAGGTATCGTAAATCTTTATTGCTGATACGATACGCGATGCACGACTTTCACTTTCCACACCTTAATTTGCTCACATTGTCTAGTATACAACGCCAAGCTGACATTTTAGATGTCCATGTTCGTTGCACGACTTCTGAAACTTTCTACAGCGTGAAAATTTCCGTTGCACGGGCCACGCAACTACGTCGATTGATCGTGGGAATTGCTGGCTTGCTGGAGTGCACGCACCATCTTTCTTTCACGCCAAACTCCCTTACCGTACGTATTTTAAATACAGCCGTTGTGTTTAGTTCGAAATCTCGGTCCGGTTATGTGCTGAATCCTGACTTGTTAAGTGAGGTCGATTTTTCCAGGCCGTATGGGTTTATTTTTACGGATAAGCAAAGAAAAAAAAATAAAGGTGAGTTTGCGAAAATGTTTGAAAGTGGTTGGTGTGAAAGTGTTTGGAGGGCGATAAACGCGCAGTGTTTGACAGGTGTAGGTATAGAGTTGAGAAATCGAGGAAGGGTGGGATGTCTATATAGATAGTTTTGTAGTCCCTAAAACTTAACAAGAAGTGAACACTCTTAAGGAAATTCCAGGGAGAAGAGACCAAGGAATAGGGACACTTTCCAAAGATCCAACTTCAGCTCTTGATTTCAAGGACCTGGGTCTCTGGCTTACCAAACCGGATAAGAGAACCTGGGTTAATCTTCACTGTGATTAGAATTATGGCTAATATGGTAGAAATGAATTTGTATTATAAGATATCTTTTAACAAATACATGTCTAAAGGTAATTTCACATACCGGTAATATGTGATTTTCTGCCAAACTATTTATCTATGATTGGCTTGATGTTTCCCCTTACTGACCCCCTCAAACACATCCACAATGCCATTGTTTTAACTCCCTTGCTATTGATGGTACAACATTGGACTTATTTTGAAAGAATAATGCTGCAATATTAACAATTTTCCTTTGGTGCATTTGTTTGATATTTCATAATTTCTCTATCATAATTCTCCTCATCTGACAATAATATTCTTCACTGCTGATTATTTTTAAATCTTTAAATACCTTCTTCAGAAGGATAAAAATATTCATTGTATGGTCACCATTCCACACAGTGTCTCTAAACTACTTTCCACAGAACATCATTTATTACAATTATCAATTATTGTTTCCTGTAGAAGACAATCAGAGAATGCAAATTCTAGAATACAAGCAGTAAAGATTTGATTCTTGAAATTCCTGTCTCGGATCATCTTGATTTCTTTAAGCAGACTAACAGTCTTTGGCACTGATGTCGTAACATTAGTGGCTTAGAATGGTTCTGCTGTTTTCATTACTGTCATCAAAAAAGGAAGGATTTTTTTCTCTTCTGCAGGTTGTGCACTAAATAAAATCTCAAAGAAGAAAGGCTTTAAGAATTATTGAAAACAGTAAGTGACAATTTCAGCACAGTTCCCTTTTTCAAAGAGTGTTGGAAAACAGTTGTATGTTATGTGTAGGTATACCATATTTACTTGTGTATAACATGCTCCCGAATATAATGCCCACCGCATTTTTCTAGACCATTCTCAAATAATATAGTCAGGTATACCTGTTGGCCACCTAGTAAAACAAACCCTTTGGGAGCAAAAGAATCACCAACAAATGCCCCAGGGTAAACGTTTTATAACAAATTAAAATAAAATAAAATATTACAGCTCCCTAGTATTTACATAACTCAAATAGACATGTGAACTCCAATAATGATAAAGTAAAAAAAATCTCAACAGCTTAAAAATAAAATTAATGTAATGGCATCTGTACCTCTGTATTATGGGATGTTTTCCCATTTATAATTATATAAATGTTCAATTGCACTATTATCTTAAGCAGTCACAAGGCTTACTTCATCAGCTTTCAATTGTCATTAAATGGTGACAAAAAACATGATAATAATTTATTCTTGTGAAGTGTCTGTCAGCTTTTAGACATAAGATTACTGAGCATCCTTGAATAAAAGCCAGATCTACTGTTAAGTATAATGAGGGTCCTGAAGGGGGGGATATCAATCCCATTGAAACTGTTTAACCCTCAATTCCCATTTTTTCCCATTCTCAGTGATAGATTCCCCCCTGCCAGTGACTTAAATCCCATTTTCCCAGAGCAACAACATCCCATTTTACTCCTTCAGAACCCCCCACAATGAATTCAGTATAGCACCCTTCCTAGTAAACAAATCAGCATACTTACCAATGAACAGCTGTACATACCTGCAACGGGATTCTTCTGGTAAAACTCCATAGAGAACATTGCCCTGAATTTCTTGTCCCCCAGTTAATGATTCCGGGCTTCCGTACAACAAAGAAAACGCTCCCTATTCATTCAATATTTCTCGATCTTTCGTTTTACTTTCCCCTAAGTAAGTGGCCTGAATTTCTAGTAACCTCGAGTACTTTACCTGGTCCTCAATAATTGACATGAGAGGTAATCACTATGACCAGTGGATTACTAGGGAATTCATAGCCTTTAGCATCTAACGATTTTTAAACCCCCCAGCTTATAGGCAACATTTGGAAGGTTACACTCTTCTATCAATTGCCCAAAAACATCTCTTCTTTCCACAATCTTCTCAATAATAAATCTTTGCTTCGCTTTGAACTGTACCACCGGAAACAAAGACAAGCCTTCTTCAAGCACTTGCTGGTTAACACTACTATCAACTTCGGCCGAATTCGTACGGTCAACTGCTGTAAGCTTTTAAGCTTAAAAGTTTCGAAAGGAGTTTGGAGGGAAAGCAAGAAGAAGGCACTGCAGCTAGCTGGCATTTCCCACGATCAATCGACGTAGTTGCGTGGCCCGTGCAACGGAAATTTTCACCCTGTAGAAAGTTTCAGAAGTCGTGCAACGAACATTGACATCTAAAATGTCAGCTTGGCGTTGTATACTAGACAATGTGAGCAAATTAAGGTGTATAAAGTGAAAGTAATGTATAGCGTATCGTATCAGCAATAAAGATTTACGATACCTTGAAAAGATCCGCCTTAAAAATTCATCGGAGAGTGTTTGCTTCTTGTAGCCGTGCTGAAAGTTGTAATTTTTGCAGGTTGTTAACATTTTGTTCTGAAACTTTCCCCGAGAAACATTCCCCGTTTCAAGAACGCGCTAAGCAACTATGGCGATCGATGAGGAAAACTACGTCGTGTAAGAAAACACAAGAGTCACCCAGCAGCTTCTCTTCGCTGATTGGCCAGAAAAACATTTTTCTGGCCAATCAGAAGCAGGCAATTCAAACGCCTCTGGAACTGGTTCGGTAAGAGTAAGTGCCCAGGGGCTCGTCTCGATCTTACAGAAAACTTTCACCACGAACATTTTATCGACCCGACTAACTGCCCCTGGGTCTCCGAGGATGGTTTTGCAGTAGCTTCAATCCTATCCTAAATATACCAGAAATACGTTATCGCTAAAACCTTGCGCAGCTGTAAAGGGTCAGAAGTAAGAACAAAGAGAAAGAAGCCAAGAGGGGAAAACGTGATTAGAAAGCAAGAGAAAAACAAAATGTAAAAAAAAAAAAAAATGTACTACAAAAGAAAGAAGTTGCAGTTAGCATTTGGTGGAAGAAAGGTGTGACGGTAAAAAGCCGAACTACAAAGCACTTCCATCAAACAAACATATCCCGCGAGCTATTAAGTCGGAAAATCGTCTGGGAAGTGAGGCGCACTAAGAAATGTTCTTTTATCTCAATTTTCGCTTTCGCTACTTTTATTGTCTGTAAAATACTTTTACCGTCGAAATTTAATTAAAAAATTTATTTAATATTTTAAGCATTTCTTGATCGCAAAAACGGCCGCAAAAATGGTCAATGAAAACAACGCTACCGACCAAGGTTGTCTCTAAGCTGATGACGTCATGGCGGACACCATCGGATACATATGTTGTTGTTCACTTTTATCCTCAGTTTAACTTTTACTTTCTTTTGTTTTAAATGCATTATCATATATTGCTATACCCAAAAACAAAAGAAAATAAAAATGATAAACTATGGATAAAATTAAACCACAAAATATACAGCTATTTCGAGAAAGATTGCCCTAAAAAAATAAATGCTCGCGACAATCCCGATGGGATATGATCAATACACTTTTCCTGAAACTGTAACTGTCGAATCTACTTCTGCTGCTTTCCTTTAGCACTCGCAAACATATGTCCATAGTCTCTCCTGCAATTCTTCCAAATTTCTTTGAAGAAAAAGGAACTCAAACCACCCACAATACCTGTCGGGATTGTCGCGTGCTTTTTTCCGACAACCTTTCTCGAAATAGCTGTATAGAGAAATATAAATGGGCCAAACGAGTTTGCAGGCCACCGTTCTTCGAGCTTCATAGCCTAAGAAAGCAGCCGACATCTCTCGACGCTTCTAATGTTTCCCCGCGAAAATAAAGCCTAAGAAACGATTGCAGAAATTCCATACCAGTGACGTGTCACTGATCTGATCTGGCTAGTGCTAGTGTTTGGTTTAAGCGTATTTCCCTCAGGGCACGACCAATCAGAAGCATCACCCAGATCCAGGTAGTGACACGTCATCGGTATGGAATTACTAACCTCGTTCCTCAGACGTCACTTGACGTCAGTTGTTTGCTCAGGCTTCCAGCTTCTCCATTTTGGTGCGTTAACCAGGGGCACCGAACGAGAGTATAGTTCAAAACCACATAAACATAGCATTGTTGAACGTACTTTAGTATTTAAACGGTAGATAAAGGCTTATTTTTATCCCCTAAAAATTTTTCATCTGTTCGGATTTCCTAGCTGAAAGTATAGTGATCCGAAAATTATAGGAATCAAAATTTACCTTTTCGAAAATTTCAGCCAGAAAAAAGGCTCCCGAAAATTCTAGGCGACCTTTTTAGGGTAAAAATCCGTTAAAAATGGGCAATTATACGATTTTTTTGAAGTTCGAAAATCCTAGGAGAGGCAGGCAAGCAAGAAATTTGTCCGAAAATGATCCGAAAATTCTAGACCTCAAATCGTCTTCCGAACAGATAATTTTCCGAAAATTGTCGTTGGGTGCCCCTGGTTAACGGGAACTGTTGGTGAAGCCGCTGATAGACGTATGATAATCATTAATTGACTGCAGTAATAAAGGTTTGCCCTAAATTTTAGTTATCGTTGAATTGGATGCCACTTGGCTGCACTGATAAATCACGTTCAATACGACCATTTGTACGTGTTCTTTGGGTTTGCACCGTGCACGTGTACAATTCACTTTACTCTAAAGGGAAATTAAAAGGCTTGTAAACAGGCTAAGTGACAAGATGGTGAAATGTGCAGATAAACGACAAAACCACAACAGGAGTTAAAAGTACAAGTTGTACATATTCATTTTATGTGATTTAGGATCACGTATTTACTCGTTTCACGTATCAATTTCCTCTCATAAAACTTTCACGTTGTTATACAACATATATTATTCTTTTGTTTAACAAGAAAACTTGGCAAAAATAACTTAAAGCTACATTACAGCGGTCTTAATTTTATGCTTTTTTCAAAAAAACCTTTTTGCAATGTTTTGTCTAATTTTTTTGTTTGGTTTTACTTTCATATTAGCTTTAGATATCTTAGCAAAAATTGGTATAGCACAACCTTGTCGTTATGTTTGGAGGTGGATTCTTGAGCTCTCCATTGCAACTTATAAAGTAAAAGAAGAGTAGCAGCAATTCCACTAAGTCCCGATCTTGTTCGAAGACAGCAAAACAAGCGCGAAGTGAGCGGAAGCGATAAGGCGTGGTACCTACCGTTCCCAGCTCCCTCGCGTTCCACTTAGTCACTCGCGTCATTCAAGTGTTATAAACCAAATAAAAATGTGAGAAAATAAAGGAGGTGTGAGCAGTCTATACCATGGCCGCTAGTTTACATTTTGCGCATGACAAAGAGTGCTATTTCCAAAACTGAACGTTAAGCAATAACCACCACAACCTTCCTTCATGTGTAGAAACTTGGTCGCATGTAATTTTCTAACGATAGTAGGAGTTGTACCTGGCAACAACTCTTAGGCCTTAGGCGCGAGTCTCATACCTGTGGATCAAACAAATTCAATCTCAAGAGGACCAATTTCCCACTTCTGCGGAAAAAGTTGTGCTATTACAGCTGACTGACAATTTTCAAGAAATATGCAGAGTAAAACTAGAACCGATGTGAGAAAAGGAGGGCCCAAGTCAATAATCGAGGGGCACTTTGAAACTATTTGGAACACCTCGGGAAATCTTAAGAGCGTCTAGGGAGATCTTCGGACGTCTTGGGATACGATTCTGGCATTCTCAGGATAAAAATCTCACGCCTACGACTAAAAAAAGTTGCCATGTATCTGAAAACCGTCGCGACCATTAGAATAGTGTCGAGTACAATAGACCTCTTTAGCCTGAAATGTTTTGTTTTCTCAATGAAAGTCACGTGATAGAGAACTGTTTCTTGTTAAAATTTTGTCTTCAATATTCACGTGCATAGGTATGCATAATTTGTCAAAGGATGAAGGCCCAATGCCCTCGAGGCTTACATTGGCCGTTTTCACACTAGCGACGGATTATCCGTCTCAGACGGATAATCCATCTTCAAAGTCCGTCAAAATTGATAGAAAAACAGATGGATAAAGTCCATGCAAAATTAAGACAGTTCCAATTTCAAATTAAGACGTATTATCAGTCTGACGCAAATTATTCAACGGATAACTCGTCTCAGACGGATAATCAGTCGCTAGTGTGAATACGGTCATTGGAAAACAAAACATACAAGCTTAAGAGGTCTGTACGTAACGCAAACTTCGTGCACAACAGGTCGCATCAACTTTGTTATGACTGAAGCCCTTTTCATACGATCCTGGTCAGCATTATCCTGTTACAGAATCTTACTGCCTGGGTGGACTCAGAGGACCTCGGCACAAGGGGCAGTTTGAGCTAAAATGAAAAAAAAAAAACAACAACAACATCAATTTATGTCTATTTATAATTTAGTGTGTACCTGCTTATGAGGTCCGAACCTTAATTACCATTTGTCAGTTTTAAATTTTTGACAAAGAAGGTACTCCTTTTGTATACCTTCTACTGACAAAATTAATGGCACCCCTTTCACATACCTACGTAATAGACCTTTTTACCGATACGGCGGCCATATTGAATTAATTCGATTTAAGGAGTATTATAGGATGCCCAGGGGGCATGAGCACATTTCGTTTGTATGTTCAAGCGCTTTTCGGTACATTTTTTCTTAAAGTTTTCTTAGAATGAGATTGTAATGGGAAAAAAGATCCTTGTACCGTGTTTGGATGTAATAATGATCGCCTTTTTCTAGTTTAGTATTAGAAATATAATCTTTCACTGTATATTTCTAGGAAAAAAAGGCGATCATTATTACATCCAAACACGGCACAAAGATCTTTTTTCCCATTACAATCTTATTCTAAGAAAACTTTAAGAAAAAATGTCCCAAAAAGCGCTCGAAAATACATACGAAATGTGCTCATGCCCCCTGGGCATCCTATAATACTCCTGAAATCGAATTAATTCAATATGGCTGCCGTATCGGTAAAAAAGTCTATTTAGAACTTTGTTTCACTTTAACTGCTGAAAATGCTTTGTCTTTTAAATATGAATAAATCACAAAACTTGATTTCACATTTCCCGACCCTTTTACTGGGAGTACCCTCCTCCCAGGGAATAGTACATTACTGCACAGCAAGTCGACTGACAAAGACAAGCAGTGAGGTGAACAGAATAACACAGTGAGAAAGGCAAATAAACCCTATCACAACCTAGTAAACTAACTGGCCCCAGTGTGCCAAAGTGCTTGCTTGAAAGTCAACGGGGACACAAGAAAGAATGGGGCAAATAAGGGATCTTTTGCACGCCCAGTTCTTTTTATGCCCATATAATACTTTTTATTAAAAACTGAATCATTGGATAATGTAATTCTAGCATTTTGATTGGCTTAGCCGTTATGGTATATGAGCTAATATACCATGTTCTCCATATATGGTCGGTGTACGCGTCAGTTAAAAATTGGAAGCTAGCTGAGATTTTTTTTCGCGAAGGATAGAACGGCGCCCGAAGCAAATCGTTTTAATTCATTTCTTAGAATACTAGAAATGCAATTTCAGCGCAAGAAAAAAGACAAAAACAAACAAAAAAGCCAAAAGAGCTTGTCTGAAAGTTTGTCGAAAAACACATGGAACTAAAGTACCTTGACCAGCTACGAAAGAAGACAAGTGTTGTTTCTTCATGATCGCGAAGCCATTCGCCGATCAAGTCACTCGCCGATTGATAACTGCAACTTGTTTATCCGACATCAAGAATATAAATCACAAGTAACCAGCTACAAATACAGGCTATGCAGCCATTCACTAGAGCAATCGAGGCGGCAGTATAGCTTCTTTTCTCGTTCAGCAAAACCAGCTTGTGGCTTCAAACAACTTCATAAAAAGCGACCGAGGTAATACCGGTAGTTTTTCTCCGTTGTTCTTACTTTTATAACTGCACCGAAAATCCAAATTCATAGTAATTTCGACGGCTGTCACTTAAAAATTCCTTTCCTTCACATTATCTGCCAGGTTTTTTAAGCTGTTCTGCTGTGTAAAATCCTAGAATCACGATGAGTTTTTAAAAAACTAATGTTCATCGCACAATGTTTTGATTTTTCATTCATGCAGTCTAGGCGAGTCCGTTCGCGCGTTGACAGTTTTGATAGACGTGTGACATGTCAATAGCGGAAGTCCCTTGTCTTTTCCGGTTTGTTCTAGTCGGGGCAATTCAACGAGATTTTGTGGGCGTTTCTAATAAAACAATTATTCCACTCGGGCTTGTTGGATATGAAATGATTATAGCCAACTCGGCGCTATGCGCCTCGTTGGCTATCTATCATCTCATATCCAACGCGCCCTCGTGGAATAATTGTTGATTAGTAAAATCTAACTAGTGGTCTATTATCAATGCTGCGTTCTGATTGGTTGAGCTACTACTAGGGCTATATGTTATAGCCCACTAGTAGCGAAAAGTGCCGACTTTTTGGCGGCAAAAAAGGATTAAAGTCTTGCTTTAAGTTGTTTTGTCTCGATATTTTTGACCAACTGGTTGGATTTTACTAAAACAAAGTCGAGAGTTTACATAAGTATAACATTCGAGAATTCTTCCAACCCATCATCGAGTGTTTATATCAGGCTGCGCTTACAGAGGAAAAAAGTTTCCAGATTGTAAACATCCTATAATGCTTTAATATTGTTCTCAGCTGTGCAACTAATGATTTACTCTAACATTTATATTCTTAAATTCCATGTACAATAAAGGGTAACTAAAATTAATAATGAGTTTAAGTTGAGAAATGAATCAATTTAAGCATAGAACAACCATATTTCAATTTTCCAATGCAGTATGTTATGTTACCTGACTTACCGGCCATGTTGAATCAGCTGATCCTTACATTCCTTGTGAATCTTATGCAGGCAAGGCAAAGTGCAGCACTCTGCAAAGACTGGGTCCAACAACTGAAATAAGAACATTAATTTTAATTCATAACATGTTGTTTTTGTAAACTACAGTAACGATAAGTTACCGGAATACTGGGAAACAGTGCAACACAAATTCCTGAGCTACCTGTACAGCTGTGCATAGCCTGCATTGCAGGCTATTACTTTTACATATTTTTAAATGTTAAAAAAACCTTAAGATTCCACATCAGCAATATGTAATTATGTAGCAGGTAATTTCTTTTTCAGTTCATTTTATTAATTTGTTTTTCCTTTGGTTCAAATTCATTAGCATACATTACCCTACCATACCAAAAAACAAGGCAAAACAAAAAATAACTGAAATTAAAAAAAAAAAAACTGAAACGGAAAAATTTAACTTCGTCATATACATGTAGGTTTATTGGTTCTTTCGTTACGTACCCTGATCAATACGTATCTATATTTCCTGACCACCTGTATTACAATATACACTTAATGTCAGATTCTGAGGGAAACAGTTTTGTTTTCCCTTAAGTCCTGATCTTGAAAGCAAAACTAACTGGTTTCTGGAGGGACCTGACATTTAGTGTTTTGTTATATTTCTAGACTTTCACTTCAAAAGCGACAAAAAAAATAACCGGAATGAATCAAAGCAGTTGACTCAATGCTTATATACAACACAATTAAATTTAATTCTCAAACCACTGAATGATGCATTTTCTCTGGCCCCTTTGATGTTCATTCAAGTTTGCTTTGTCTTTGACTAAGTAGTACTGATGATGTCACAAGTGAACATAAGTGGTATGTGTGCAAGTGCTAATTAAAGAACACATTTTATTAACTGCACCATTTGTGTAACGTCAAGGTCAGCCCCAAGGCAGATATTTCATTCTAGAGCCCAAAGAAGGATATGCCACAAGTCTCAGAAATAAAACTCACCTCCCAGCATATACAGCACTCCTCTGGTAGGCAATGATGATTTTCCTGGGCATGTTGGTCTATGCAGATATTGCAGATCTCGCAGTGCTGGCTGGGTCCCTTTTAATCAGTTTACAAAAATTAGACAAAGCATTATTTAAGATACCATAAAATTCCGAAAATAAGCCCCTCCATGTATAAGGTCCCCAAACTGGTAACGCAAAAAAACCTCCGTTAAATTGCCCCTTCAAATATAAGACCCCCAGGGGCTTGTACTTGGAAAATTGCCCTCAAATACAAAGTAAAACAAAGCTAAAACGGTACATTTACTTCCAACTATGAGGCTAGCTTAATCGATTTTGAAACGCAAATATCCCTCCGTAGATAAGCCCCTCCAAAAATAAGCCCCTCAAAAAGGGCCTTTGAAAAATACAAGCCCCGGGGCTTATTTTCGGAATTTTACGGTATCTAAATTTCTCTGCTGTTCCCACCCCATTAAAAGAGAGCACTGCAAGAACCCAAAATGAAGGACTGTGCACTTTTCAATAACACCTGCCAACTTTTTCTGAGTCAAATGCATTTAAGATTTTCACCTTGTCATGACCGGGATTTCCGGAAACGTCCTGGCGACTTCCGAAGATTTCCTACAACTTTCTGAAGACTCCCAAACGTAGCCGAAAATGTCAGCAGATGTTCCGAAGCTACTTTGTGTCCTACAAAATCAAAGTACAATTAAAAGACGACAATTTTAGCGTGCTTTGATTTCGTTAGGACACAAAGTCATCATTTAATGCCTTTTTGGATTGAATTTTCACTATTTATTATGTGTTACAAAACAATTTGTCTGGATTTGTCAGTCAGGCGTAAGAAATTGTCCTTGATGCATGAGCTCGATCTCTTTAGTCCACAGGCGTGAGACTCGCAGAGAGTTGGCAGGTATGTAACACAAGAAATCTTCAGTAAAAAAGTTTAACCAATGGTTAGATTTTTGGCTTTCATTAACCATCATCACTAAACAAATCAAACTAAATGGATCAAAATCTACAAATTACAGCCTACAATAACAAAACCTTTTAAACCTGCTGAAGAAAAAGGCCAGAGTCTTTAGAAGTCCTTTTCTGAGGGACCGGTAAAAAAGTATAGGGGGGGGGGGGAGGGGGGCGGAGCATTTGGAAATGTGGTTGATAAAAAACACATGACCCACCCCTCCCTTCGGCACAAAAATGACTGACCCACCCCTAAAGAAAGGTTGGAAATTGCATGACCCACCCCCTAGTTAAAACATGGATGTTTGGTTTCCTCTTAATAATCCAATAAAACCTAAGATATTGTTCTGTGCTTGACAAGACTTGTTGATACACTGCTACAACCAATATCAAATTCACAGAAATCACCCCTTTCACTGAAAAGACAAATGTGAAAAACCAAACATTTCTTATTTCAATGGACGATATGAGTCTTGACACAAATATACAGCAAAACGAGGGTATATTGAAATTGTCTGTCACAAAGTATATGAAAATTTCTACAAAGACAACCTATTCCTACACATTACTTGCCAGAAATGCCTAGATAAATCCTCAAAGAAAATTTCTTCCACTTCAATGGAAAGCACTACCTACAAAACCATGGAACTGCAATGGGCACAAACACAGCAGTTTTGATTCCTTTGCCAATATTTTCATGACATTATTGAAACAACAACTCTGAGCAATACTGTCTTTAGAAGAACAGTTTGGAAATGCTGCATACACGATATCTTTTCCCTATGGGACATAAGTAAACCAGACATCGAAGCCTTCACAAGCAAACTTACATCACCCAACTATTGAATTCACGGCCGGTACATTTTGACACTGAGACTGCATTTTTAGAAACGGTTGTAATACAAAGGCACAAACGGAAACCTTCTTGAACACACACATTTCACTTCACCCTCCAAATGTTAAAAAAAGATTTGTCAAAGGAGAAGCCTTGAGAATCCTACAGAAAAACTCCTCAGAAACAATCTTTGAGGAAAATAATTCAAATTTCAAAAAAAAAGAACACTTGATGGATGGAGGCTGCCCACAATCTTTGATAGAAAACCTACTACCAGAAATAAAATTCACAAAAGGGAGTCTAAACTCATAAGAAACGGAAACTCGCTCGTTTTTATGTCAAGGCTTTAATCCTCGAAACCAGTACAAATCATCACAATTTAACTCTCGTATTCTCGCTTACAATGAACCAAAACCTAACTCGAAGACATGCCAAACAAGCACATGTAAAAACTAGTCACGTGATATACGTTTATCACGCCATATAAGGAATAACAAAATGTTCACCATAAAAATGTCAATCAAATGATTCTCACAAAACTCCTAAAACAAGACAACAAGGAGGAAAAAGAAATATTGCCATTCGTGACACAATACCAGCCCTCAGTGTCTACTATAAAGGAAGCTTGAATGAAAAAATGGAATCTTATACAAGACCAACTATAACTTCAATAAATTTTTAAAGAACCACCAATCATTTCCTTACAAAAAAGGAATATCATTAAAGGACATGCTTGTTAGAGCCAAAAAAAAGGTTAACAGAGGGTTCCATGCCCGTATAGATGTGTGACCTGTCACCCTTTGTATTTTCTCGCACAACAGGTTTGTGAGTATTTTAGCAATAACTCCAGCTGGCTGTGTTTTATATAACAAGTGTAGTCAACTGTCTCATTAGTAGTTAGTGTCTATCTATGTAATAAAATAGGGTGACTCACCCCCTAAGGGTAGCTGAAAATAATGACCCACCCCTTGCACAAGGCTCAAAACCTCATGATCCACCCCCTCTCTGCTCTGGCCCACCCCTCCCTATACTTTTTGACCAGTCCCTAATGGGAGCATAAGGCGTAAAAATTGGTTTTCAAGTTTGCCTTAAAAGAGAGCAGCAATGACTTTTAGTGGCCCTTTCCCTTTTACGTAAGTTTGCATTGGGCTGCCTGTGCCATGACTGAAGGTAATTCAGCTGTATGTGGTAACCCGTTCATTGCCCTAGCAAAAACCTGGAAAGAAGATTAAAACAGTACTGCAACTTTCTTGGCATTTGCTGATGGAAGTGCATGACTGTCATCAAATAAGCATTAGGGAATTTCATAGCTTACCACTCGTTGAGGGCAAGCAGGAGCTGCTAATTGCTGCTGTTGTGGCTGCACTTCACACTGTTGCATCTCACTTTCTCTTCTCTGTTGTTGCCCCTGAACCACACTTCTTCTTATCAGTTGAAGTTCGTGGAGAACTTGATCAAGACTGGCACAAGCTTCATTAACTCCCTGTTCCAAAGCTGAGGCAGGCTCTTCTGCAGATCCACTTGCATCAAATGACAATGTTCCTTTGTCTTCATCATCTCTGTCAGTTGGTGGAGACTGGAATTGACCATCTGTCAGAACTGCTTCCTCTGATTTGACGTCCTTTGCACCCTTTATGCCAGCTTGCATTGGCTCATTGTTGTCTTCACTGTCCTCTAGTGTATCTGGACCACGAGCCTGAGCTG
The DNA here is from genome assembly GCA_942486035.1 of Porites lobata. Lineage (NCBI taxonomy): Eukaryota > Metazoa > Cnidaria > Anthozoa > Scleractinia > Poritidae > Porites > Porites lobata. Next base: position 1,150,785 of record CALNXK010000040.1, on the reverse strand, counting down.
TAGCTGGGTCTGAGGTGTTTCCAGCATTGAAATCCATCCTTAATCATGAATGAAAAATCAATGAGTATATGCACAATTCAGGATGTGTTACAAAAATACATAAAAGTGCATCTTAAATATAAAGAGACATCATCTCAGATATTCTTGCATAAATGCAATGTTATGCAGAATATTTGCTTCTAGGTAACAACATGAAGAGTCTCATAAACCTTTAACAAACAGGGAAGTAGACAATATTCTTGCCTCCCAACTACTCTCATAGGTGATCAGGCGACCAGCTACAACTGATTAAGCTCTGAGCTAAGAGCCCAGACCACATTTATTCTGAACTTTCAGCTGTTTTTTTTTTTAACTCCCACTAGGGTGACTCAGTGATCCATCCTACATGACAAAAAACAGTATTATGTAATAACATTAATTCAAAAAATGATCCAGTATATCCACCACACAGTCGGACACTAGAGTACTTGCACATTATCCCATAATGCACCTTATCATTTGAAGCAAATTTTTCTTTTTTTTTCATTGGCCGAGAGCCCACCACATGACCAACAAAATAACTGCCTACAAATAATGGTCTGCTCAAGCGCAATGCCGTCCAACTGTGTTTGGCTGCAAATATTTTTCTACTCATGTGTAAAGGAAACCGTGCTTTTCTCCTTCTTACGATCACTCTTGTGTGAAAATGGCAGATCGCTTCACTTCTCATGGGTATTAACCCATTCGCTCCTGGAGATTTTGCCGAAAAACACATTTTGAAGCTAGTCGAGTGGTTTTCTGGTCACTGTCGTGCTATAAAGGGCTAAAACTTACCACAAACCGGTTTACAGGTCGTACACTTGGCGGCCTTCTGATCCAGATGCAAAACATCAGCTTGCGAAGTTCCGGCATGCGCAGAAAGCAAAATTTCGAGATAGTTTTTGGGTTTAAAAGTGACACAGCAGTCTTGACTTTTACTTTTCGCTTTCTCTCCTCCCTTCTTTTTTCGCTTTTCTTGCCTTATTTTTTTTTTCTCTTGCTGGGCATTTAGTAGGCCTCATTTTGGTGGGAAGAGTTTTTAGGAAAGCTTTTACGATCTTAGGATTAGGTGAAAGGAAAGGTAGGTGGGCAATGGAACAAGATTTCCATGGAGATTTTCAGGTCAATGTCACGTGGTTTTTTGCTTCTTTTTCCGGTGTTCTTGACTGAATTGTGCTCATTTTGGTATGGTTTGAAAGATCTCTTCACTCTACAAAAGTTAGCCAAGAAAGTTGTCCTTGACCGTTAAAACTGATGATGTCACAAAGGGTAGAAAGGACCTGGATCCGCACGGGTGGTTACGGGCGGTTCAGGGGCGAATGGGTTAATTAAACAAACAAACTCAAGCTCGGTGATCGAGCAGAGCAGTGTTGTTAAAAATTCCATTTTGGAAAAGCTTTAGCAATTTCAAACTTTGTGAAGGGGGAGGCAGGGGGAATTGACCATTAAGTCTATGTCCCAACTGTTTTGATTGGAGTTGTCTACAACATACATTTAAGAGACTGTATAACCCTCAACACCTTTTGCATGAAGGTGCTTTTATGTTCACGGTTTTTTAAAACGAGGGAATTAGAAGAAACGCATCACTATTTCGAAAACAGGGATAGGATATTTTATAAAAAAGGTTGCAAAGAAGCTGACTCGACAATGACGTATACCAATAATTTGGACCGTTGTAGTTTGGCTGGCTTTGCCTTATGGCAGGCGCTGGCTCTGAAAATGTGTATAAAACACCCTTATCAGATGTGTATATAGAGCAGTTTTGATTTCCTTTTACACCCAAATCCATTCGTTTTCATTGAGGCTTTAAAAAACACCTGCTAAAAATATCCTGAACATGGTGAGATAATTTTATTTCTGTCCTAAATCTGAGCATTCTCTAAAGAATGCATCAGTCATGTTACCCCTATGTAGCACAGAAATGTGTAGCCTGTTCCTGGCATTCAGATAGTACAGTGCAGTGGTCAGTGGGGAGCGAGTTAAATTGTACACTGGGAAAATGGGGGGGGGATGGGGGGCAAGAGCGAGAGAACCTCCCCCTTTCCCCCTCTAGTCTGCCCTCATTTTTTTTTTCTTCTTGAATTTTTCTTCAGCACTCTACTTTCTCAGTTAAGACAATCACCATGGGAAGATCTTAACCTGTGCTGAGGAAAAGCTACAAATTGGTGTTTTAAACAAACCACTCCCCAACAACTGGCCATTTGAGCGAGCAAATAGCAATTGACTATTAAAATTAATTTTTTGACCATAACTCTCTGTAGATTTTCCCATCAAGTTCTAGTACTGTGTATTCTTATTATTAGAGAGTTTTAGAGTCCCATTTATGGCAAATGGGAAATTGTACCACATGACCAAGTTTTCCCTTTACTTTTCATATACTGTTTAATTTATGAACAAAAAGGTGGTTTTGAATGTTCATCTGCAAAAATTTATTTGGATAGTTTTAACCAGGTCTTCTCCTACTTTGAGAAATTGTCAACTTGAATCTCACATTTGATGTTTGCCACATAAATGTAATTATTCTAAATCCCTCCACTGTCTTGGAAAAGAAAACAGTTATTGAAGGGTTGAGTATTCACGTATGGGTATGAAATGACATGAATTACACTTAGAACACCTGTTTATCTATAAAATTTTCAATTTCTAAGTATGTCAGGATTTTAAGTTTTCTCTTACTGCACTTTTCAAAAACATGCGAAGCTTGAAGTTCAAAAGCCAACTGACGTTTGCATTTTTTGCTGCCATCAATCATCTCAGTAGACCTCTTACGAAACAGAACTTTACTTAAACAGGTTCATATTAATATTTTCAAACAAGAGAATTTGTACCTTACAGCATCTTCAATTCTTGAAATAATTGATTTAAAACTTGCAAAACTGTAGCAATCCTGTAACTACGACCAGTATTTATAGTGGAATCTCTTTCTTTCTCTCTTTTCTCTGAGTAATAATTTTGTTTTGCTATTTTCTTTGCATTTTTTTTCATTGCTGCTATCATTATTTTAATTTACTATTTACTGTAATCTTAACTGCTGCTAATTTGAAATCCTTGCAAGTAAATATGTATAGCGCTAAAAACCCTAGTTGCAGTAATAAGCCTAACTTAATCATACCTACCCACCCTGACTAGTTTTAACTATTTTTGTGGGTTGGTACCATTCAAATTGTAAATATCTGTTTCTTAATAAAGTGTGTTGTTGTTGTTTTTCAAAAGGTCATGGTTTGTGATCTGTGATTGGTGGATTTCGATCCTTTCTGTGTGTTTCTGTGTTTCAAGGTTTGTTGCTTGTGATCATAATTATGATTGACGGCAGCGAAAAACGCAATTGTGTTGGCTGCTTTTAAACTTTAGAGTTCGCGTGTTTGTGAAAGTGCAGTAGTGTAAAAGCACTAAAACAGGATATATATGGGCGGTTTTCGAGGACATTGCAAATTTCAGAAACCAAGTTTCAATTTCAGTCCCTGGACAAACATTTAATTTATGGTAAAATGTACCAAAGCAGAATTTTTTTAAGCAGTTGGCCATAAGTTCTCATTAATCCAAAGACAATGGTTGCTAAATATGAAACCTTTCAAAAGCCCTTTCACATTTGCATTTTTTCAAAATCCCATTCTTGTGCATATGATTCAATGGCGCCAATCGAGCTCGGAGTGGACAGGGCTGAAAGCCTCCACGAGTGAAATTCGAAGATAAACACAATTCGAAAACAGTAGTTGAGCGCGAGACACAAATACAAAGCTGCACTTGAACAGGGTCTTAAAACAATGCCCATTTTCCTGTGCGATGGTCGCGATCGAGGGCAAACAAAAAGGGCAACCCTTATAGTTTCCAATGTATCATTGCCCGATCCGAAGAAGCCCACTTTGAACATAAAATTAATTTGTTTAAAACCAATGGCAGCATTCGCGATCTCACGGAAAACAAGGGGAACTTTAAACAGCCCATACCTTTTGGATCACAACTGCAATTGCGATTTAAATTACGTTTACTGAACATCAAACTGATCGCATATTTTTCTAGTGCAGATTCGGTATTCCAACACTGATTCAAACAACAAGCGTGTGTCAGACAATTGATCAGCTGAGAATACCATCCAAATTAAATTAAACCTTTGTCACCTCAGACAAAGCGGACGAAGTTCGCTAAAAGAATGTCCGGTTTATTTAATTTCGCATTTACATTACAACTTACCTGAAAAACAAAGTTGAATAGCCGGATTTGAAAAGTGTTCGCGATTTGTGATGGTTTATTTTTATTTCCACTTCTGGATGTGACGTCATCTACGCCGGTAACGGCCGCTGGCCATTTTCTCGCAGTAACACGGGACGAAAAAATTTCTGAGGGGAGGGGGCGGATGTACACAGGCTACAGGAGAGAAAAAGAAGTGATAGCCAAATGGAAAAAAAAACTCCTTGCAAAACAAACACCTACAAAGGCCCATTTGCCAAATCATACTTTTACAAAAACAATTTTAAGGTACATTCTTCCACCTGAATTGAATTTTCCGACCATCTCCTGACAGGACAGCCCAGGAGCCATATGGTCTGCCATTCATTACACCAACAAAAAGGACATTATTCAAAGTTTATTTAAAAAGCATTCATTAACATAACAATAACAAACATACATAATAAATAATAAATTAAATAAATTTTACAAATTTTAGTTAGCAAAAATATTTGTCTCTCTGGAAAATCTTATATTAATTTCTTTGACTCAAGTTTCTGTAAGATTTCATCTTGTTCCCTCCCATCAATGCCACCAACTTATTAACAAGCTAGAATTATTTCATACGAAGCAACAAATGCAGAGTTTATGGTAAGTATAAAACATTATGCGTGCTCGATGTGATATCAATGTGATTACAGTATTTCAACATTCTATTAATTTTGTCAAAAATTTAACCTTACAATTATCAACTGGAAAATCACAACCATAGTGACCACAATCATAAATGCAAGCTTCAATTAAAGAGTGAACTATGTTTGCTATGGGATAATTCATAAGCGTAAAATTAATAACATAAACTTAGCTTGAACACAATTTTTTTTTTCTTTTTTTTTTAAATTCAAATATAAAACTTCATCTTAGTAAAGTTAACTGTGCGGCCAAATGAGTCATCAAAAAGAAGATAAGCTCATCAATGTCAATCTTGTTCAATCAGAAAATTAGTGATCCTGTATGAGATGGCCTGCAAAAAGGGCATTTTCAGACAGGTGAGGGCAAGCATGAGGCAGTTTTTATCGCCTCCCTTCCATCTCGCATCTGTTACTTCAAACACACTCCATGTCTGCCTCACACTTGCCCTGAAAAATACAATAAAATAATGCCTGCTCTGCCGGGTATTATCTAGCCTTCCACACAGACCTTCTTAGGGGTTCATGATGCGATCCTTGTGGGACAGGAAGGCGTGACGAACAACTCAGAACGTCTGCGTGGGAGGCTAGGTATTATCACCTACTCCCTGGACTGGCTGTACAAAGGATGACGACATATCGGGCAGGTGCGGCTGAAAAAGACAAAAAAATGTCATTACCAATTATTACCAAAGACAGTTCTAATGAATTATTATCACCAAGGAAAATGCATAGGTCAAGGGGGGGGCACCACAGAAAACAACAAAAACTGGAACAATGACAACCACTGAACCTAAACAGCCTCGATGTATGGTTTGTGCATTACAACATTTCATAGATCTCTGATCACTTCAAAATTCTACAGAACTTGAGCTTAAAAAGCAGTGTTAAAGTAGATTCTCCAAGATGGAGACTTCGTGCTTGAGTCCATAGGAACTCCCCTGAGGACACACAATGAAACCAGGTCGAGGTTTGGGAGTGCAATTTCACACATCTAATTACTGTATTTTGAGTTGTTGTCTTGAGTTTTTGGTTGATTTTCTCTCATAAAAAAAATATACTTTCGAGTTCTAGTGCAGTTGAATATTTTCATAGTAATTGCACGATATGTACAAATTTCTATTCACCCTTTCACTGCCAAATGTGGCCAAAGGCAAAATTCGACCAAATTTGCAAATTTCATTTTCTAAACTTTTGACAAACAAATAGCACCATCTGAAAGTACAGGTAGAGAGCTTTCATTTGAATGGTCACATCATAGGATTTCGTCTGCAGACTCAAAAGTTAGAGTCACCTTACAAAACTCCATCAAACAATCTGGCAGCGAACGTGTTAATGAAAGAGGAGAGGGGAGACCAAAGTGAGCAACTTCAACTACTTGATGATATCTTTCCTCCAGTATTTGCACTCTTTGCACCTACAGGTAAGTGTTTTTTCTAACTTTTCAAGGAATTATTTGCTGAGAAATTTCTCTACAATTCCTTTTGTGTGGCTCTGTTTAGAAACCTCCAGGTCTGACATAGACAAGCAGAAGAGCCATTTGCTTTATTTTCATTCTTCTCAATTTCCTTTGAAGGTGTACTAAATGACACTCGCCTTAGTTTCTTAACATAATGGTACTTTTTTATTTTAACAAATGAATAACCTGATAACTTACATGCCGTTTTGTATCATAGCGATGGCACATTCTCTGTGGACCTTGTGTGAACATGGTAATATCTGACAACCACTGAATGCATCCTGCAAATAATGTAAGCAACAATCAGCATTGTAACTTACAGGTGTCTTGGAATGATATCATAAGAGAGTATAAATACAGCAAACAGCAAAAGTCAGATTCAAGTTGAGAATTTCTCAAAATAGAAAATGAGCAGATAAAATTCAAATTGCTAAAAAATTGCATGAAACTCCTAATTAAGGTGTAGAAATAATGAACTGTAAACGACAAGTATAAAGAGGAAACTTGATCATGTGGTGCAAAAATTAATTCACATTTACCATTTGACGTAAACTTGATTCTTAACCTCTCTATAGTATTATAATAACAAGGATATTTTTCTCAATAACTCATCCTTTGTTAAAGACCACTTTCTACTCACACTCAAAAAGGGAGACCTCGTTGTCAAGGCTTTAGAAGCTTTTTACTAAAACATCAATTAAACCTTACCTCCAAGCAGATGCAGCATTCATCATGACCTGAATCTGGGCGACATTTGTGATTTCCCTCAAGTCGTTTGTCTAAACATACATTACACACTTCACAGTGGAATGACTTATCCTGATGAATCCTAAATGACAAAAAACAGTATTATTTAATAACATTAATTTAAAAAGTGATCCAGTATATCCACCACACAGTCACACTCTTTTTGCTTCATTTATTTTATCCTATAGCCCATCCAAACACGTCTTGAGACATTTTACTAAACTAGCCATGGAAAATTGCTAGTGGATCAAACAAGACAGCCACTTCTAGGAAGAAAAGACCTTTGCTGACATAATTATTTCGGGCTAGCTGCTTCCATGTGATCAGACAGTGGGGAATAGTGCAAAATAGACCTGCTAGTCCTAAGAGCCATTTTTTGTTGCTCTGATCTCTCCTTTGTAGCCTGTCTACTACCTGAACACAAAAAACTAGCCTGTGTAATGACCCCCCCTCCTCTTAGGAAAAAAGGAGGCTACAAAAAACAGGAGGCAAACATCTTCTAAGAAGTTTATCACTAACAATATTATGCCCTTTATTGAAGTGTCTGTGTGTTCCTCAGGAACAGTGGTTATTAATTACAGACATAATTTTGGCAGAATAATAACAAAACTGTGAAAGGTTTGAACACAGGAGTCATTTCAAAAGTAGGTTGACTTTGATCGTCCGGGTGAACGTAGTCCTGAATAGGACTCTTGTTGTTGACAGTGACTGACATTTCGAAAACCTGTGCGGTAGTCATCTTCAGAGTCAAAGTGAGTTTTATCACGTCAGTTGATGGTATTATACTCTGGTTATTGATCTGATTGGTCAATTATGTCGCGACGTGGTTGGTCATCTGTCAGTTAAGCCATGATGTTATTGGCTATGAAAACTCACTTTGACTCTAAAGATGACTACTGCACAGGTTGTCGAAACGTCACTTACTGTCAACAACAACAGTCCTATTCATGACTACGTTCAGCCGGACGATCAAAATCAACTGATCAAACTCAAGACTTCACTCTCACTGTAGCTGGTCTACATCTGCACTCATAATTTTAGGCCTAGACTTTTGATAGTTTTTTTTTCTTAGTAATGCTTGATTTTCCTTTTCCCACTTTTAAATTATTCACAATTGTAAATAGTTTTCTATCGTGGACATATATTTCGTTTTTAATTTGTAAACAATACAATATAATTTAAAATTGTAAATATTACTTATTGTTCTGATACTTAAATAAAGATTGGTTTATTATTGTTAACTCAACCTACTTTAGAATAACAATAGAGAATTCCAAGTCACCTACCTGCAAATTCCACATTTTTCACAATGATATGGATTTTTGTCGACACTGGTGAAATGCTTGCAGATGGGACAGAAATATGCTGACATTTTGCCCCCACACTTACGACACTTAGCACTATCTTCACCAATCTGTAAAAACAACACAAACAAATATTGTCAAATATGGTGTTTATGGGATTGAATATTACATTAAGAGGGCAGCACTTCATAAAATACTAGGACTTATTAAGGAACAAAATAACAAATTAACCCATTTCTCACTACACTGATGCATGCATGAACAAGCAGAAATTCACGCTTCAATTTTCACAGAAGTAAAGCCAAAAAAAATTACTGCCAACTCAGAAAAATGTGAATGTTACTGCAGTGACCAGTCACAAAAAAGTTCCGGATGTAAAAGCAAACCTCAATACTAAAACTAAATATTATATTGTTGCAGTCTGTGGAATAGGTTTCTCACTCCTTATTGAGTTTCCTCACAACAAAATGATATCCTATACATATCTCTGGTGTTCACAGGTTTGTGGGTGTACCAGTAGTATGATTTTATAATTATTATAATGTTGAGATTCAATTCTATTTTTAAAGAATTAAAAACAAATTTATCATTCTTTGTTTTCAGCTAGTAATCATAAATTTCTATTATACTTTAAGATGAGAATTAACCCTTGAAATCACCCAAAATCACATTGAAAGTTTCACTTTAAAAAAGTGTGTACTGGGTACAGGTATAATGTAGAATAAATTAATATTTTCAAATTTAAGTTTCAGGAAACATGAAAACAAAGCTTACCTCCTGTTCATGCTGACAGTGAGAGCATTTCAGATGAGTGGCATGACAAGCTTTAGCCTCTTCATTGTCACAAGCTTTGGAGATGTTGTGGCAGTGATGACATGGATAGAATTGTGTGCAACAAGGGAATCGCACTCTGCAGTGCCGCTGATAATGTTCACATAACCACTGCGAACGTGCATTGATTGCTTCTTGTTGTTGTGGCCAGTTTTCAGCTTCCCGCAACTCTCTCTCTTCTCTCTCCCGCCTTTCTCGAGCTCTTTGTTCTCTTATTAACTGTTCTTTCCTTTCTATTTCCCTTCCAAACTGTTCACGTTCCTCTCTCTCCCGAAGAACGCGTTCAACAAGGGCACAAGCTTCTGCGACACGCCGTTCAAGAGCAAGTAATGAGTTGTCTGAGGCTTCTATAGAATCAGTACCAAAGTCTGTATTGTTTAACGCAGAATTATTGTCGGCGTCACCTGTATGAGGTTCTAGAACACATGTATCATGTGTAGATCTCGCTGCCAAAACAACATCAAATGTTGTGGAATTTCCAAGCTGATACCGTGCAGAGGAATCTGCATCATCATCAATGTTTCCGGTTGTTGTCCTTGAATTTCCAAGTGCAAAATTTGGTTTCTGAGCTGGCTCATCTGTGCCCTGATTAGAGATAAAAGCTGAAGTGGCATCATTACCAGCAAACATATTTGCATCATGAGCAGGGGCTGCAAGCTGCTCACTTAAAAAGCTACTAAATCTTGGTGCATTATGTACAGGATCCCCAGGTAGAGGGTCAGCAAAACTGGAACCAGCCATTCCTGGATAGCTATTTACAACAGGATCACTTGCTATGGGAGGAAATGGCATTTGCTTTGCTGATGACAAATAAGTCTGTCTGTCAAAATGGTCAACTCCTGCAAATCTACTGCTGTTATGTACAAAATCACTTTGAAGAGAATAGTTGTCTGCAGCAGTTGAAGTATTTCTTGATAAATAGTTGCTATACAATGAGGAAGAATCATTTCCTAAATGGCTTGGCCAAAGTTCTGAGTTGTCACTGAAAGGTTCCACATAAGAAGAGCCACCCAGGTGTCGCCTAGATTCACTTACAAGTGAATATCCAGTTCTATCATGTGGCTCTGTCCCAGATGCAGCCTGGCAATCTCCAAAGTAAGGCTGGGCTCTGCTAAATTGAGATATGTCACCGTCAATAAAGGAAGACCCCTGAGATGGAATGTCATTGAAGAGAGAACCAATATCAGTTTGATAAATACTGTCATGAAGTGCCTTGTCTTGTGTGTGTCTCGCTAAGAAATCACCAGCTAAGCCATCGGTTATATACACAACAGGCTCTGTTGGTACCTGTCCATCAACTGTACGTTGAGGTTCCTTTGGTCTGGCACCTAGACATTTCCAGTCGGTTGCATCTGATGATGGTGGAGTAATTTCTCTTTCGCCTTCTGAAAACACATGCTGCTGTGTTGAAAAAACACTTCCTCCATTTGCAATATTATGAGTTCTGGCAAGGATTGAATCTGAACTAATTAAAGAATCTCTTTTTGTACACTCAGGGATTGTCTTTGTGCAATATGGAACTGCCATTACTGCCCCATCACAGAAATCATGTGACTTAACCACTCTTTCTTTGCCATTGCCGGCACATGCTCCTTTTAGCTGGCCATCTTCACCTGCTGGCTCGTTGCCTGGTCTGGCCATCACATGAGAGATCCCTTGAGTATCCCATGTTGCAGGACTGGGGTTGCTGTAACCAGAGGCTGACTGGGAACCATCTGACATCACTTGAAAGTCATCAACTTCACAAGAAGCTTGTAAAGTGCTGTTAGAAGTTGCTGGTGCAGTCTTGTCAGAATTTGCCAACAAATCAGATGAGCTGCGACTGGAATTTGACACGAGCATAACATCTGAATGGATGGGTGACTGAGGACTGTCTTCAACCAGCACAACATTTTCTACATTCTTACTTGACAAACACATGTCACTGTCTTCCTCAACTGAGCTTCCACTGGATAAAATTGATGAGCATTGGCTTTGACCATGATCTATTTCATCTGCTCTTAGTGATGTTCCATTTTCATCAATGCCTGTGAGCTCAACATAATTTTTTGAGGAAGGTGCATAATTCATCTGTGTCTTCATTTCAGGTCCATCTGTCTGTTCATGCAAAATGTTGTTGTGCACAAGTGCAGATTTGCCTGAACCTGAAGCATGGTCTGACTCAACAGAACAGTTTGATCCTATAAAAACAACAACAAAAGGAATTATGCAATGTGAGGGGATTCTTTGTACTGACTTGCAATATCGACAAATAAGAACCTGCATAGTCCAGGGTTAGACGTTGCGACCTGTGGGGTCACCAATGCGACCAGCTTTTACTCAGTGGTGACAAATTTTCACGCTTGGTCGCCAACCTGGCCCCCAAGATAGGTGACTTTCTTCTTTGGAAAAACGTACACTTAAATGATAATCCATTATCCTTCTCAAAACTAACGGATAGCTAACAGTTTTTCTAACGCTCTAACATTTTGCCCAAACATTCTAATGGTTTGTCCAAACCCTCTAACGATTTGTCAAAACGCTTTGGTGACCACAAATGAAAACTTGGGGGCCAGCTGGCCCCAAGATTTTTCCTGAAAGTCGAGCACTGCATACATGTACATGACATGATTAGCTCCATGTTAAAGGTGCAAAAATACTTAAACCTCAAATTAAAGGACATGCTTTTGCTTTGTACTCCCTTGACAGTTGTGATAATTTTGGATTATCAACAGAGTCATAGGTACCTGGTTCCATTGGCATGGGGGCTCATGGCTGAAAGGCACAGGTTATAATTAACCAGCAGCCAGGATGTGACTCTATCTAGGTACTGGCGTTGCCTTCTCCACTAAGGTAAGCAGTTATTTAATATTCTCAGCAGCAAATGCAAGTTAATAATGGCAACAGGACTGAGTGGAGTCCAATTCGGTCTCTAATCATACAAGGGACAAATGAAATTTGTTAAATCATGAGAATGTGGTTACAGACTGAATTGGACGATACAAAGTTCTGATACCAATATTTATTATGACTATAACAAAATTTGTGATATTTTAGGCTGCTAGCAGTGAAAAAAAAGCCATTTACATGTAAGTGCACAATTGCGATTGCATACTGTCCAATTACTTAATTAGTGCTGAAATGAGGCCAGTTGATAGCCAATGAGATTTGAGAATTTCGTTTTTGTTATGATAAATAGTTTAATCAGTACATTGAAAGCTCAGCTGTACATCTCTGGCTTACCAGGCTCTTGTACTGCACTTGCCCCACCAAGGAGCCTTCCACGGCGTCTTGCCTTTTCTTCCAGGAACAGAAATCTCCCTAGATCAGCTTGAAGCTCACGTTTCTCCTCCTCGCTCTCCTTCAATTTTTCTTCAAGTTTTCTAAACTGTTGTTCTAATTCATGATGATCCCTCTGAGAAGCTGCCAACTCATCCTCCAAATTGGCCAGCAGAGTTCTAAAAAAATCCACAGTTGCAGTTCCTGTGTCAACTTTGTCTGAACTTGCCCCAGAGAATGGTCCTTGAATACTCTGAAGGGGTTCTTCAAGCTTTGAACTTTGATTTGCACATAAATCTTCAACACACTCGAGTTGCTGAGAGCTTGCTGTCATTACTAATACTTGAGTTCTTGTCCTTTGAAGAAAAATTCTGTACTGCAGTTTTCTGATCAGAAGAACTTATCTTCAGTTCCTCAGGTCCATTGATGTTTTCAATGGTGAAAGGTTTTGACTGTTTAGTATTCTGTGTTTCAGAAAAAGAACAACTTTGTTCTGCATTTAAGCATTCCTTGTAACTTGATTGTGAAAATGCACATGTATCGACAGGCACTGAAGGCTCCTTTGGTAAACTAACAGACAGTCCACTGCACTTTGTAATTCTTGATGAATTATCATCACAAGAGGAATCTGCCTTGCATTCCTTCAGTTTGTCAATGGATGATAAGCTCTCACTTGGGGATGTTGTTGATGTGAATAGGCTATCACCAGCTAAAGAGAAAGTAGACGGGCTTGCAGGCACTGAGTTCAATGAAGATGAAGTAGCACTTGAAAAGATACTTGAAGACAGACTGGAATTATGTGTAATGTGGCTGACACACCCATTAACATCATTTGAAGTGGGTTCACCATTGTTCAATTCTTTCTCTCTAGTATGCAATACAGGTCTTGACCGAATCAGAAGGCACTCTAGAAGGCATAGGCCAACATCTACATGTTGACAATTGTCACAGGGATGGCATAAAGGATGGATGATGTCTGCATTCTGTTATCAAAAAGAATACAAACAAAATAATGATCAACAAAATTGATGCTACCTGCTTAATATAAACACTGATTGTGTTTCAATAAAGGATTGAACTAATTTTTCTGGCCTTGGCTAAGCATCCAGCATTTTTTAGACAGGTTCCTTTTGTAGGTACCGAGGCACAGATTATGTACAGCAAAAGAAAGCGTTCAATACAACCAAACAAGAGCCATTGTTTGGTTCCTCTTTTTCTTTTGCGATAATGTTTACCTGCAGAAAGACTATTTTTTTAACACAGCTCCTGTAAATTAAGCCCACTGTAAATCTGGAGCAAAGCTTTACTCATCTTTATACCGCTATTTCGAGAAAGGTTAATTGTCAGAAAAATGTTCACGCGACAATCCCGAAAGGTAATATGGGATATGATCAATACACTGTTCCTAACGACTGTAGCTGTCGAACCTACTTTTGTTGTTTTTCATTAGCATTCGCGAACATATGTCCGTGCCCTCTCGTGCCATTCTTTCAAATTTCTTTGGAGAACAGGGCAGACAAAACCACCCACAATACCTTTTGGGATTGTCGCGTGCACTTTTTCAGACAACTTTTCTCGAAACAGCTGTATATTAGGTTAAATTTCACACAGTCATGGACTGTTTTTGTTTCACCACAGGGTCCCCACACAATCTATTAGTAAATGTATTGGCCACTTTGAGGTTGCATGGGAGACTTGGTAGAGATCACCCCAAAACAGTCCCACAATGCACTAGACATCCATCTCGACCCAGTCTCCCACACAACCTCAAAGTGGCCAATTAGATTTACCGTTTGCTTCATCTGATGTAGCAATATATCACCAATTGGGTCAATAGTATTCTTGGTCGTTGTGTAGCTCTTTGAAATATACTGATTTATAATGGACCCCAAAATTACATTACAGATTTCAGATTCCTTCTGCATTCTTGCATGCCAGATCAGTTTCTCAGAATAAATTGAAGTAGATATCTTCAAAGCAATTTTATCCATTCCAAGATTTTCAATCTGACCAAATACAGCGAAGTTGCTATAAAAAATTCACTGCGCTCATTACACATATAGGAATGCCAATTTAAAATAAACACTAGTTATGGGAACAACTAACAGATTCATTTTTCAAATTCATTAATAGGATCTTGGGCGGGGGGGTACACTTGTCCTGCCTTGACCAGCTGTAACCCATTTTTCTTATTCACTAACTGAGATTAAAATTTCATTTCTATTTTTTCATTAATCCTTATTGTTTAAGATAGGTTTTACCTTATTGTGTAATTTGCCAACTGTCCATTTTTTCGAATCTGCTTCTGCACCCCCAGAAATACTACATAGACATGTCATCGTTGAATTCCAAGTTTCCAATGTTGCAACAGAACCAACTGAGTCTTTGTCGACACTTTGGCTACAGTTACCATCATGATCATCATTGCCAAGAACAAAGCCATGAACACCTTCACAACCCAGCTGCACAGAGGACTCAATGTCAACATTCAAAATTTCAAATAATGACTCAATGGTAACAGTCAGCATATTTGTTATTGAGGAACAATGACAGTTAGAACATGATTCCTTAATAGTGCAACATTTCACAATGACAGAAAGATTCCTGACATCAATAGTTACAAACAAATTTGACTCTTGAACAATGAATCTAGCAACATTCTCTTCTAAATGAAACATCAGAAATGATACTTTCTTGGAAACCATTTAGTGCCAATTGTTGACCAAAATTTTGGATCAAATGGTCCCAGACAAACTCTGTCTCACGCTGGTTGACACAACTATAGGAAAAATAAGAGACATGTGGTGCAGAATGCATAGCAGAGTCCACAGAAGATTGCCAAGACGTCAAGTAATCAAAATCATTGTACAGTTCTTGTGACTTCGTCAACTCCAGTTTAACAAGTAAAGGGAGACAGTCAAGGTAACTAGAAAGGGAAAAGATGCCTGTTTGAGCTGGGAGTTCCACATACACATCCTTTCCCTCTACAAAACCTTTTCTAAACTTTGGTTGCAAAAATAAGATTTTTACACTCTCGCAGAAGGAAGAAGTCAGGCAGTTGATTTCTTTCATGTCCAGACCTCTACCTTGAATCCTCAAAAACAAACTAAAGGGTGATTTTTCTGCAGAGGATGACAAGAACATTTTTGAATCGGTGCCGTTATCAGAGTCTGCTCCAGATATATCACCCAATGAATCAAATGTGTGTATAACTAAGACTGCAGGTCTGTTAAATAAAGGAATCCTGTGAGTAAATAGATACAAATCTTGGCCAGCAAAATCCCTTATTTGGATTTCTTCCATTTATTCTTTTTTCAAACAGCACACAAGTTTATCAAGATACTGGATTCTCTTGTTGGCTCTTTCCATGTGTACCAAATTGACAAGAGAAATAACCTCAGCTTTTGCAAATGAAGATTTGCCTCCACTAACATCAGCTCTGTCTTGGGAGTGTAGGAAGACATTGGGGGTAATGATTTCTGTTTCCTTGCTGCCTACTTCATTACAAAAGGGAACACAGTTTTGGACATCAATAAAGCACTTTTCTGCCTCTTTTACCATGCCCAAGGACTGCTTTAAGATGCCCAGAAAACTGCTCCAAAACATGACATCAGGATGATTTAAACTCATTCCAAGATTTAACATCACATCTATGCCTTTCTGTATTTTCTCAACAGCTGACAAACGGAACTGTTTAAACCTCTGCAAGATCATTCCTACTTGAAAGTACATACTAGCTGTCTTGCAAGATACCTCACCACAGGATAATTTGAAAATAGCTTCTGCTTCTTGCAAGGTTTCTTGGGCTTGCTGAAAACTTAATCCTTCTTCAGAATACAAGAAGGCAAGTTTCAAAAGAATCTCTCCGACTTCTGGATGAAAGGGACTTAGCTTCTTGAAAATTGTTAAGGCCTTATTTAGGTATTCTGAGGCATCTTTGGCATTGCCCTTTAGCAGAATACAGGAACCCAGGACACTCCTGCACAAGGCAACTGAATAATGATTTTCTCCACCAAAACAAATCAAGATACCTTCAGCCTGTTTCAGTGTAGTCTCAGCATCATTAAACCTTCCAGAGCCATGCAGGAAGCAGCCCATTTGGTATAGTAATGATCCATAAAGAAAACTATTTTCACCATGGACAAGAAGGAAAGTACTTTGCAACTTCTTTAATAACTGAGAGGCTTCTTTGCATAGACCAATGCTGCGACAAATCTTTGCTGCAATGACAACAATTCTTATGAGCTCAGCATTCATTGACGTCTTACAAGCACCTGGTTTAGCCAGCAAAGCAAGTAAATGGTAGATAAAATCTTTCACTTCTTTGGCTTCAATTTTTTTATCCATTCCCTCAAGCTGGATTTTCATCAATTGTTTGGATAAAGCAGCTGTAGCAGCTTTGTCAGCACCTGGGATGTCAAAGTGAACAGCAGTTCTCAGAATCTTCTTCAACATTTGGTGGTTTCCAAACTCTTGTAACATGTTAGTAACTCTTCCCAGCAACTTCACTGGTAGTTGAGCATAATTTGTTGATCTCATAGAGATGTCATGACACAAGGAAGCTGCAGTGGTAGCAAGATTAGCCGCTTCTTTGTAGTTACCCAACGTCTTCTTCAGAACTGCTTGGTTCAAAGTAATTACTGCATCTTTAATGTTGTCCTGATGTTGACAGTAAAGTTTGGCCATATTAAAACAATCTTCGCTCTCCTCATAAAGTGCATTTTCACTGAACATCACCCCCAGGTTATTCATCAGAAGGGGAGCATTGGGATAGGATTGGTCGCAGTGATTTTTAATGTAGCTTTTTACCATTTCCAATGAAGTTTTGTCACCTCGGGCAAATCCAAAAGAACTTAGGACTGACATGTAGTTCACTTGGTTTAAATCATCATCCTCAAAGCAAGTCAGAACTAGGAACTCAGCTTGGTTATCACTCCATGGTTTCAAAATGGTCTCTCCAACATAGGAAAGCAATGAGTTGAAGGCATATTTATCCTCTTGGGAAACGGCCAGGTCACTTGGAGCAGTTGGCAAATTTTTAGCTTCCTCTTTTGTCACACTGTTCTCATGCCCATGCTGAGGATGAAAAACATCCTGAAGTTCCAAAAACAGGGACTTTAATTTTTCTTCCATTGTCGGCCAACCTCAAGTTACCTGCCAGTATGAAAGGATTAAAAAGCACTATAAACAACAAAGAAACAGAACAGACAGACAGGTCGCCGATGACGATGGCCAACTGAATATATTTTTCATAGCTCAGACAAACCCTGATTCTAGCTGTTCAAACAATTCATCCGATTTTTTTGCCTAAGTATATCAAACTAGGCTAGCAACAGATAGTTAGTACTGCATTGACGTTCAGTGATGTTCAAACTTTTGATCCCCATGCACCAGTGCTCTCCTTAGTAGGAGGTAAACGGTAAAATTTACCACTTGAAGCAACACTTCTTACCACCTGCAACCGCTTGAAGGTTTACTACAATTACAAAAGTAGTTTTAAAAAATATGCAAGTTTTGATCCGATCCGATGACAGCATTTTTTTTCATGTTTTCTTTTTACAGGAAAATTTGACAACAACACAACCTTTTGGTCTTTGATACCAGAAGGAAACTTCTGTTATTAAAGAGACCAACCTAGTACTGATTAAATAACTGTAACACTCTGCCATTAATTTATGTTGTTGTCCTGACTCACAAGATATTTAGCAACAAACTCTTTACCACCTATATTCAAGTCCAAAAACAGACTTCTGCAGAATTTTCATAAAAGAACAAGCAAAGGTTTGAAATGATAAAAGAACACAATGTATTTATGGGATGCATGCATCATGACAAACCAATAGGAACAGTTTAATAAAAGGAATTTTGATGTAGTTGTCTGAATTTAAAGAGAATAACGGGGACAGTGCTAAAAAGAGTGAAAAAAATAGAGATACTTGCCAGGCGGTTTTGAAAAGTTGCTAATATAACCACCGCTACAAAAACAACCCTAATTTATCTATATTTTTATGGCTATCTTTATGCTATCACATCTACTTTCATCCTATTTTATTCCAACTGAGTTTTACTTTAATCCTACATGTATTTTACCTGACAAGGAAAATTGAGCATCCATTTTATTTGCTTTACTTTTATTTTAAACCTATTTTGAAGCAAGTTAGAAGAGAGTGGTATATCTTATTTCTGTTTTCTCATAACATTCTGAAAATTGCTAAAGTAGGCTATGTCAATCCTATTTTAAATTCTAACAACTGGAATTGCTTTCTAAAATAGTGACAAAATAGGCTGTTTTATTTATATTTTTCTGCACATAGGAAAGATTATAGCCACTTGCTGAGGAAAATATACATAAAGTAGGCTATCAAAATTCTATTTTATCCAAGACAATCTTGAATAAAAAAATGGTAAAATAGATTACAAATAGACTGTTTTTTCTTGTTTTTGGAGAAAGATTTCATTCCATTGCAAATTTACTACCAACATGAGTTCATTGAAAATCCCATGAAATGTTCAGGAAAAATCCATGAATCTTTTTTCATTGTCTGCATGAATTTTGCAACTGACAATTTCATGGCCTTGGTTCGGCACCATCAATTTTCCATGAATTATTCTTGCCAAGCGAACAGCCGTAAGGCCACAAGCGGGGTTGCCTGCGTAGCAGGCGTCGAAAGGGGTAGGGGATAGGGAAAAAGGGAAAAAGGGAAAAAGGGAGGGGGTAAGGGAGAGAGGGGACGGGACGTATGCTATAAGAACCCCCTTTTATTCACTTCTAAATTCCTGATTGGCTGAGCCATAAAATGAGTAACTTATTTGTGTGTATCCTGGCGTTTATTAGTGTGAGAGACAAACAAGACGAAGGCATCAAGAAAATGTGTTCTACTGGCATAAGCTTTGGAAGATCAAAATTACTCCAATCATGTAGCAACTTCACATTAAAACCCGAACTAAAACAACCTGTAACAGCTTGTTTAGCAGGCAGAGATGCTCAGGAGGTTTTGTATACTGGATTTGTCCATACACTGAGCAGCGATTCAAAGCGATTGCGATTCTTGCCAGACATCTGCAATGCCAATTCAAAAGACCTCGTCTTCCGCAAAAACATATACCGTCTTGAATGGAGTTTTAAGTGGTTTGCAAAGAGAGAGCTGATCAAAGCTTTGGTAAAAACTATCCGTTGAGAA
This sequence comes from Porites lobata, assembly GCA_942486035.1. NCBI lineage: Eukaryota > Metazoa > Cnidaria > Anthozoa > Scleractinia > Poritidae > Porites > Porites lobata. Next base: position 1,131,131 of record CALNXK010000040.1, on the reverse strand, counting down.
TTTTGACAATTGTTTACAATATTCTCCTTTACTTTCATTATTCGCGTCACAGGCTGGCCAGCGTTCTGTTCTTTGTGACCAACACGGTGCTTGATGAGGTTGTAAGATAAAAGGTCTTGTGTATTCACACGAAACTGATCATTGTTTGTTGTAGACTGCAAGAAGTAAAAAAATGAGAGACTGCTCATAGTCTATGTTTGTTGTGTTTGCTGTGGGAGCAAGAACAGTAAAAATGTTTCATTTCGCTCGATTATGATATCACTTGAAATAAGCGTCTCAACTTGGGTAAACAAAGTAATTAAGTTCAGACCATGCTGAGAAGCCCTGTACTTGTGATTGGTCACGTATTGACAGTGACATTATCGGATAAGTTGAGAAAATGGTGGGCAGATTACAAAAACACCCGCTCTTATAGCAGGCGCTCCCTTCCCTTTCCCCTCTTTCGTGCTTTTCTCCCTCCCCCTCTCCCTCCCCTTTTTGCGCCTGCCACGCAGGCTACAAGCGGGGCAAGTTAATAATCTTGTCACGCATAAAGCATGTGAGTATCACGTGGGTTGCGTGTCATCTTAGTGGCATGCAAACTTGGCTGGCCCATATATATTTGTTTGTTTATTTTATTTCAATTTTGTTCCGTAGTTTCCTCTACTTTATTTCTATTTTATTTCTATTTTAATGATAGTTTTTAGTTATTTTTTCTCTATTTTATTGCTATTTGATATTTTGGCAGTTTTCTGTTTCAGACTATTTTAACACTATTTTTCTCAGAATTATATACTATTTTAAGGCTATTTTTCAACAATAATTTTTTCTTATTTTTTGTTTCAAAATAACGGGTTCAAAATGAATAAAAATATCTTTAAAAAAGCACTTCATAGTGCTTAAAAATAGAGAGAAAAATAGGATGGAAAATAGAGGTAAAATATATATAGGCACTATTTTTGTAAGGGAAAACTGTCAATACAAACAGAAATTGTGTACCCGTTGACCGGTTTTCTAACCGAGAAAGCACCAAATTGCAGTTCAACTGCAGTTCAAGAGGGAATTAAAAAAAAATTGTTTATTTAAATCTCACCAGGTTGATATTCTGTAAAAATTACCATTGCAAATTATGTCGCATTGTGGTTAGATTTGGCGACACTCAACTCAAGCGTCTGCATTTGTTTTTCAATCAACACATTTCAAAAAGAAAAATGGATAATTTAGTGATCCTATGGAAATAAAATACTCTGGGGGTGTTTTTGACGCTGTTCACAGGCACTCACAGCACATGTTTTATCACTGTTTAAAAATTCGAGCACAAAGCTGTCCGTGTTTTAAACATTACAACAAAGGCTAAACCACCTGCCTTTACGCTTGGGTGCCACACACAAATTCACTGATTGCCTTGTTCTACCTACTACATGAACATGTATTTAATCTATTATGAATATTCACTGATTGAGCACAGTTTGTTTTGTTTTGTTTTTGTGCCGCAAGGCTATCCACATTGTAGTAACCCTATCACTTCAAGACAAGTTATAGTCAAGGATGTGAGAGTGCGTACTACACTCAACAAGGGATTCCTGAGGACCAACGTGGCCATACATGCGCACTAGGATCAGTCAAGCATGTGCTTTTTCAAAGAGTTCATTGCATGTTGCGTTGGTCTTCTTTCACTTTGTACATTCATTTCCTTGACGTTAAGCTGCCACGGTAAGGTCATTATTTTGTATTACTGTTTTAATGTCTCAGTTAGGTTTAGTTTAGTTTTTGTCCTCATAATTCAGTACAAGGCCTTTGCATTGTAACCTATGTTGCGACGAGTCAACTCTCAGAATCAGTGCAGCTTTCACATATGCCGTCTCTAGTTATAGTCAGCAACACAATACTACATCTTACACTGTATATGGTAACCTTGTGATTATTTTCAATTGCATTCCTTTTCGGTAATATCATTTCATGTCTATTAATTTCTTTAATTTCCATAGGTTTCTGGTTGTATATTAAATAAACAGTGCGCATATTGCATACCGGTAACAAAAGATCCCGTATTATGGTCACAATGATAATAAATAATATTGAGTAGATTAAGAACAAGGCAGCGATACATGTAGGCTGATGCAATTTGTTGATGAAATCCCACCATGTTACATGTACCTTCCATATGAAATCTGGATGACGTAGAAATTTTACATATACTAAAGAGTGTTTTGAGAATTTTATTTTGGCCACCGCTGTGAGTTATAAGGTTAGTTACATGCATGGTGGAATTAGTTTCTTGATGTGACTTAACAACAAAAATTAATAAAGGTTCGCTAGTTTTAGAGTGGACAAGTCAAGCGAAATTACGATGCTGTGATTATATTTTATAAAAATAATAAAAAATTGCATGCAAGTTTATAACTATTATTATGTGAAATTTACCTTTAGGCCCTCTTATTTCTTTCCATCTGTCAAAGTGTCAATTGCATTACAAAAGCAGTCTAACTAATACCGAGAACTGTACACACAAAAAACTTACATATTTATCTCTCTAAAAGGAAATAAATCAACCAAAAAACTCCCATCACTCGTGCTTTCTTGATCCAATGAATGAAGTTGGAAAAACACCCTAGAGAATTTAAGAAAATAGAATCATTTGAAATAAGTGGAAAGTAAGGAACCTTTTCTCATCATTTTACACATACATTTTTATCGATATCATTATTTTGTGCATATTACCTCCCATAACTACTTTGTTTTGCCCCTTAATATACAGTGTAGCATGTTAAAAAAAAAAAAAAAAATTAAAAATTTCATCACAGCAGTATCTCAGGATGCTCGGCCTAAATGTAACTGTTATCCTGGTCATGTGATCAAGTCTAATTTCGTTCATCTCCTGTCACTTTAATGTCTGTCAGGTTTTGTTCCATAATAGACACATAACCTAAACTAGTTTTAAAAATATCAGTGGCAACTTTAGGACCCGTTTTTGAAGCACATTCGATTATTAGACTAGCGTCTAAACACTACAACTAATCTTAGCAACCTTAAAATAAATTACAAGCTTAAGGTCCTTCAAAGGCAAATACCTGAACTTTAATAGTGCTAGCAATGACACTAGATCATTATTATTAGATGTCAAGTGAATTCTATGGAAGAAAATATATTATATGCAAACAGGTAAGTGTATTATTCTTGGGAATTTTCCTGAAGCAAGTAATAATGATACATGCACTTCTTTAAACAGACTACTTAGGTTAGGTAACTTGCACGAGAGGAGAATTTTCTGCAATTGTGTTCTCACGAGACACCAAGACACTGAAGCATGTAAGATGCACTTTTTCCAGTAATGCTGCCCTGTATTAAGCACAAAGATTCCCAAGGGCACACAGAAGAAAGAAAAAAAAAGAAAAAAGGAATTACAGAACGTAACTAAACAATGATCATGCAAAAACACATATACATGCATGACTACATCTACTAAAATTAATGTACCGTAAATGATCTAATATACGCCTGGGGCGTTTATTTAATTTTAGGGGTCCAAGAGGTTTATTCTCGTAACTTATTTTAATGAACTCAACAAAACTGTATGCAGTATGCTTTCCACCAAAAATGTTTTGGTGTTAACAGAATCTCAACCGTGGGCTGACAGCTTATCCTTACTTTGAACTGGAAATTGATCATGGCATGACACACAAACCGATGTTAATCAAGCAATGAGATTAACAAACTGATTGATTTTGCTCTATTTCGCCATTTCCGAGTATTTTGGATCAATTTTCAAGAGGGGCATTTATTAGATAAGAGGCGTTTATTTGAGAGTGGGTGTTTATTAGATCATTAATTACGGTAAGTAAAATTTTTAATGTTTATATTGATAATGTTGTCAAAACTTAGGCCCATCAAAATAATGACTTCTGTGTTTGATTGTGTGTAAAATGATGCACTCTGAAGCTCCACTTATCTTTTTAAATGTTCACTGTATACTGATGTTTGATTCATGACCAAATAGACAACATAATTGCAAGTTGCAAGTGCTAATTATGTCCAAGGCTGGATGCTGATGAAAATACCTAAACATAAGGTCAAACAATGCAAACCACTTAACAATGAAATGGAAGATTAAGACAGCTGCCTTTTATTTGTGACTAATCCGGAATATTCTGGCACCAGTTTCTTTTTTCCATTTACAAACAACAGCCACTTGAATCTGAAACATTAAAGGTCCCGCTTAATGGTCAAGGGTCACAGATTTTGAATCCTAAAACTTAAATGAATACTTTTTACCTGAATGAATGAATGTCCTCGCAAATCCAAATAAAGTAAGTGATGTCTAAAAACATTTATTTTATGACATGAAAAAATCTCCTTGAATGTATTTAGCCCTTTTAAACCTCGGGTTTTCTTTTCATCACCTTCCTCTATGGCCAAAGACAGGCTTGATGTTAATCTCAGAGGTGTCAAAAGTTTTTTCTGCTGCATTTTTCTCACCATTCTTTCTATTAGCACTTATTAGCTTTAACTGTCACTAAACGAATAATGATGCTTTCTAAATAAACACTGTTAACATTTTTCACATATGGATTCAATTAAACTGCCAGCTTTTTGCATGAACGCATTTTGAACACAATATAGCACGGCACATACAACAAACATCATCTTTCAAGAGATAATTAACTGTAATTCCTTAAACTTTCAAAGCAAGCGTCAATTTTATTTGCAAAACTTATTCAGTTTGCACACTAGCCATACAATGTAAATCAAAGCTCAGTTATACAACAAAACTGCTGAACATTATTTAAAGGCTAATTTTCTTGTACACATGTTAGTAACTGAAGACTAAGTTTAACGGACCTATTGGCAAGACCATTTTTACCACTGAGTATACATGTATGCATTGGAGAAAAGTAGGAGGAGGGCGTAAGCGGGGTATGAACACCGCAAACTGACTGCACAGAAATAACAAGAAAACCACAAACCGCATTGAAAATTACCCAAAAATGTCTAAATACTGCAAACCACTTCGTTTTGTAAAACAGCAATACTGCAACTTGAAATAAAAATTTTCGCAAAACCAGACCAAAAATCAAACAAAACCGCATCACTGCAAACTCAGTTACATCACCTCAAATGGAGTAAAAACAATAAAACAATTTTGACATTTTTTACAAGCCAATGTTTTCATCTTTACAGATAGAATGTAATCTTCACAAAATGCCTGCAATCTACACCTTTTGTAGACAGACAACAGACAACTAATACTGACTTTACTACACGTATAATATAGTACACTTTGGTGGAAACTAATGTGCCGTATATAACAATTCAAGCAATGGCTACACAATTTGGCAATATCGTAGTTTTGTCAATGTTGAAATGGATTCAGGATTTAAGGGCAAAGGGAGGAATTTTGAGGTCGCAAAATAATTATTACTGGCACTTCAGCTTAGCTGACGCAGTCTATACTGTTAATACTGCCCTCCTGCTAAGGAATTTGACCTTAACACCTTTAACTAACTGATCTTAGCCATTCTTTGAATGCCATTAAACAGCACCTTTAGTAAAAAGTCCTGCATTCCTACTATTTCCATAACTTTAATTAGTGATTTTATTTTTGTGTAAGAGATAAAGGTTAATCTTATTGACCGCTCAAAACAAGCACATAAGGGTTTAACAAAAAGGCATCATAACCACAAGTTCACAAATAAAACTTTTAAGAATCAGCCTCAGAGCACTGAAGTGACAATTGTTGGATGTAAACTGGGTTCAAAATAAATTTTTGACTGTTGCCGGTGATGCTGACTAACCAAAGCAATTTCAGCTCAGTCAAGTCTGTTTTTTGACCAGTTAAATCTAAAATATTAAAAATAATACAAAATGTAGCTTAATTAACGAGCAAAAACATGATTCTTCCTATTGAAAAGGCACACTTGAGTGTAACTGTCCAGTCAAGCAAACTGAAAGTTTGTCTGGGCAAATTGTCACCTTGGCCAGACATAAAGTTCGTAGACTGGCCGTTATTTTTAGCCCTAGTCATCAAAACTGTCAGCATCATTAGGATTTTTCTTTTGCGCTACGCTTTAAGAACATTTGAAAAGATATTTAGCCCTAGTAAATATCCCTAATTTTATTGATCCCTGTCAATATTCACAACATGTCTGATGCATTATCAGTTTAATTTATTACTTGTCAGCTTGAACATAATCTGCACCAAAGACAAAACTTACTCTGGATAAGTCTGTCTGCAAAACAGTGCCAAAATCCTTCTTGAACAAAATGACAAAATTTTTGGAAGAATTTGAATATCAGAGTTACATTTTGAAGACAATGTGCTTACTCTTTAAGTGTGACAAATTCCTTTCATTAGACCTACTGCAAGACAAATGCATGGAAATTTCCACATTTTAATGGCAAAATGATAATAAATAAATAGAAAATAAATAAATAGTTTCACCCTAAATATCTCAATACATGTTTATATATAGCCTCTCCTTTAGGTTTCTCATTTGAGCTCAGCTGTAGCAGCAGGTCTATATGCTCTAATGTAAAGCTGGTAGTCAACTTAGTCTTACACAAAGCAATTGGAATGATTTCACTTGAACCGTGAAATAGGTAGTAGAATACTATGCACTATTATGCACTAATTCTATTATGGTCTTCTTGTTTACCTCTCGCTATTTTGCAATATTTGTTAGCATCTGTTCCAGAGTTCAAGTAAAATCACTCTAAAGTTCTTTTCATATCAATGCACGATCTACAAACCAAGGTCAAACACACTCTTCGATCAATCTTAATTGCCCACGCTATGGGAAAACGCTGGCAAAAAAATTCCATTCCCAGTAACTCTTGGAAGTGTATTATTCACAGTGCATGCAACGATAATTCCCAGCAAACTCTTGTCTATTCCTGCCATTTTTAAGTTTAAGAAGTAAGAAAAGATTTGACCAAAACTTTACATTTACTGTACTTTCTGATTATAAGTATTCACACTATTTAAAACAACATGAAATTAAACATAGAAAAAGCAGCTTAAATTGTTCACAGGTAAGTTAGTTCAAAAACATACGCTTAGCATGTTATTTGCTGTCTCTGTTTGTTTGCTTTTTTTCCCACATGCGTATAAATGCTAGCCTGTGAACAGGCTCTATTGGCATAAACTATGCAGGCAAATTTTGAATAAAAAAGCCAGTATGTGACTTGATGTAGACTGCAGATTTGCAGACTGGCACGTAAATAGGTAAGCAACGTTGTGAAGTGATCTCAAAACTACCCGTGAAATGCCAGTCTGCAAGCCTGCACTAAGCCTTTCTTTTGTACTCCAACTCATGCACAACCAGGTAACTGATGAAAATGTCTGCATGAAAAACGACTAGGAACAAATTCGAGACGATAAGAAACGTCTAGAATGATATGACAATGTCTATAATAATTCCCACAAAAATGCAGCACGTTTTCACACAAAGATGAACGAAGAGAAACATTAAATGGCAATGAAAGCAAAAACAAATTAAAATTTTGATTAACAAAAAGAGTAAACGACTTGAATATTACTTTATGTTGAAGGGAAAGATATCTAAAAACTAGGTTTTACTATTATCTCCACCTTAATAAGTGAGAACGTACATCTTTTTCTCGATTTGCTTCATTAGACAACTTGAAACCCACCGGACTTGAACTAGGTAAACATATTATTTGCAAGCATTCTCGTAGCACCAATACAACGCCAAAATTCCTTGTTAGCAATGAACGCTCTTTCCCCACCAAGGTGGGAAAAGCTAAAACTGTTGCGTAAGCAAAAAAAGCCCAAGTTCTTGCTTGCTTGCTTTGATACAGCACTGCTGCGAAGAATATTTAGCCTTTTAGAAGCAGGCTACTTCAGTTATTAGCTTATTCAAAACTGCCACTTCGTGTAGCAAAAACAGCAACAACCTTGTGGTAATACAATGTGTTTTGCCCTTACCTTCCTTTGTCGTGAACCATCATCGACGAGTCGAAGTATCGATTATAAAGCTTTGCTCAGAGAGGAGGCGGGGCGCCCTCTTTTTTCCCGGCATACCCCGGTTCTTTACCCAGGGTAACATAGGGACGACTGAATTCTAGCTAACAACTGAAGACAATTTTTATGCACCACTTTGCTGGGTAAGGAAGGTGAACGCAGCCGTTAAGCTAAGACCGCAATGTGATAAAAAAAGTACAGGTCGTTCAATTTTTTCAACTAATGGTGAATCTTCTAATTTTTGCCAATTTAATCTAAAGGTCTATACGTTTTAAAGTTCAAGAAAGGAAAATCATAATCCTATGCAAGTCGCGGCAGTGACGTTCAAGGACAAAAAAAATGTACAAACAACCATGATGCACACAGTGCAAAGATGTTGTTTAGGAAACCTAAACCTTGGCCACTGTTGGCAAAGCGAAATGAGTTTTTTATAATCACTTTTGTATCAATGCTGCAACCATGTCAGGGGCACCCAACGAGGATATAGTTCAAAACCACTTAACATAGCATTGTTGAATGTATTTTAGTATTCAAAAGGTAGATATAGGCATATTTTTATTCCCTAAAAACTTTTCATCTGTTCGGATTTCCTAGCTGAACGTCTAGTGATCCGAAAATTATATGGATAAAAACTTACCTTCTCGAAAATTTCAGCCAGGAAAAGGCTCCCGAAAATTCTATGTGGCCTTTCTTAGGGTCAAGATCAGTTAAAAATGGGTAATTATACCATTTTGTAGATGTTCGAAAATCCTAGGAGAGGTAGGCAAGCAAGAAATTTTACAACAAATGCTCCGAAAATTCTAGATCTCAAATCGTCTTCCGAACAGATATTTTCCCGAAAATTGCCGTTGGGTGCCCCTGCCATGTCGCAAAGATCTCCAATGGTGTGTGATTATATTTGGACAAAGGAAACAGCAACAAATCACAATTCATTTTATAATCTAACGATGACTCATAGTTTCAGCGTGAGGGAGTCTCAACTTGTAGACTCTTTTCATTTTGTTACCACGTACACCACGTGGCACATGCATGGCCACGCGCCGTAGTAAAAACTTGACCACACGGCCGCACAAAAATTGTGAACACGAGGCGGTCATTAGCGGGGGACACAAGACCGTTTTAGTGATGAGATGACTGAAGGAGTAAACAACTTTACTCTTACCTTTTGAAAACGCTTTGATACACGTGCTTCTGAAACTTCAGTTAGCTGATTCTTTGCGGTCTGGTATTAACCTTTTGTCATGTTTTATCATACTGAAAGAACAAATGCCATGCATGTCAAGTATAGCCCGATAAAGTTTGCAAGCAAATTTTGCAAGCATTTCATGATCACATTTTTCAGTTATTTAATAGCACACCGGTTAATAACTAGAAATAGCTGGCGCTAGAGTGCCAACGAGTAAAAACGGCGACAGTTGCTTGCCGAATGAAAATGAAGAAGTAACCAGACTACAGAACATTTTTTTCAAATTGAATGATTGTTTAAAAAAGCATTGCAAAACGCACATGCTATTCTTTGTTGTTTAGAATGTCCGTAAGAACTAAACTTGTAAGGCAGATTAGAGCTGAAATATATGTAGCCCTTGCATTACCTGAGACAAATGAGCATGAATTGAAATGTGTCAAATGTCTTTAATACCAAAACTTGTAACGTAAATTACAAATGCAAATCTGAGATGCTTTTCTTCGTCTTTTAGAATGTTTTTAAAAAAACGAAACTTGTAAAGTAGATTCCAAATGCAAATCCTTGTTTTTGAAATGTCTTTAAGAACTGAACTTGTAACAGAGATAAAAATGCATATCTCACATGATTTCTTTGTTTTTTAAAATGTTTCATGTTCGTGTTTTAACATGATTTTAGAAGGCAACTTTGAACGTAGTTTACATAGTAAGTAGTTTCATGCCAAGATAGCCCATTAATCAATCGTTCCATAGTGTCATTGCGCCAGTCCATTTGAAAGAGATGTCACCTGGGTTATGGTGTTTTTGTTCACATTATAGGTGAAGTGGATATCCTTGAGGTCCATAAGGTGGTCTTCAATAGATTCTGAGTCACTCATAAGGGAAAGCTCTGGAGACAGAGCCAGAAGACTTTCAATTTCTTTTGTGAACGCTGTCAGCCATATTTCCTTTCCAGCTATTTCTACTTTGACTTGCACAGATGCATCTCTCTTGCATTCGCCTTTGACGCTGCCTTACTCCACAGTTCCTGCATTTTATGTACTTCTGATGGGCACTCTCTGTTATCTTCCTCTTACAAGCTTGACAACAAACGAATATGCTTAGGTTGTTAAGAAACTTGAACATGTCGACTTTAACTTCTTTTTCTGGGTTTTCCAGTAGTGTAGGCCCTTGCACAGACTTAAGTTGTTTGCTGGCTTCCTTGAAGGTAGTTGCTGGTGTCGTTGCTAAGTGGGTGCTTCCTTTGAAGTGCTTGACGTTCAGGTTTTGGAATTCATATGTTGTCCCATTTTTCACGTTGTTGATGAGCTCATCCCAAATGTGAATTTCAGCTGTACCTGTCTCATCTTCTAAGACACAATCCTCTTTGACGAGCGTCATCTTTTGTGTGGATTTCACTTCAACCGGCTTAGGTTGTTCACTGCCCAATGAAATCGTTGCTGTGACGTTGACCTTCTGGTTTATCTTTAGAGTTGGTACCTGTTCCAGAGTGATCGTAGTAGCAGGTTGCACTGAAGAGGAGGATGACTCAGATGCAGCAATGTCTGGAGAATAATCAAAGTCAATGTCGAACGCTGGTGCAGACCTTACAATTGACTGTTGGTTGAAGATAATGTCCTTGTTCGAATCATTCTTCTTAGTATTTGACAGCAGCACAGGGGTTTTGATTTGTTATGTCCACTGAAGGTTGAGTGGCTTGGGATATTAAATCCAACTACTCGCTGTACTTTGGAAGGACTTGTTTGCAGATGAAACTCAAACCAATCCGTTCTCTTTGAGCGTTTTACAGGGCTTAAATTATGTATAAAGCCACAGAGTGATTCTAAGGAAAAAATCAAAAGATTCATGTTAAATAGGCAACAAATCACTGTAGTCTCTGTGTTTAGTACCTATTCACCATTTTCCTTGCATTCTGATCTACTGTTCTTCCCCCATAATCATAATACTTACCCGAGTTAAGGTCTGGCTCACGCTTTGACATTCTTTCCACAAAGAATCTGTAACAAAAAATAAAAATTCTAAATAAAGGTTATGTACATTGTAGCAGTTTTCCACTCAATTTATGCCATTATTTCAAGTTAAAATCTGTATCCTTTACATTATCTTGAATCAAGGCTCACATCTGGTTAATCAAACTCTAATTGTTAAAAGTGGTTTTATCTGGTTTGGATGTTTAATATATTTAGGGCAATAGGATTCTACAATAAACTGTCCAAAGTATCTTGGGCTAAACCATCTAGCCGCTCTTCTTCTTTAAGTCTGTAATTTAAATTGCACATTTTTTTTGGGTGCTTGCAGTCTATCCAGGGTCATGGGTTCTACCATTAGGTCTTCAAGTTTCTTAACTCTACTTAGTGCAACATATGTCATTCCTGAAGATTTTTTTCTGAAGGACCAAGATCAACCCAGGCTTTCTTTAGCGTTAAACCTTGACTCTTGTGTATAGTGATTGCCCATGCTAACTTTAGGGGTAATTGCTGTCTTTCACATTTTTGACCTAGGTTTTGAGAAACCTGTGTTATTGGACAAATTGGAACACATCTTGGAAATCTAGCAGAAAGAGTAGGGCCATTATAATCGTCGTCAAACTGTACAAGAACACAAATTGGTAGCGTCGGGGGAGTCTGGTCATGTGGATAAACAAAATCTAATACTGTCCCTAGGGTTCCATTACAAAGTCCAACTTCAGTCCAGATGTTCATAGTGAGCATTACTCTCGCTCCTTTTGCTAAGTAAATCACAGGCTCTAGGCCTCCCATTTCATCTGAGCTAAGGTTCTGAGCACCACCAGAGTGACGAGCTTTTATAGTTGCTATTGGTTGATTAAGAGCTTTTAACTTGGCTATGTTTATCTCTGCAACACTAGACTTGAGATAGGATAGTCTTATTGATGACATTTCAAATTCCTGGATATTTGATACACGGTCTGGAGTTCTTGACAGTAATGTATGCCAATCAGCTGGTGTGGATTCACCATTACGTGCTCTGAGAAGAAGATCCCCAAAAAGGTGCTGCTCACTACTGTTACCATCAACTCTGTGGTTAACTGTCAATGCAACTACTTTGTTAAACTGTTGATACATGAGATGACCCTGAATCTGCTTATCTGTTTTGGGCATTGAATGGTAAAGTGGTTTATCACCAACAGGGGGTAACTGTGCTATATCACCCACAACAATAACCGAAAGACCACCAAAACTCTGATTTGCCAGGCCTGTAGCTTGTCGGCATCTAGAATCTATCCAGCCAAGCAAACTCTGACCAACCAAAGAGTATTCATCTATTATCAAATACCGAAGATTTTCTACATTACTTTGAAGCTGTTGTAGTGCTATTCCTTTTAGTTCAGTGAGTCTTTTTGAGCCAATTGGCAATTTGAGAAATGAATGCAAAGTTACACCATTCACATTAAAAGATGCTTTTCCAGTGTACGCTAGCACCTTGCATTGTGTTTGGAGTACATTTCTAATGGCGTCAATGAGATAGCTTTTCCCTGACCCTGCAATACCTTTAATTAGGAGAAGTATAGGTTCTTTGTCACTTCTGTTAAAGTGATCACAAACTACGTTGTATGCCAATCTTTGGTTTGTACTAAAGCTTGAAATATCTACTATCCTTGTTGGCATTTGCCACTGAGGATTATTCATAGATTTTTGATTCGCTAACCAAGATACTACAGAATTTAGTTGCTCTTCATCAAAGTGTTCAGTAACATTGTGCCAATATCCCTCAGGAGCTAAGACAGAACTTTGTGCATCATTAGTAATGTTTTGAATATTCAACTCAGACATTAACATCCATTCTTCCTTTTCCTCTTCTTCATCATTTTCTGTTGTAAAATTGTCAGTTTCTAGCTTAATAGATTCCTTTAAGGCTTGTAACTTGATTTCCCAGTCAGGAACTACAGCCTTTCCATTGTTACTACAGAGAAAATTCATCCAACATGTTTTGAATGTTTCATTACAGTGTTCAGCATTACTCCAGGCATCATCTGGTGTATGCTCCCAAGGTTTATACTTAAGTAGTTGATATTTACAAAAAGCCCATAATGCTGATTTTGAGGATTTGATGAATAGTTTGGATATGTTTTAACAATTACTGGTCGTTTTCTTTTCTCTAGTTTTGAACCTTTATTAATATATGTAGATGTAAACTGTACAAAGTTGCATTCTAGTATACTTGGAAATGTTTTCATGTATTTCCTTCGCTCAGCATATATATCGAGCATGGATGGGGCAGTACAATATTCCTTATCTCTTACAATTTGAATTCTTCTTGAGCCATCTAGAGATGCATTTATTACTTCATAAGTAGCACTTACACACTTAAGAGAGAGTAAATGATGCATGACCTCTTGAATTGAATAGTCCCTTTGTCCTACAGATTTGATCATTATCTGCTTAAATGTGTTATGAATGTCACTTGTGTCTGAAAGCTTCTGAACAATAGTGGTGAATGCATTATTAACAACGGAAGATGCTTTTTCCCCTTTGGATGTGTACTTAACAAGATATTCTAAACATGCCTGGTAATCCACAATAATTTGGATATCACAATTTGCCCTCCATCCTTGAAGCTGCAATGGTTGATGACGATTTAATCTTGAGTCATTTCGTTTAGTAACAATAACTGCTTTATACTTTGGTTGACCTGATTTTGTATGGACAGGTTCAAAATCTATCCTTGTTTTTTTACAGTTATCAAATGGAAAATTAAACCTGCAGCATAATTCGCAACCGTCTTTTTCCTAAGGCAATACTTAGTACTACACAACGTATGCCTTTGAACAGAATTCAATAGATTCACATAGTCATCTTCCATTTTCTCTTCTTTTAAGGAAAGATATGGTGTTTGACATGGATGAGAATTTGGCTTGGACCAACCTTCATCTGGAGAACAAGGATTCCATGTCGTTAATAAAAAATTGACATATTGGCAAACAGTTGCCTCAGCATTTTCCCCCCTTTTCTCCTTATTTTTCAGTTCTTGTAGTTCTTCAATTGATATATTTGCTTGGTGTTCTTTGATATATTTTGATGCCAAAAAACCCTGCAGTGCAACTGCTGTAAGTTCACAAAGCCCTGGATCATTCTGCAATTTTGCAACTCCGTGACAATGAATCGATCCCCTCTGAACAGCATATTCATATCGGTACCAATACCAAGATGCCTGTAATGATTTATTCAGCCAAAACTTCACAAACCGATCAGTTCGCTCAGTGAAAAACCAGTCAATGAGATGTGGATTGTCAATAACATGTTTCTGTCTCAATTTTGGTGTGATATCTCCACAGTGGTCATTACTTAGAAGATTATGAAATTCTGGCCAATGGTACTCTGCACAAGACAAGGTAAAAAAAAAAAATTGTAGGAGGTCCTACTTGAGCAACGGTAGCCCTTAAATCCTCTTTTGCTTTGTGCCAATAGCTATTGCTACCAGTTATATTTTTAGCATAATGCATAAGTTTAGACATTAAAGTTGAATGATTATTTGACTGAAGCATCTGTTTAAGTTGTTCCACAGTTAGTTTTGCATCGCTAGGGTTTTGTTTCAAAAAAAAATACTCCCTTGACTAAGAAGTCTATGCCTCTGAATCATATTAAAAGCCCAATATGCAAATCGTGGATGGCTTGCAAACCTATAAGTCCACTCATCATTAGAATATTCAGCAAATTTAATTAGATGCTTTATTTTTCTCCTAAAGTTGCACCCCGCTTTATAGCAGTGTTTGTAGGGTCTCCTTTAGCATCAGGAAATAGGGTGGGAAATGCCATTGTTGCTAGAAATTCGATCTTAAATTCATTCAGAGGGCTTGCGTCTCTGTGTGGCCAATTTAATTTATGCTTTTGCAATAACTGATCTGTAATAAGTTGCTTTTGAGGCTTTAAGGTTACTGGATTAAGGATTGTGCTGCTTAATTCTGTCTCTTCATTGAATGGTATTTCATTGACATCAAGTGGACCTCTGTCTGGATCCATTTCCTTATCTTTAGTATTCTCAATACAATCAATCTGATGCAGTTCACTTGGGATGCCTTCAGATGGCAAGGAAGACAAGCAGTCATAATCTATAGTAATATTTTTGTATACAGGGTTATGCTGGACTAACCAGTGTAGAGCACAGCTCACTTTTTCCCGCCTTACTGTAAGATCTTTATAAGTATTATCTTTGCCTTTGACTGACACAACTATCACAGGCAGCTCCCTCGGATACCTTGGCAATGAGTTAGCTAGCTCTTGAATATCTTGGGAAAAATTAATACAGTGGCCTTTGTATGCCTTTGCCCCCCCTGGTTTTGTATAAACAGATATTACTGGAAATACACGTGCTATAAGCATTTCTTCTAATTGTGTGAGTCCCTGCAGTTCTTTTGGTGCTTGTGAAGGTATCATATTATTGTCAACTGAAAACTTTTTTGTTGCATTCTTGTCACGCAAACACCTAGAGCACACATATGTAGATTCATCTTTACATTTTTCTGACAATGGCCATGCTTCATGGCAGATGTTGCATTTATAGATTTTGAATTTCAAAGAATTATGGAAATCTCGCATGTTTTTTTTAGCCCATTCCTGTAAATGAATTGGTCCATTTGTTTGACTATCAAACAAAGACAAATATTTTTCCTTCTCCACAAAACATTTAAATACATTTTGATCTGCTTGCATTTTAAAATCACTGTTAACACTTTTTGCATGATTTTCCATGATGTCTGTATTTTGTTTTTCTTCTCTAATAAGTTTTGCTTGCATTTTAAAATCACCATGAACACTTTTTGCATGATCTTCTTTCATTACTGTATTTTGTTCTTCTTCTCTTGAAATTGTTTTGCTACCAGTTGCAACGTCTTTCTTTCTGTTGTTGTATTCCTTCATGTATATATTTTGCTTTCGTCGTGTAGTAAGTTTCTCACTATGAAATTCATTGTTTTTCTTTCTCCTTCTGTACTCTTTCATGTAAGCATTTTTCTTCTGTTTTAGGCCAAGTTGTTTTTCACTTTTTTCATGATTTTCCTTCATGTTTGTATTTTGTTTTTCTTCCGTTGCAAATTTTTTTTTTTTGGTATCAGTTTCAATGTTTTTCTTTCTCCTGTTGTATTCCCTCATGTATATATTTTGCTTTCCTTGTCTAGCAAGCGTCTCACTTTGAGATTCATTATTTTTCTTTCTCCTTCTGTACTCTTTCATGTAAGCATTTTGCTTTTGTTTTTGGCAAGTTGTTCTTCTGCAGTTTCATTACTTTTTCTTTTCTTTCGATATTCTTTCATGTATGCATTTTGTTTTGCTTGTGCAATGTGTTTGTTTGATGGCACTGTTAAAGTATCATTAATGAGTACTTTTGGCACTGAATGTCCTGTGAGGTATTCTTGGGTGTACTTAGATTGGTTCACAGCTGCATGTGCATTACCGCTATCAATGAATGGAATGGCAGACTTTTCATAGACAGCAAAATACCAGCCATTGGCATGGGCAATCAAGAGGTTTTGAAAAGTGGAATATTGCTGAATTGATCTGCAGATATCATCAAAATACAACCAATGTGTTCCTTTATTTATAGCGATAGTAAAATGTTGACTTGCAGAACGCACAACAGCTTTCAGTGAATAATAATTTTCTAAAACGTCCATAGTTAAAGGAAATGTAATTTGATCAATACAATTGGATGACAATTCAATAGTTAAAAATGTGGGAAGTGTTACAAAATGTCGCAATGCAGAAACATCACCACTGTGTTTTTGGCAAGATTCACAATAAAGAGCCCTACTGTGAGGAAGAACAGCTTCTGAAACATGATTTGCAAATTGCGTGGAAATGATATTTGGGCAGGTAATGTAAAGAACAAATATACCTGTCTTATATATGATTTGGTTGCCACATGATGCGCAACACGACTGATTGCATTGCTGAACAACAAACAATGACTTGAGGTCCTCACTTAACTCTCCGACAGTATTCAATGTAAATATGTCACTAAAAACAGCATTGGCAGTCATTGCAGAAAATGATGAACAATGATCTCTGAGCCATAACCACACAGGTTCTCGCACAATGTCAATAGCCCCAAGGTTTTCTCTTTGATTACATGACTCATAGATAACGTCAAAAACTCATTTCGTGTAGTGCTATGAAGATGATTACAAAAAAACACCATAACACAGCTCGAGAAAACAATCAACTGCACAGGAAAATTTACCTGCATTGTTTAAACAATAATTACTGAAGTGATCTCTACCAAATGAATAGCTGTTTTCCTCACACATTTTTGCAGCTTCCAAGTTATTTATGTTTCCATTTAATATGTGTGCTTCTTTATTAGAAATTGCAAAGGGATTAAAACTACCATTAGAAGGATAAGGTATACGTCTAGACAAATATCTTCCTCGGAATCTGAAAATGGTTACATTTTGATATCCACGTGGAAAATTGAAATTAGTCTCACCACTATGGCCCTGATAATGACTTACGACTAATAACACACACAATAGACGAAGCATCATAAATTCTCGTGAGCTGTTACTTCAGTGCACGCGCTTCAGCAAGTGTACTTTGGACCTGAGCAGTTCTGATTTCAAACGAAGCTAAGCACCCTACAATTTTGGAATAAAAAAACTATCCAAACTGATTTGCTAAGCTCCCTCAAGCTTGACTGATAGTGGCTTCCCGGCAAACAGAGCTTAGACTGTTTTTCACTTTCGGACACGCTAATGGATAAGCAAAAAAGCGCACAACTAACAGCGACACGCCATGTGACTCGTGTCTCGTTGGTCGATCAAAATTTGTAATTTTGAGCACTGAGCACACTAGCTCGATAAAAAGAGGCTTTATACGCCCTCTGATTGAGTTTATAGTGAATATATTCAAGTGGTTTTGTTTTTTGTTTCTTAAATGGCACGCTGGCCGATCTGGTCAAGACAATTGACTGTTTTGGCAAGCTCGCCGTGACTGTGACACTGTCACTCGCCGTTTTCGAGCTGCTCTCGATAACTGCCTCGCTGGGCGATTTTAGCCTCGCTGGGCGATTTTTCAGTCTGCTAGTTGCTAGATTTGCGACCCCGGATCCAAAAAACACTTAATTAAAATGCACCCAAGAAGACAACGCTCACGAGTGAATAAAATCAATATTTCCACTCACCTTTTCCTGCCTGGTAATTGATCACCTCGCAAGTCGCACGATGCCCAACACGAACAGGAGATGCCGGGATACACCAGAAAATGCCCACGAGGTTAATGTGGTCATCTGATGTTGGTCATGTGGTCACCGGTCATGATCGTCCTGATGTGATTGGTTTAGATTAAAAAATACCACGATGCCATTGGCTAGCTCGAAAACAATGACCGATGATGTCACTCTTACATTACCTTATGCTTACATTTTGATTCGAGATTTTTTCTCCCTGTACCAAAACTAACTCGCGCGTCGGATTTATGATGCTGCCGCCTCGTCACCCTCGCGTCCTCGCGAGGGTGACTCGTTGGCAATAAGCCGGCACTTTCTCGAGTATCACCCCGACAAAGGATGATCATTATGCACAAGCAGTCTTTGTGTTCCTCTAGTTCTCATTTACATTACTGTTAACATCTGTCTAATAATGTGCGTTCACTCGTATCTAAACGGGAAAAATTGATTGCCGGAAGTAGCCTGCGTAGCAACCGTTTCCTCGCGAGGTTCGTCTAGAAAGCTGGGACAAGAGCAAAAACAAAATGAAAGCCATTTTTTTGCTTCCGCTCTAACTTTCGCGCAATAACTCGATTGGAAACGCTTGCTACGCAGGCTATGCCGGAAGTTTCACGTCGTACTGGTAGTTTGCTACATAGCCGTCTTTAGTGTCGTCACGCAACGCTCCTCCCCTAAAAACGGCTGTGTAGCAGACTACTGCAATGGCAGCAAAGAAATTAAAAATGTAAGGGGCACCCGACGAGAATATAGTTCAAAACCGCTTAAACATAGCATTGTTAAACGTGTTTTAGTATTTAAACGGTGGATTTGGGCATATTTTTATCCCCTATAAATTTTTCATCTGTTCGCATTTCCTAGCTGAAAGTGATCCGAAAATTAAAGGGATCAAAACTTTCCTGTTCGAAAATTTCAGCCAGAAACAAGGCTCCCGAAAATTCTAGGTGACCTTTTTAGGGTAAAAATCCGTTGAAAATGGGCGTTTTTACCATTTTTTAGATGTTCGAAAATCCTAGGAGAGGCAGGCAAGCAAGAAATTTTACAACAAATGTTCCGAAAATTCTAGTACTCAAATCGTCTTCCGAACAGATATTTTTCCGAAAATTTTCGTTGGGTACCCCTGAAAATGCACATGAAAGCGTGATGCACGTATAAAATAATCTAACCCTAATTAATCTAACCCTAATTAATGCTTTTACCACGTCGCCGTCGTTGTTGCCAAAGCCCCCTAATAATGTTGTGGTTCAATTCTATCCTTGGTGTAAACTGACATTATTTTCCTTTGTCCTTGGGAATGAAAATGTATGATAATGAGTTTTTAAAAAACAAAGGAAAATATAGTACTTAACCCATGGATAAAATTAAACCACAACTATAGGAGAACATGAGCGTAAGCTATACAGGACCGTGAAAAGACTTTGATTGGTATATGTAAATATCCATAAATATCCAAACTGTTTACAATTCCGGAGCTGATCTTTGCTTACGATCCTCTTTGATACTTTAATGGTCACGGTTCAATAAGATACTGGCAAGTAAAATAAAAAGTTCTGCTTGAAGGCTCTCTCATGATCAGTTCTGTCTTCTTGGCAGAACTGTCATACTATCACGTTTACGCTACCACGAAAAAGAACTTAAAACTTGCTAGTGTAATACACTGATTAATATTAGACTAGAACTTGCAAATGTTCTCGTTTTTTTTTTTTTACATCACATCCCTCATTCATTATTAGATCGTCCGTCAGTTACCTAGTTTTTCTTTCTTTTTCATTTTCTTCTTTTCTTTTTTGTTTCTTCAGTTTAGTTCTTCACAGTTGGTTTTTTTTGCTCTATCTAATCGTTCATAGCGCGTCACTAATCAGTTGGCCAAAAAATTTAAGTTTCTTGTTTTGTATGTTGTTTGAATTGTCTTGACCGTAGTGAACATAGTAGAGAAGCCCTTTCTTCGCAAGTGACTCTGGTGACTAAGGTCTGCTCAAGGAGCTTATTGGCAAACTCGTGTGGATTTTCACAATGTGATTTCTACCTCGTAGTTTTACTTAGCCTTGCGATTTCTTGAATCGAACTAGTTTGTCGCATTAATATCATCTTAATGTAACACACAGTTTAACTTTGTTATTTGTTAAAACAACTGTAACTACTTTTTAAACGCACTACAAATTACAGCATTTGTGTAATCTCACTGAAAACATACTTAGAGATAGTGTTCCTCGTTGGTCACTTGAGTTCTCGAGTCAAGTACTTGCTGCATGCGCTTGATCAGGCCCGGCCAGGGGTTTTGGGTATACGGTATCCCGGGCCATTTTAATTCAGGTATATGGTATTTTTTGGTCAAAATTCGGGTATAAAGTATTCAGTTTTTCCTGAATTTTAGGTATTTGGTATGTGGTACAGAAATCACTAAGAAATGTATTGTTCATTTCTCAGTTTTATTATCGCCCTAATGCTGACTAGAAATAGTGCGGATGCTCGAAATTGTGTTCAAGCCCTAATCAAATACTTACAAAACCTGTAGCTCTTTCTGTCAGCCTTTAATCTGACTGGGTCAACCACAAGGTTAAGTTTTGATGAGACAATTACCCGCGTCCAGCATTACTACACTTTTCACGAAGAAGCCTCGTTGAAAGTTCACGGTATCAAGGGCTCAACTTCCCAGATGCAAGGACCAGACTGAACACTATCTGCTACTACACTGAACTCCGTGAAGATGATACTGGAAGGCCTCACTAGACTGAGGACAAAGGTGATGGAACTCAATCCAAACTTCATTCAACACTTAGACGTTGAAAGCCTTTTAACTTTATTTGTTGAACACTTCTTTTCCAGTATGAGAGGAGGTATTTAAACACGGACACTCCCATGATGCTCGACATTTGCTTGCGTTTTCCCCAATGTATTAACAAATTATTAAAACATGTCACAGGTACGAGCTAGAGGTACTTTACAAATCCAGGGACCTCGTACTACCTTCAGCCTACTTTAGGTGATGTTGATATTAACTTGTGCGACCTTGCGAAATTACCGAAGCCTTTGTCTGGTTGCTTATCCAAGAAGCAATTGGATGAGATCTGTCAGTGGGTACAGCAGTAGGGTAAGAGTGTCAGACAGAATACCACGAGGAACTTTTCAACAAAAGACAAGCCAGGTACCTTGCCATTGAACCTGTACGAGTCTGAACCCCTGGAGCAACATTCAGTTGACTTTGACGTGCTTCACAATGAAGACATCCCGGTTCATCACCAAGATACCGACACAGCTCGTAACATTGTCATCGCCCAGTCTACGTATGTTGTAGTTTCCCGAATATACAAACCGAGTTCTGCTCCAAACAGCCCACTGTATATTACAAAACTATTAGAGGATGTGGTTGATGACTATGACAGTGCTCGTTATGTAACAACTCTCTTTTACACCCAAGATGTTGTCGATCCTCTCCCATTTACTACTTCGGGAGAAGAGCATGTCATCCCAAAAGAGGGCATAAAGGGGGTTGTAAGCAGCATTACAGTTGTTGACAATGAAACTGTTGAAATAGAGGAGGAGGAGTATTATCTGCTCCTGGCCTTGGTGAACGGATCCACTGACACCACCTGTCTCAATCAAGCTGATGAAGGACCCTTTGCAGAGAGCGTTGACGTTCACGGTGACGAGGATCCGATCACCATGGATGCTGGCCGACCGCAAAGGAAGCGGAAGAGGACAGTGAACCAGGAGTTTCTCTTTTATTAAGATCTAATTTGTTCATTTTCAGGTATTTAGTATTCTGTTTCAAAATAATTTTAGGTATTTAGTATCAAACATTTTACGATTTTGAGGTATATTGGTATCTTGGGGGCAAAATAGCGGGTATATTGGTATCCCACTACCCCCCCTGGCCGGGCCTGCTTGATGGCCCATGCAAAGAAAAAGGAACGCATGTGTGCTCGAAAAAGTAGCTGTTCGACTTTTTCCAACATAGAACGTTTCAGGGCGAGTGAAAAGAGCCAAAAATAAGTACCTAAGTCATAATTTGCACCCGTGACGTGACGTGAATACAATCATGCCCTAAAATACAATTTTTTATTCGGGTGTTTAATTTACTGAGTTAAGGTCAAGTGTGATTCGTGCTACCAAGGAGTCTTTTGTTCCTGCGCATAATGTCTATATCCCGTTGCAAATGAACGTCAAGTCCGTGTATTTTGTTCAACCCAACGGTATCATTTAAAGAATCAAGTAACATTCCTCGATTGATATAACCTGAGATCAGGCCCAATTTGAGGGGTTCTCATACATTCTTTCTAACGGCTACCGGTGAAATTGGGCCTGATACAAACTACTACAAGTTTGTGTTCGTTACGGCCAGATTTTGGCCGTTACGCTGATTGGTTGTTAGAACAATGCCACAATATCTGATTGGCTGTCGGAAACGCCGGAAGTTGAAAGCGCTTATTCCTCGCGTGGTTGTTTTCGTGAATGATCCGTCGTCGTGCGTGAGATAGCCTGAGATCATGCCCTCTCCCTATTATCCCTTTATGTCTAATTTTCAAAGCGAAACGAGAATAGAGCCTGATCTCAGGTTACGATTGATAGAACTGACATGAAAGAACGTACGTTTGCAATTATTTGTGACGAGCAAAAAAGTCTGATGATTTCATGTGATTGGATTGAAAAAGTGTAGGAAGCCTGGTTACGCAAGCGCAAAAGACCATGGTCACCATGATTCGACGCTGAGTTTTGAATTTGCCGAAAACCAGCTCAACGCAGCGATTATTTTCGTGGTTTCTTTCTTTTCCTAAAACAGCTAAATTGATTCAAGGTGTAGGACAGAAAACATACTAATATTGTAAGTAACGCTGATGTAACGGAATGAATCAAATGGACTACGTATCTTTCAGTTCTTTAACCCTTTAAGCCTAAATAGCATGAAATTGCTCTTTGTAATTTAAATGGCCATCATGTGAATTGAAGATGTGATCACAGAAGATCTTGATCCTTCAACAAAATTTTCCCCACTACTATCATTGAAAACGTTTGGTGACAACAAATGAGAATTTTAATTTCGTTTGATATTACGGTTAGTATAAAATGCTAATGGCCAAATATCCTTATCTAATACTTACAACTACGATCGACTACTTGCGTTAGATACTGGCCATACCGCGAACCGCCGAGTAAACCGCGGAGATGGTACGTGTGCTTCATTGCATACTTTTGCCATTCGTTGTCACGTAGAGACAAAAAGCGGGTTTGTCGGTACAAGTTTCGTTGACACCTACCTTTCTTGCGGTGGCAAAGTTGGTTCCTGTTTTAATCAGGGCGGAGCCACCTGTTTTTAATTGACTTCCTGAAAAAGTCGGCGAATTGCAGAATTTTTACACCCGGAAACAATGAATTAAATCCAACCCAAAAACGTAATTCCTCGGAGCGACACCGCGGAGAGACCCCTGAGTGGGAAAGGCGGTTTGGTTTCTCTCGCCGCACCTTACATCGGGCCCACGGCTCGATCGACGGGCGAATGAGGATTGCGTGCAGTTCGCTCCTTTCCCTCTGCCCGTGGGCCAGTTTAATAGAGGTGTATTTCCGTCCCGTTTGACCAGGTCGGAGAGTAAAACGCCTTATCAAAATAGCCCTTTTAAAGAAGTTCCAAATACATCACTGTAAATCGGTTTATTATAATTTCCGACAGCTAGTGGTTTGCGGCGTAGCTCAAATAAGCTGCCTTTTATTAAAAGTAGTATCTGCGTCGGTCAAGAACATTAGAAAAAGAAAAAAATATCACTGTGGTTGATAAGTTTTCCCAGAAAGAGGACACGTCAGAAAGTGGTTTCCTGATGCTTGAACAGTTAAAATTTCTACATTTGAAACCCAACCCGCAATAGTAAAATTAAAAGAAATTTTGGTAAATAAGCCAATGGTTGATATTGCATAACATTGAAAGGCGAATTCCTACCAGCTAGAAAAAGTCTCTCACGATGAGAGAAAAATGAGGGGAAGGATAGAGACTTCCGTCCGCCCTGGACGCGTCTCCTATCACGCATGCGCTGAAGTTTCCTTAACATTGAGCGACGCAGTCAGCTATGGGACCGCGCTGACCTGGACACTACTTTTGCCAGTTTGAAAAGCGTTTACCTCAACCCGAAATCAAATGTACGCGTCGGATATAATCATAGAATCAGCTTCAATCTTGCCTAGTGTTTCATTCGATCCTCGATCTCTTACTGAAAACCTCTTTTTGAGCAAACTTTTACTCATCCTATTACAATATTTTATCATATTTGGTTAAAAAACAAGGAACATGAACAGAAGAGGTGAGAAACGCGCAGGCGCCGGGCGGGAGAAATCGCCTTCGTTTATCAGAGAAAAAAAAGAGAAATGAATCAAACAATTTTGCGTGCAAATAATCGTTATATATATTTGGAAAATCGATGGGAAAGGTTACATATATTGGAAAATCAATCTTTCTGGACATTGAACCTTCGACAATGATTCAGACTTCGCGTAATTTCTC
Organism: Porites lobata; assembly: GCA_942486035.1. Classification (NCBI taxonomy): domain Eukaryota; kingdom Metazoa; phylum Cnidaria; class Anthozoa; order Scleractinia; family Poritidae; genus Porites; species Porites lobata. The sequence continues at coordinate 1,106,328 of CALNXK010000040.1, read as the reverse complement.
ACCTCTACTGCTAATCCATCGGTGAATTCTCAATGGTATATAAAAAATGAACGCTCTGAGATGACTTAGGGTATATAATCACGATCTCGGTTGGTAACTAATTCAACTCAACAAGGCTTGTCTAGAGTATTCCGCATACGCTTTTCTCTTCTGTTTCACGCGCGTCTTGTGACACGGCGTCTAATGAGCATGTGCATCAGCTGACTGTGTCTCTTTGCGACACTACTGCATGAGTGTCGGAAGACGCCCAAACTTAGGAGGTTACAGTCAAACCCAGCTTACGGACACCCGCTTAATACACTGTAATTTTCAGGGAGTTATAATAACTCCTCTAGTGGGGCTAATTTAACTCCTTACAGTGGAGTTATTTTTCGTGGAGTTACTTTAACTCCAAAAAGGAGTTTAAAGAACTCTTTTTCAGGAGTAAAAGTGACCCCAGATATTGAGGAGTTAAAATAACCCCCAAAAAAGGAGTTATCCTGTACCTAAAATTTTTACTCTACTTTCAGAGTTAAATTAACTCCAAAAAGAGTAAAAACAACCCATGTAAGGAGTACAAGTAACCCCATTTCGGAGTAATTTTAACTCCAGACTGGGAGTAAAACGAACTCTTTTTCAGGAGTAAAAATGACCCCAAATTCGGAGTTAAATTTGGAGTTAAAGTAACCCCAAAAAAGGGGTTATCCTGTACCTAAAATTTTTACTCCATTTTTGGAGTTATAATAACTCCCTAAAAATTACCGTGTACTGGGCACCTCGTTATTACGGGCAGTTTTCCTTGTCCCTAGCCCTTACATTTTCTCTAAATATGGACACCCCGTTAATACGGAGACCATGGCCCCCTTGGTGAGCGTATCAACGGGGTTTTAGTGTATTCTACAGGAATACTGTCGCAATTTGTAATAATCATCGCACTTTGTAATACCTGTCGCAATTTGTAATAAACCATGTCGCACTTTTTAATAAAAACGCTGTCGCAATTTGTAATAACTGTCCATCGCACTTTGTAATAACCTAAGCTGTCGCAATTTGTAATAATTCCATCGCACTTTGTAATAACGTTTTGAGAGTAATTCAACTTACTTTGTCAACATTAATATAATGCCAAAATATGCATGGTACTTCATAAACAAAGATGATGACGTCTGCTATCATGTAATATCTCCGCTCATTCAAACCATTTAACTTTATTCACAGTCCTAAACATTTTTTTAAAATTAATGTTGATTACTAGTTACCTGACTTACGAAATGCTGTATTCTTAAACCATGCTATTGTTCTAGGTGGTTTGCATTTATGTTTACCCGGCGGGTGTACTTCCTTATATGGCCAATACGGGGATGTGTCTCTGGACAGAGCATTGCCAGAGTACAGAATCTAGACACACTCGACACAAACGAGCCATTATTAAAAAGCATTTCATTTCCGCAAATCATAACATCCATCCTACATCATTCGAATAAGGACACCAGGAAAGTTCGAAGCTTTTCTTGTTAGATCTTATAACAGGTCGACACAAAACGCGGTGCACCGTCCTTGTCTAACGCGCAATCTTAAAGAAGTAATAGTGGCTTCCATATTTTGGCCAACTTAATCAAACGAGGCCTGGAAAGATTCAAAATGTTTACTGCAAATAAACAAAAAACGTCACCAGTTGCAAACCGTCGAACCACAACAGAAACATAAACACAAAATCCAATTAGTCGCTGGCCAATACCTTCGTATATATCTGTTTTTGTAACACTCACTTGGGGTCTTACACTGAGCCGGCTGGCCATTTGGTCCACTATTCTCACTTGATCTGGTCCCAGATAGGAACAAAAGGAGTACTCATTCCATCCTAAAACGATTTTTTCTATAAGGAGTCCTCTAAAGCAAATACCGTGGCCTGATAGTAAAAAATTATCCTTCCCTGCGTATATACAACTCGTAAGACCTTGCAATTCTTTCGAGCGTGTTCAGGATTACTTTTTTCCACAAAACGGAAAGGATGGAATAAACCATCCATTACTACTTGAGTTACCCTATCTAAGGATCAAACCAAAGACACAAGGCCAACAAGGTAAAAAATGATACCCTATTATAGGCTCGAGATGCTCAAAAACCATACCTTACCAGGCGGTACTTACCTATCTAGCCCATCCATATATGGGATTATCCCCCCCCACCCCTCTCCCACAAAGACTTCACGTGTCACGTGGCAAGCAAACATGGAATTGGACGACGAATGCCAGGTTATTCATGAATTTTCTGTTGTTAAATGTTGTTCATATCTTTTTGGTGATATGTCACAGGAAGTTTCATGTCTTTCATAAAAGCGACTCTACTTGGTCACGTGATTAATCAAGGTAGAAAAATTTATAGCGAAAGACATGCATGTTTGACCAAAGAAAATGTTACGGAGATGTTTCGTGCTAGCAGACGTCATCATCTTTGTTTATGAAGTACCATGCATATTTTGGCATTATATTAATGTTGACGAAGATGAATTACTCTCAAAAAAATTATTAGAAAGTGCGATGGAATTATTACAAATTGCGACAGCTTAGCTTATTACAAAGTGCGATGGACAGTTATTACAAATTGCGACAGCTTTTTATTACAAAGTGCGACACGGTTTATTACAAATTGCGACAGGTATTACAAAGTGCGATGGATTTATTACAAATTGCGATAGGTATTACAAAGTACGATGATTATTCCTAAATTGGGACAGGTATTACAAAGTGCGATGGATTTATTACAAATTGCGACGGGTATTGCAAAGTGCGATGATTATTACAAATTGCGACAGGTATTACAAAGTGCGATGATTATTACAAATTGCGACAGGTATTACAAAGTGCGATGGATTATTACAAATTGCGACGGGTATTGCAAAGTGCGATGATTATTACAAATTGCGACGGGTATTGCAAAGTGCGATGGATTATTACAAATTGCGACGGGTATTGCAAAGTGCGATGATTATTACAAATTGCGACAGGTATTACAAAGTGCGATGATTATTACAAATTGCGACAGTACAGTTTCATATTTTTGTCACTAATAAGTAATTGCCCCCGCAGGTAAATTAAGCCAGCTGGCTCTGGGGACGAGAATGGCAGTCAGCTTGAATAGCCCACTTTCGATATAATAAAATTCTAATATATAGATTTAGTCAGGCTACAAGCGAAGCTGTCGATAATATTAAAAGTTTGTTCAAACAAAATGTAAAATCGTGTTATGCTAAGCGGCGAAGGCAACGTCGGAGAACGGTGAAAAACAACAATAGGTCTAATTAGCCAAAAACTAAACAAAAATAAAAAAACAACTTTGCATGTGCAGCACACTTTTTTTGTACATTTCTTTGCCGTTGTTTTGCACGACTGCAACGTGAAACTTCCAGAAACTTCTTAGACGTTACACGTCGTTTGGAGGAAATGTCGTACGTGTTCTCGTTCACCTTATTTTCACTGCCGCTCATTTTCACCTTGCATTGGTGGCCGCTTGCATTTCTCATTTTGTCACCGCCGCAACAGAATCTTCATGTCGTCCTTCCAGCAACAAAATGTCTCCTTTTATCTAAGCTTAATACTTTAGACAACACGGTTACAGAAACAATTTCCGCTATCCGTTTTCGTCTTTATTGAACTTTAGTTGTCTCTGCTTTTCAAGACGCGGGTGGCTATGCGATTTCCTGCCAAAATAATTTTGCGTTGCATTTGGGTTGCTATACTTGTTGAGTGAGTTATTTTACATTAGTATGCTTGTGGTGCGGACGGCTGCTCCTCTTTGCTGATTGGCCAGAAAAAATACCAATCAGAAGCAGGCAATGCAAACGCTTCTGGAACTGGTTTGTTAAGAATAAGTGCCTAGAGGCTCGTCTCGATCTTATAGTAAACTTTCAACATGAACATTTTATCGTCTCGACTAGCTTCCCCTGGGTCTCCGAGGATGGGGACAAGATAATTAGACTTAACTTTGTAAACAATGTTGTATTTAAACGGGTATTACCGGTACTAGCTTAATCGCACATACGGATTAAGTACCATAATTGTCAAGTAAACCGACGATTAATAGGTAATTAGTTGAAATTAGTGCTCACGAATCGTCGTTGAACGTGAGCAAACAATTAAGACCATTTGATTATTGTGACCACGCAGGGATTACGCATTTGATTGTGTTGGACTTTCTTAGCTGATATACACAGCGTTTATGTAAAATTTAGCCGTTAGTTAGATCGTAGAACGGAAAGTGTAATGTTGAATTGTGAAAAATAAAGACAGATTTCTACGAAAGTATACAATCCTCGGTTGTTGAACCAGCGTGTGCGGAATCTCTCTCTCGGCGCAAGTGGGAAATTCTTCGAAAGTCAGGATTTTGTCCACATGGACTGAGTTATGCTGTTTTGACGTTTCGATGCTTCTCGTGCTTGAATGATGCTTAACTCGCGGATGTACTTTCAGTTTTTGAAGATTGTTATTTTGGCCTTGACCGGCGAAGTGTGACTTTCACAGGTGGTCGCGCATGAGTATGCTTGAGAGATGAAAGCTGACTTTGAGTCTTTGAAGTTCCTGTTTGGGTTTGATAACCAGCGTTTTTATCTTTTCATTGGTTTGTAACTTCTTGCTGGTCTCATGCCCCAAACGTGTGAAAGCGATTCAGTACCAAGACATTACCCACACTGAGTTTTTTGTTTTTGTGCACAATCGGCGAGCGAAAACAAACATGTCCGAAAACTGTGGAGTCCACAGTTTGGCTAATGACTGCTCGGCTTGTTAATCAGTAGTTGCTGAGAAAAGTGAGGGGTTAGCAGTAGAAGTTAGGTTCAGGAGACGCAATAAAAGAGGACAACAATAAAGCCAACAAGACGAGGACTTAGACTCACGCCTCTTCGCTTAGTGAGCGAGTTGCTCGAACAACACCCACACACTTTCATGCGCTCTTTTGCCTTCGGTTTGGGAAAACATATACCATGAAGAACTAAAAGTGCTTTAGTGACAGATCAGACCTGGTCAGTTAGGAAATTTGAAGTAGTAATTAGTGCCTTTGCTTTGGTCCTTTAATAACCAACATAATTGTCCAAAGTCCCTGAAACTACTGAAACTAACGTACCGCATGATTGTCAAGAGCAGTTCCTTGTTGTAGCTTGTAATGTGTGAAGAAACACAGTTTGCCCTGGTATGTGTTAAACCTGATTCATTTAAACTGAGAGCAAAAGAAGGTAAAAGAATTTGACTTAAAGCTAATACGTACCCTCTTGCTAACTCCGATAACGCTTATGCAGTTTATCACTGAAGAACGCACGTTTAGGACCGAATATTTAGCCTGAGTTGTTTTGGCAAAAAGCTGATGACTTTGTTTACACTTTCGCTCTTCCGTTTTCTAGGAAGAGCTGCACGACATGTAATTATACCGGGAATGTGCCAAATGACAAGTCAAAATTGATTTTTTCCCTTTACATTATTGAAACTTTTTGTTTTGCTCCCCCTAAAATTACGTTGCAACGTATTCCGTTTCAGTTGTATTAACTGGCGTGCTTCAGTCCTTGAAACTGAAAAAGAATCAGAAGCTTTCACTTTCTTGAAGATTTTGTTATGGAAAAACTGACAGTTGGCATCTGTTCAGGCATTCCCGGCCAGATAAGCAGCTGGCAAATAGCTGGCTTTCCGATTACCGGTTCAATATAATAACACTCTTAGGTCACTCATTAATTCGTGGAACTATGTTTAAAAGTCTCAACAGTTTCCTCATTCCTTTTTGTTCAAGGAAACTAAATCATATTGCACTACTGATCATTTCTTGTCAAGGCTACGGGCTATAATTTTTCAAAGCTTTTTAAGCTATACCGATAGCCTGCGAACTTGCTCCGCCGCCAAGATTTTCCCCGAATATTGGCAAAAGTAAGCCTGCACGCAGGCTACCCAGGCTATGGATATATGACCGCCAAAAATATTACCCGTACCCAGACTTGTTGAGACTTGCTACAAGTCGAAATTTCACAAGTTATAAGGGAGCAAAGAGAACGAGAAAAAGCGAGCGAAGCAAGCTTCAACGAGGTTGTGCATTGACCGAGCGAGCTAGGAAGCCATTACCAACAGGGCCGGGTTGTTCAAAGCTGGGTTAAAGTATTTCTCTTCGTTCACAATCGACTATTATATATTATTAAAAACTGACTCATTGGATAATGCTATTCTAGAGCTCTGATTGGCTTAGCAATCATGGTATACGAGCCATCATACCATGTTCTCCAAATATAGTAACTGTACGCGTCTGCTCAAAATTAAAAACAAGCTGAAAATCGGTTGTACAAATTGAAGTTTGTACAAATCGGTTGTACAAATAAAGTCGGGAAGTATTTTGGATATTTTGTGGGCATTTTTAATAACGCAATTATTCCACTCGCGCTTGTTGGATATGAGATGATTATACTCAACTCAAATCCAACGCGCCCTCGTGGAATAATTGTTAATTATACGACGATTTATTGATAGACCATCTGCCAGTTAACATCATTCTACCACTTTGGGTTTTTCGTTTCATATTCAAATTTGCAAATACCAGCTAGTTTTAACAACAAAAGCTCTGATTTGCACAAGAAAGCCAAACCCTGAAAGATTCTGGTCCGATCCTAGAAGTAAAATGCCTCATCGTGCAAATGGCCTTTTAGGGTATAGCTTCACACAAATGTTTGTACCTTGGAGACATCGATTTTTGTAACGGCAGATCGGAGGAAACTGAAATTTATTTATTTTGATGTCTTTTGTTTCGAAAATCATAAGCAAAAAATAAGAGGCTAAAGGTGTAATATTTTTGCTTGTATCGGCCACACCATTATCTGAAAACCTATTGCGACAAGTTCTCGGCAGGTTTTGGTTACAGATTTTGCGAAGTTGATGCGATTTTGACACCGGGCTTAGCCCGTGTACAGACCCCCCTCCCCTCAGGATAAATCGACTTTTCCTGAGGGAAGGGGGGGGGGAGGGTCTGTTCTCAGGCTATCATTGGTTCAACTCATGGAGGAATTTTTAGCTTTCACTTATCCTTTTGATGACATGCTGTCCGTCAAAAACGTAAAACTTTGGTAAAACTCAAGAAAAAAACCTCTCTTGTAACAAACCAGGTTGCAGGGGCACCCAACGAGAGTATAGCTCAAAAACCACTTAAACATAGCATTGTTGAACGTTTTTTAGTATTTAAACGGTAGATATAGGCATATTTTGATCCCCTAAAAATTTTTCATCTGTTCGGATTTCCTAGCTGAAAGTCTAGTGATCCGAAAATTATAGGGATCAAAACTTACATTTTCGAAAATTTCAGCCAGGAAAAAGGCTACCGAAAATTCTAGGTGACCTTTTTAGGGTAAAAATCCGTTAAAAATGGACAATTATACCATTTTTTAGATGTTCGAAAATCCTAGGAGAGGCAGGCAAGCAAGAAATTTTACAACAAATGTTCCGAAAATTCTAGATCTCAAATCGTCTTCCGAACAGATATTTTTCGAAAATTTACGTTGAGTGCCCCTGACTGTTGTTGCAGGTTGCGAAACGTTGTCCTTTTTGCAACAAAATCTGCACATGCTGCGCGTTTTTCCGGCCGAGTCAAGCGCAAACTTGTTTCATAACAAGTGACGTAACTCCCGGGTATGGTGTGACTATCGCGTATTGTTTTTTTTCGGTCAGACAGTATTTACGCAACGAGCAGCAACCTGATCACCTGATTTGTTGCAAGACATGTTTGAAAGTGGTGGTAAAACGCGCAACATAGCTTTTCAACTTGTTCTGTAGCAATTTCACGTTTTTGTTGCCACAAGGAAAAGTGCATTTACAGCAGGTAAAAGGGTTGCGTTCTAAACTCACTGGTAGTCGTGAAAGGGGTACCATTTGTCAATAAACGGTAAACGAAAGGGATACACCTTTTCTGTCGATTATAAGCTCTGCCCCTGTTTATGTAGGCCCACTTACCTGTAGAAAATACATACAAGCATCCCCGGATATTAAGCCTCTCCAAACAGTGAAACGAATTTTTATTTATCATGACGTTTTTACTAAAAAAGTTAAACCCGTAAATGAAAACGTATTTTGATCAGCAGTTCTATCACTTTAGTATTTCGGGTATGAGCCCTCCCCCCGGGAAGTCCCCATGGATTTTAGCTCCTTCGCTTAAAAGCCCTCCTAAATCCCTCATGAACAGGTCGTATAAACGGCAGTTTAATGTCAATTTTTGTCAAAATCGACGAACGTGTGGGCTGCAATCTTTAGCATTTCCGGCGACTGAAGTTTTGGGTCAGGGTGAAGTCTAATATATTACAAGTGTCCATTTTGTTAAAATACAGGTTGGTTGATAACAACAGAAATGACCATTTCAACTGCCTTTTCAGGGAGTTGGCGCTCGCTTGATACAGGTGTCTCAGGTATCTGCTAAGTAAAGGTTTCATTTACAGTCATAATTAAGAGAAACAAATTTGGGGATCGATTGTTCGTTCAATAGAGGTCAAAGAGGTGTTCGTTACTTCTGACAGTCTCCGCTCATTTGCAGATTTCACCATATTAATATTTGATTTTCGGAGAAAATGGAAAGCTCCATATCGTCGTAGTTTATGTACTAAATATTAATAAACATAAAGATAAGCAAAAGCTAATTTTTACCTCAAATGTTTTAAGCTAGCTTCCCTCGCGGTGGTCATGTTGCTGCAAAACCCGCGTTTGTGCAAGAAAGTAATTTTACAGGCATGCTGTGCGTATGCTGTTCTTGTAATTTCATACTGATTACGAATTGCATAACATAAACGACCTTTACGCGGACCTACAGGACTGAGAGGAGTAGGCGACTCTGCACGGTGTACTTGGACAGCATCAACCCCCGACCCTGGTTCTTTGGCCCAATTTTCCCGGAGGCCATCATACTCCCCGTGATATATGCTTACCCGAGGACAGAGATGGCAGAAACCCTTCCCTGTTCATCGGCACATCTCCTCATATATATGGGAGTACACCCCCATAAAACTTAACGCCCTCTTTATGGCGAACAATCATAATCCGAAGTTCAGATGATGATACTTTGTGAAGGAGTTTCCGGGTTATGCAATGCAAACATCAACGGCACGAACGCTTGAACCATTTTATTCGACAACAGTTTTGAATTTGAAATATATTCCATATAATGTGACCTAAAAGGCGAAAAGGGAAAGTACAGTATTTGGGAAAGTAAGCCTTAGAAGAGAACTAACTGAACTGTAGCAGTAGTAGTTTAGATGCCTATTTTTAGTTTCTGAACACTTAATAAAAAACAGTCAGTTGATTCTTTAAAGTGGTGACCTCTGTCTCTTTGGTGTCCGCATTGCAGAGGGTCGACTTGATGATGATTAAGTAACTTATTCGAGGGTGGAAGTCCTCTGCGGACCAGTTGCCAGAGGTGCCTAGTGCAGAAATTAGCCTGCGAGCAAGCTCTCCTATTTGGACGAGTGAAGCGAGTCTCGCGAGAACGCGCGAGCGAGCGGCGAAGCCGCGAGGGGTAGGCTATGCTAAAATTTACAGTCGGACTGGCAGATAACTTAAGTGTGGCAGTATACCCACGCCAGACTTAATACTTCCTGGGCTGTCTCAAGTAATGGAAAGTAAGGCTTAGGCCTCGGTGGGTAGTAAGGGTTTAGCAGGGTTATGTAACCGTTCGCCCAACAGGTCTGTATTACTTGGAAAAAAAAAACACTCCTAGAAGAAGATCCCTCAGAATAAAGGGCGTTAACAAGATAGTATATTTTAAGTTTCTTTTCTGAGAAGGTAGAAGGGAATATACCGTAATGATTTCACCTGGAGCTGGAGCCTGACAAAAGCTTTGGAAGCATTAAACTGTTTGTAGACAACGGTGGTGTGTCGACAGCTCCTGGAGAGATCGCGTGCTGTGATCATACAAGTGGAATCAGTGGCCGGAATCACATGATAGACGTCAAAAAGAAGGACTTTGTTGTATGTGAGCAGCAAGGGTGATCAGTATTTTAAAAAGCTCTTTACCCTGTGATGAACTTTGAGCCTAACGTGAATTTCATACAGGCATGCTGTGTCCGAACTAGACTGCAAAACAGTCCGTATTTTTGCGTATTCAAGTACGCGCGAGTAGTCAAACAAAAGGTCTGGAACGAGGCTGAAAACAGAGAGCGAGACCTGGGGAGAGACGCTAAAATCTCTCGCCTCATACGTCCTACGGGCGTGTGAGGCTCGCGCGCTTCGGGCACGTAGGACTCTTACGGCACGCTTTACCGATTTCTTTACTGATTTTGTGAAAAAACCGACTGTTTTGCAGTCTGTCCGAACAATGTATGACTCAAGAGGCAGATGGGATGGTTCCTCCCTTCCCAGAACATTTATGACGGTCGTACCTCCCTGTAGGGTGAAGGGCGAAGGGGAGGGGTTTCTTGCACGGTTCACGGACCACAAAAATAACTAATCACGAATCGCAGATATTTAAGGGGCATTTCAGTTCTAGAGTTACGATAGTCACGAGATTTCTCGAGTCAGGACTGGTGGGAGTTTTATACGGAAGAAGGTAGAGAAACAGGTAAGACTGTACCGTCGAAGCAAAAAGACTAGAAGAGTAAAGAAATCCTCACACATCTATTTCGAGAAAGGTTCTCGGAAAAAGTGCACGCGACTACCCTGAATGGTATTGTGGGTGGTTTTAAGTTCATTGTTCTTCAAAGAAATTTGAAAGAATGGCACGAAAGGCCATGGACTTATATGTTTGCGAGTGCTAAAGGAAAGCAACAAGAGTTCGACAGCTACAGTGTCAGGAACCGGTCCTGGGGCCCGTTTCTCGAAAGTCCCGGTAACTTTACGGGCCCGAAATCAAATATTCAAATCGAAATATAAAGAATAAGAGCGTGGGTCCTGGCTAGCAAACTACTCCATTTTGTTTCATTAACTGATAGTTTTATCATGTTAGATGCAAAACTATTGAAACCTCGATCTTTAATGTAAAAGGAGACAGATTACTGGGCCCGTTAATTATCGGGACTTTCGAGAAACGGGCCCCTGGTCAGGAACAGTGTATTGATCATATCCCACATAACCTTTCGGGATTGTCGAGTTCATATTTTCTCTGACTACCTTTCTCGAAACAGCTTGATACAGTAAACTACAGCTGAGTTAGTAAAAGCCTTCAGTTGGTCTTAACTATCTTCTTGAGAGTTTTGAGGAGGGCCTAGTAGTATAGCAACCGCTTGGGCGTGAATAAATGAATATATAATGAAGTCGGTTATCTGGGCGCTGTAGAGGCAACCGCTTGGGCGTGAATAAATAAATATATAATGAGGTCGGTTGCAACCGCTTGGGCATGAATAAATGAATATAGAATGAGGTAGGTTATTGCGGGGGTGGGCGGTGTATTAATAAGAAAATAATGTTTGTTTATTTTTATTTCACGATGGCAGAATACGAGTCGGGTTCTGTTACGGAGAGTTCGGACGAGGAAGAGGAACAATTGTTCGTTCCTCGCAAGAAAGTTTCGAAAGTACAGGAAACTATATACGACGAAGATTGTAGAGAGTATGTGGACGACATCGTCAGTGGAGAAGATTTGGGTGGCGACGAATTTCCCGTGTGTTTCATATTCCGTGTAGATTCCAGATTAGCGGCCGACGAATTAGTTACTGCCATCAAAGACGGCAGTTTCGATCAAAAACTTGCTGTCGTTATTCGACATTTTGTAGATGAAATCGGTCTGCAAAAGCATTGTCCGAGTATTGAGGTTCAGTCATGTGTCAATCAGAGTGACAAAGAGAGATTATTTGCATATTTTGATGCAGTTGGTAAGTAGGAGAGTAAACTAGTTTAAAATTCATTTTCATTCATTTTTCGCTTTTGCATTTTTGTGAATAGTCATGTTTGAAGTACAGCCAGTTAACGACACGTTCGTCGTGGGTTGTAAACCCTATTCTTTTTGTTTTAACAGTTATGTCGGTGAAGGTATCAAAAAACTGAATGATTTTTTGCAGAATCAAAGTCATCCTCCAACAGTGGAAGTAGCAAAAGAGTGGAAGCGCCGTCTGACAGGGGATGATGGTGAGGGTCATGAGAGTCCGTGTGTTTGCAAATTATTGGATAAGGTGGAATTCGTCACGCATCGTCAATTTGGCGCCAGATCTTTATTGACTCATTTTTGTGTGATCAGAAGTGCTTTGAAACAGCGTCTCACGGAGGTATCTGGATTGATAGATGAGTATATAGAGAGTGGTGGAAAGAGAGATTTTGCAGAAATCATAAAGCATGGTCTCAATGAAGAAGGAAACAAGCAAGTCCAGTATGTATCATCAGATGGCAAAGCAGTTTTGACAGAACAGATCATCTACAAACTGGTGAATTTGTTCACATCCACCGAGCTCATCAATTTGGATCCTGTATCTGCAGTGTGGTTTGGTTTTTTGTTCAAAGATCCTGATCTCGAAGAAGATGCCAAACAAGAAGAAGTTGAGGAAGGAGAAGCTACTTGTCGAGAAAGTTGCAGTGACGGAGAAAGCGAAGGAAGCGGTTGCAGCGGGGAACGTTTCCAATGTTCCGTCATATAATCAGCGTTATCATGTGAAACAGGTCTTGGAACGTGTGGATTTGGATCGTGCAGCCCTGAGTAGAACTGACTGTAAATTCATCATGGAACATTTTGAACGTTGCAAATTGGGACAGTATGTCGATAAGATAGATTCTGATAGAGAAGGTGTTAATGTTTATGTAGATGTGAAAGCTGAACATCGGAAAAGTGGCAATGCGTTTGTTGTCGATGTTAATTATTTTAGAAAAAAACCTTTGAAGGGGGGTGTTCCATATGTTTTTGTAAGGGATACTAAGCAGTTGGCTCCAATGCTTCCCCATCCTTTTTTAGTGAGTGAATATGTGAAAATTTACAAAATGAAAGATGAGGTTGCAGCCGTTAAAGAGCTTACAAAAATTCAAGTATTTTACTGTTTTCATTATGCTGCGGCAGTGTGTAATCGTGTAGAGGACGAGTTTTATTGGGGTTCGGAAGATGTTGATGAAGATTGGCGTGCAATCATTAGGGAGGCGTTCTTTAGATATATGGCTCATCGATTGCACAAGGTTCCTGCGCACATGAATCAAGAAGATTATGACCGGTTGAAAGAGATTGCAATGTCGGCTAAGAATTCTGAAGAGAGAAAATTTTTAGGGCTTTCTTTCAATCACAAGAAAGAGATGATTTTCGATAAGGATTGCATGTTCGATTTGTTTTGTAATTTTATTTCGGGTGGTTTTATGCGTAAAAAACCACTTCAGAAGTATATTTTTCTTTTCATGAATCTCTTAGGTATGTACGATCTTTATCCATTTTTCAAGTTACTCATTTATCCAGCCTCAACATCTTGGATAGTTACAAAAGGTATTTTAAAGGACGTTGAAATTCAGGAAATGACTATTCCTGCAATCATTGTCGATTGTGCTTATCTTAACCAATGTTTTACTTGTCGATCGACCGTAAGATTTCATTACAAGTATTTTACACGTGTGTGTAGGGCCCATACCACTACAGATTTTGCTCTGTTTTTGAAAGAAGAGTTTCTGTATCCAATGTATTGTTGTCATTTTTTTGCCAAGAGAATAGAAGCTGTGTTTTTACAAAACAAAGAATCTTGGCAAGATGCGTTTCTGCAAAAGGTTCTTGCTGATATGAAAGAGGGACAGGGAGATTTCGCCGTGCTCGATTTGAGTACTGTGGGGGAACAGTTTTCTAAGTTTTTGTCAAATAATTTAGTTTGTGAATGTGATCATGAAGAAGAAGATGATAAAGCACGCGTATCTGACTTAGATTAAGGTATCTGATTTATTGAGATAAACCACTTGTGGATTTTGTACATTTTTTAAATGTTTCATTAAAGATCGATCGTTCATCATAAATTTGCAGTTGGCGTCTACTATTTTGGGTTTGTCTTTTGTGGGTAGTTGCTCGTAGATGGTTTGAATGACCGAAGGTTCAAAGAATGGACCTGTCATAGGGTGTTCCGATATTGTAAATATGTACATCCGCTTTTGTTTCCATTCGATCAAGGCTTTTGTTATGCAATTGACTTCTAACAGTTTCTCGTGAAGTTGGGTAATTAAATCTGTTGCTTTTTGTTTGTCCATTTTTTCTGCATCTAATTCCAACAGCGTTTGTGTTCTCATCCGTAGATTCTGAAAAAGAGTACGAAAAACAGAACGTTATGGCATTTCATCAAGGTGACGGGTATGTCTTCGATAGAGATCAATTTGGTGGTTTCTTAGATATGATTGTCGAAAGAGATGAACGAGTGACTACTTTGGAATTTGATTTGTTTGGATTAGAAGAGGGAGATGATGAAACCGTCCAAGCATTGGAGAACATTTCTCAAGTCGAAAATCAGTTACCTTGTGCTGGGACAAGTGGGCAAGATATGTCGACATCGTGTGTTCCTTCGACTGTTCAGCAGAACGAGAATGTTCGGGTTGATTGTGCGGGCGGGAACGATCCAGCAACCGTGATGGAGCAGAGCACGCAATCGGTGGAGTCGTGTGAACCTTCTACTAAAAAATCGAGAAAAAAGGGAAATGTTGTCAAATCTAAAAAGAAGGCAGGCGGAAAAAAGGTTGCAAATGTGGCTAGACCTTCTAGTAGAAAAGCAGCAGAAACTGCAAAGTTTAACATTGCCTTACAATCTATCCCTGGACACGAAGGAATGCAATTTGCTTCTCCTCTCCAAACTTCAGAGGGTGGAACAACAACAACAACAACAAGTGAACAATTAGTCTCTGAAAATATCACCGTTAATTTTAATCAACCGCAAGATCAGCCGACCGAAACCCCTCAGCAATCGGAACCTGTCATCACTGAACACACATTGGTAACACCTCAACAACCGCAACCCGTCACCACTGAACAAACAATAGCAACACCTGGACAACCGCGCGCGATCATTCCAGTTGATGAATCACAATCGAGTACGTCTGTAGGAACAACTGAAATGGTGGTTGATGATTTGAGAAATCAAATTTCACATGTCGAGAAATTGAGGGAGATCATTCAAGATTGTAGGAGCGGTGTAAATAGGCAGACCTTTAAAATCATTACAAAAGCCTTAAACGGTCATCCCAAACCTTCTTACTATGTGGAATTGTCGAAATTAGAATCTCGCATTATATCCCTTTGCGGCAAGATCACTCAAGCGGGTCTTGACCAAGAGCATTATCTCAACGAACTAGAGTCGTTGTTAAAGGGAAGTCTTTTTAAGATCCACCCTCACGTCGTCAAGGTGGATGCTCATCCTAAGAGCGATAATTTCACCGATAAGGTGGTAGAAAATATTTACAAGAGAAAACTAGTCACAGAATCAGCCAATGCATCTGCCGTCGAGAAAGACGACATGATGTCTTTCATAGCTCCCACATATTATCAGAATAGACGCTATAAGAGCTTGAAAGATGCTTCTCTCACCGAGGATCAGGTGGTGGCCATTTATGATGCTTATGTCTGGCTCATGGCCGATAAAGAAGTGGCTAATCGTTTTAATTTCGAGTCTGTAGAAAGTAAGGAAGCGTTTTTGGTCTATCTGAAAAATAAGAAAATGACCCACAGCGAGTTTTTTACATCCGTTGTAAAATTTTTGAAGGGTCTTTCCCAACAGAGAAAAAATGTCTTGCAGAAGTACAAGGAAGGGTACATCGATGCTACGGAAGTAGAAAGGCTCTTTGAATTACAACGACAGGGGGCCCATACCAAAGCAGATAATGTGTTAAAACGTGTTTGAACATGTAAAACAAATGTTTATTGTACACATCACTGTATGTCACAATATTCACATGTAAATTTTTTTCCGTTCACGAAAGTTGAATAAATATTATCATATTGTACATAAACACTGTATGTCACCGAATATGATTTTTTTTGTAGAAAATAGAAAAAATTGAAAAAGAAAAACAAATGTTTATTGTGCACGTCACTGTATGTCACAATATTGACATGTAAATGTTTTTTTTTCCGTTCACGAAAGTCGAATAATAATCATCCTATTGTACATAAACACTGTATGTCACGAGATATGACTTTTTGGTAGAAAATAGAAAAAAATTGTCGATGAATAAAAAACCCTTCATGAAAATAAGTGCACGTCATATCCTGTTTTTGAATATGTATGAATATATATATATCTGTTCTTTAACTTGCATCCATGTGGTCCTTGCGTTTTGGCGGGAAAAGCATCACACCTGTAAA
This sequence comes from Porites lobata, assembly GCA_942486035.1. Lineage (NCBI taxonomy): Eukaryota > Metazoa > Cnidaria > Anthozoa > Scleractinia > Poritidae > Porites > Porites lobata. Next base: position 1,090,119 of record CALNXK010000040.1, on the reverse strand, counting down.
CAAAATAAAGTTTAGAAAACTGTGTAAACTCGAAGAAGTTTGGATTTTTTAATGATTCATTTTCTAAAACAAATCATTAACAAAATCCAAAAATCTTCGAGCTCACATAGTTTTCTAAAATGTATTTCATTACCTTTTTTCTGGGAGAACAGCGTTTTTCCGTCTTGGCTGGAGAATCATTGTCGAGTTTTCGTATTCGCAGGGTACGTGGACGTTTTTTCTTTGGTGGTTCTGCTTCTTCTTCTTCTTGGCTTTCACCGACCGTCTCAGTTTCCGGTTCTACACCGCATCGTTCTGCCATTTCGGCATCTTCTTTGGTTTGTCGTTCTGCTTCATCTTGGGGATCTTTCGTTTCCGGATCGTATGCTTCATCGGGGCTGCCAGGATAGTCCGGATCCTCCATTTGATTCTGTGGGAAGAGGGGTGATGGCGGTGGTGATTGCTGTGAAGCAGTTACATCATTGTCGTCAGCATCGACAGCAGCAGTATCATCTTCTGTTATAAAATGAAAAATATTTAAAAAATTATCAAAAAATGTTTTTAAAAACAATTTTCTTTCTCTCTTTATCATCTACCTTGGTTTTCGCACATGCAGCATTCGAAATATCCCTTTTGTTTCGTGTGTGATGATATCATCTCGGCAATGTCATCATCTGTGAAAGATTTCGTGTAAGCTTCGTCATGATTAAAGATGTGGCTGGTGTGACAGGTTTGGCATTTCAAACCCACCGTCCCGAAGAAATTCTTCATCGGTAACAGTCGTCTGTGGTGTAAGGGGTCTTTCATCGGTCGTGCAATGTCGTGCATCATGAAGTTTGCCAGTTGATCGACATGTTTGTAGGTGATCCAAATGTTCTTTTCTTGAACGTCTAGGGTGAAATACTTTTCGTCCAGCAGTTCTATGATGCTGTATAGAGAATCTCTATCTGGGCGTATTTCATCAAACGCGAATTGAGATTCCCATAGCTTCTGATTCGTCATGAAGAGGCTTTGTTTGATGATCTTTGCTATCTTGTCATTTGTAACTTCTTCTTCTTTGTAAAATCTCTTCAGTAGGTTCTGAATGTATTGATATTGGCTGGTGCTGTACATATTTTTACCCATCTGGTTCTTTGTTTGTTCTACTCTTTCGGATAGACGGGTTGGGAAAAAGGTGCTCTGGTTTCCCAAGACGATCTCGTGTACAAGTGCTTTTTGCAAATTGCCTTGTTGAAACGCCGTCAGGTTATCCCACGAGGATTGGTTGAGTGTGGTTTTCACCAGTTTTAGAATCAACAAGGATTTTTTCTTCTCGGGATGGAATTTGATGACAGGTCTGTATTGGCATAGGAGTTTGCCTATGAATGTGTACGGCTCGTTCAATGCTGTGGAAGGGAATTCTTGGTATTCCAAAACGATATCGCTTTTCATGTCGTCAGCTGGGGCGAAATAGAACCAGCCGTCTTTTACCAGCTGCATAGATCCTGATTCCTTTTCCATGTGGTCTGTTTGGAGGAGGATGAATTTGTCTGGTCTGTTCTTTTGATTATTTCTGGCTCGTAGTCTCATGGCGAATTGCGATTCGTTTAGCGTTCTGGTGAAAGCAGCCACATTTGTGTTTGTGTGTTGCAAGGATTTGCAAGCATCTAGTCTTTGCTTGTAAGCGTCGGCCGTCAACCAAAAAGCCATGGTTGAAAAAAGAGATGTTTTTTTTGTTGTTAACTCAACACAACGTGAAAGAAAAATGCGAGAGAATAGTGAGTGGATGATGTACTTATATAAGTTCTAATTTACATTTAATTAAAAAATGTTCTTTTGTACTTTTTACCTGCTATTGATTGCAGCTGTGTCAACAACTCTTGAATGTTGTTGAGTCGCAGTAAATTATGTTTACCATCCGTTGCTAATTGTTTAGGGTGTAGTTTCATCAGTAGCCTTTTCATGGATTGAACCACAAAGTATTTAAAAATGCTGTTATCGTTTTCTAAAGCGATGGATACTGTTAAATCGCTGCAAGTTTTAAAAAAAGCTATGTAGTCTTCTAAATCGTATTTCAACGAATATTCGTTTGCCCTGGAGATGTAGGTTTCCAATTCCATCATGGTTGCAATGTTTATGTCGCCTTTTTCTATGTAAAATTGTTCGTTTTGAAAATAACAACGTGTTCCAAATAAAAAAATGTTTTCTTCACGTTCTGTTCCACTACGTAATTGTTCCATGAACTTTTCAATTTGAGGGTAAAATTGTACATCGATTTCAAAGGTATCCATAGTTCTTCTAAATTCTACTCACCGTCACTGTCGGAAGTACAATGGAAGCGTTTCAGCGCGTCCAATATGTACATATGTTTTCTCCATTCTTCTTCATTGTCCATGTGATTTTGACACTTGTCATGTTCCGCTTTCATATCATCGTAGACTTTATTCCAAACCCATCGTGACAATGTATGACGGTAATTACATTTTTCTCTTAATGCCTTAAACCATTTTAATACAGACTCTATCCCGTCTTTCATTTCTTGCACGGAATGAAAGTAATAAAAAGGTTTGATTGTGCTTAAACATTGTAGGTCGCCACATTTATTCATGTGATCCAACTGGACGAACAAGAAAGCACAATAATTTCCAATTGTTTCCGCTAATTGTCGCAAACAAGGTTCTTTTATCAAATCTTGTATTATGAAAGGTTCCAGATAGTCTAACATGTTCAGTGTTTCTAAAAGATCCCATTCCAGGAGGTTTGGAACAGCCAATTTGTTGCAAAAATTGCAATCATTAACACCTTTCATTTTTTTATATTCCACCATCACTAAATGTGGATCCTCTTTTCTCAATTCGTCTACCAACAACTTTCCTATCCAACTATCTTTCGGTAGATGTATCTCCATAGTTTTGTTTAAAAGAGGTTTTGGAATTTCGTTCAAATTTGTTATGGAAAGATACATTTTTGTTTTAGAAAAAACAAATAGCACTTACGCGTATTTTTTTTTTCCTTTTGCTGCTGACTTGCTACCCGCCCCACAGAGAAAAATGAGTACATTTTGGTCATGTTCAAAGGTTTTTATTCTCACACTTTAATTAGATGTACATAAATCATCATGCTTCTGCATCTATTATCTTTTCAAAAACTACTATAACTAGGAAAAAAAAACTGTTCAGTGTTCTGGAAAAAGAAAATGTTCATCCTCAGGAACGGGGTGTCATACGGCTCATGCTGGAAGTTTTCAAAATTTCCCGTCGTCGTCGTGGCTGCTGTTGATGGTCTTGAGGTTGGTTTCTCGCGTGGTATGTTATCTGGGCTTCTCTGTAACTCGATCTGATGCGGTTCGTTGTTTTTCGCTGCATCTCTTTCTTGGCTATTTTCATACGTTTGAAAGCGTTTTGAAAACCTTGTTGGGCTTTGCTAAAACGATCTTTCTGCATGTAGAGAACATTTTCACATTTTCCGTCCTTCACGTTCTTGGAACATTCCAGCATGAAGTCCCCAATGTATTCTTGGGGTTGGAAATCTTTTGGCACATTGCTCATCTTCATTACCTCGTTGTGTACGTTGCAACGTGCCAGTAGGTTGGGTGCTTTGAAGGTGGGATGGATGTCGTTTTCCATGTTGCAGAGTATAGTTCCTATATCTGCGTTGCAGATGAATTTCACTGCGCAGTTGTTGTTGCTGCAGGTTATCCCGTCGTCCCCAGTCTTTGTCTGAAAAACTATCAGATTGTGTTCGCAGATGGGGCAAGGGATGGGCTCATCTCCTTTGTCGAACTCATCATCATTTCCTCCAAATTCGTTCTCGCTTTCGGGACTGTTGGCTGGTTGATGAACGGTAACAGCAAATGCATCGTAGTCATCATCATCATCATCATCATCAACAACCTGTTGGCTGCCCGTTGGCATGTGCAGACTTTTTGGTTCCAGCATTCTCCTTCTTTTGGTTGGGGGAGTCTGATTTGGCTTTACTTCACTATCATCGTCTTCCTCAATGCGCGGGCGTCTCTTGTAACGTCCCACTGGTGGTTCTTGTTTCTTCAGCTGTCGTTCGGCTATGTCCAAAGCTGTCGGAGTAGATTTTATCTTTTTCGGCGTTTCGTCGGGCTCGATGAAATCTTGCAAATCTGCACCATCGTCTGCATCTTCATCGTACTGCTCGTTTGCTGCAGTCTCTGCTTTTTCGACCACGTTGCGCTTGATTGCTTCTATGGAGGTTTCGTCGTCGCTGTCTTGAACAAATTCTGCAGATTTGGGAGGAATCTTTCTTTTTCTCTTTCCTTTTTGTTTATTCGCAAGAGGTCTGTCTCTAGCTTCATCATCAAAGGTTTCATCCACTATTGCTTCATTGTCCATGTAAGATGCCATGGTCTTTTAGGTCTTGTTTTTTTTTCAGTTTCTTGTTATCACGTCAAAAAAATATGCGAGTGACAAAGAATGAATTTTTTATTGGTTAAATATATACTCTCCTTTTGGCGCCAAAAACACCACTGTATTTTCATGAATAATAAATGAGGTTATTTTTGAAATCATATCGTGCGTAAAAAAGTAATTGCCTGCCATGAAGTTTGTTTAAAGAAAATGTAAAAAGATGTCGTGCTTGAAAAGTAATTAATTGGCTGCCATGAAGTTTGTTTAAGAAAATTTTTTTAAATTTATTTGTTTACTTGATCTACGCCTTAAAGGTAAATAAAAGTTAATTAACAAATGCTTTGGTTGTGTAAACATTTTTTATGCCGCCTACTTAATTACGTTTTATTTTTGGCATCACACTTTGCGCCATTTTTTGGCGAACACCGGAAGTGGAATTAAATTATTTTTTCCCCTCCCTTTTCTCTTTCCTCTTCCGGTTTGAGGTGGCTGATAGACTGGACTATGTTCCCATCTCGGATGAAAAGAAACTTCACTTCCTTCACTTTCTGGCGGCGTGTATACCAGTGACTGTGGTATAACATTTTCATCTCCAGTTGACCCTTCTTCCGAGTCGCTCCCCCAGGTAGTGCCCCAACTTCCGTCAGATTCTTCATCGCTGTCGTGAGCGGTTGATGTATGAGTTGGATTCGATCCACTTGAAGAACCGGTTGAAGAAACAGAAGGGGCTGCCATCCCATAGCCATATCGTCTCAATTCGTTTTGATCGTTAATATATCTTCTAATATCGTCCAGTCCCATAGACTCAAAAGATCTTTCACTTAGTGCTCGCGAATGTACACTGTCATAACCAGTACTAAGACTTCTAGCAATGCTACCACTACTCGGTAGAGACTGATGTACAGGAATCGCTCTTCCCCCTTGTATTAGGGGCTTGGCAGCATCCACTATTCTCTGCATGCCTGGAAAGATATTGGCGGCATCTGTGATACTTATTCCCAGACCCAGAATCTCTTTTCCGTATTTTTTCGTTAAAGCTCGTATCTGTCGCACTATGTCCGATTGTTTCAGTTTTTCGGGATTGTTTTTTCCCTTTCGAAGGTTTTTGAAATAGACGTTTAGAGTTCTGAGACGATAGATTGCTTTTAATAAGTCGTCTTTTCCCAACCCTCTGTATTTCTTGTGAGCCGCCATTATGGGTGCGTTTTCGTCATCTTCCATGTCCACTCCCGTTATTCCTTGAGTGACTTTGCGAGATCCAACATTTGCATATTTGGTGTCGGCATGATTCATCCCTTTACCACTCTGTTGCATCTTGATAGAACTTTTCAAACGATCCAAATCGTTTCCGTCCAAGTAAACGTACTCCTTGATTTTGTTACTGTTGTACAGATCTATCTTGTCCAATCTTTCTTTATAACTCATCGTCGCTTGCGTCGTCCGGCAGATGAAGAGAAATGAGATACTTTGCCAATTCTCTCGCTTTTTGTTTACACTGTTTCAGCGCTTGTTTCTTCACTTCTAAGTTCGCCTGTTTGGTCGTCTGAGCCAAAAGTTCTATACACTTTTCTTTATCTATGGTCGTCTTCACCACTTTTAAAGTTTTGTAGTTGTAAAAGAGATCGCAGAGTCCTAATAGTGCATCTCCGTCCAAGAGCGTTCCATCGATGACAAATTGTCTAATTTGTTCGTAACTCTCGTAAAACCTATCTTTTTCCGCGTCTGTGGACATGTCTCAGATACATGCGTTCGAAATTGTTGACGGGTATTTTCGTGTGAACGTGTTCTCTCTGGGTGTGGGGTTCTTTCCAGTTTTCCATATAAATGTCGTCTGCATATCCCTTATATAGCCTCCTCAGTCGTGGATCCCTTATGGGTCTGTGAAACCTTTTCTGATTACGAGAAGTATCCGGTCCACTCTTTCGCACGAATTTTCGCGACATGGCGGGAGGAGGTGGTGTAATTCCCACCAACTCGCAAAACCGATATTTATACCCTTCGTTGGGAAATATGTTTGTGCGAATACATTGGTATTCTAATTCTTTTTTCTGTTTTGGGTGTTTGTCCACCACCACAAATCCTCCTTCTCTCGAAACCCACGGCATGTAGATGTGGTTCACGAAATCCATCATCCTGTCTGTGGGAACGAAACCACTGAATCGTAATTTCAAAGATCTTATTTCCATGGAAAATTTGAAAAATACCATCACGTTTATATTCTGTCTGATTTGTCTCGCTCTTTTTCCCAGAGGAAATAGGGATTGATACAATATGATGATGGAAACGTCCATGTGGTGGCTGTTCTTTTTCACACAATCCGCCATCATGGAACTTTTTTCTATGTCCGTTTCGAGATCGTCAAATATCATAATTGCAGGAGTGGGTCTGTCTTGTAACAGATCTTCTATCTTTTCCGGAAGACCCTTGTGCATCAATACTCCCATACTTTCCATTTCGTCGAATATGGGACTTTGCCAAGTCGAACCATAACAGTATATGATCGTCCTCATTTTTTTATCCACCAACAATGCCAAATTTTTTAACAAATTTAACACGAAATTGGTCTTTCCCGTGTTCGTGCTTCCATACAAGGCCATCGTGAAAGGTTGGACGAATTTTGCTCTTTCTGTCAGTGTGGAAAGAGACATGGTGATAGACCGGACAAACAATGAGACAGACAGAAAAGCAACTGGGTGTTTTACTTACAAACGAGTCTTTTTATTTCAATCTAACAACTGTAACACTCTTCTAGGCTTACTACCCTGTTGCCGAGATTTGATGTTTTTCTTAAAATTATCGTAATCTACGTTTAACTCGTGATCTGTATCATTCAAAATCCTAGGAAATTCCTTGTGAATCAAATCGAAGACTAGAACATCGTTTCCTTTCTTATCGTCTTCATCGAAATACTTTACCACTTCTTGTAAGTCGGGCGTGGGCATAGAACACAATTTTTTGAGAACGTAGACGCAATAATCTCCGCAAACGTCGCTCGTTTCTTGTTGAAAATCGCCGTTACTACGAATGTATCTCATGAAAGGAGCCCAATGCGAGTTCCAATGGGTGGGAGGCAGACCATAAGAATCGAAATAAAAATTCTTTTTTCCATCTCCTCCCGTAAAAACACACACCCAGTGTTGACCGCTCTTGCTTATGGGATCCGTATTGACGATACAACATCCTGTTTTACCTAGAGGTATCTGATCTGCTGCAAACACTCCTAAAAAATGTTTGGATATATGCTTATCTCTTTGTCCGACTTTTTCCAATTGCTGAGTAAAATGCATGTTTCTATCTTTCTTTTTTTTTTTAAAGCTGCTGTCCGTGCCTCGTCAGAGTGATGTAGTTGGGTTGGGTGAGAGGTAATTGCATCTCTTGTACAGTTCCCCAACCGTTGTGTGTTGCATCCATCATCGTCAGTTGATCTTTTGCCACATAGAAGATGCACAGGTAATGTTCGTCGTTACTGGCTTGAGTGAAGTGTAGATTGGCTCGGAAGGTCTTTTCTATCTTCTGAAGAGCGTTGGCCAAACCTGCTTCGAAATTGGCAGTCGTCTCGTAATACCACAGCCACATGGAACGGGGAAGAGCTTCTGGATCGAGATTGAAGATGTTGTCTCTTATATCGTTGTGATATCGAGCCACTGCATCGCACTGACTCTGATAAAACAACTCCCTCCTCTGTGTGTTATCTCCTCTCCACTCTATCCTGTCTCCTCGGACGATGTTCTTTTCGTCCACAAATACCTGCACATAATCGCAGTTGAAGGGCTGAAATTGAAACATGTCTGTTCCAAAAGCACCATCTATTAGACTTGCTCTGCTGATGATTCCTATGAAGCCTCTGTTGGGAATTCTGTAGTCCAGCGTGTGCCAGCGTTGAATGAGATTATCGCCCACAACTGGACGAAAAGGGGGACTCACCATCAGGTGAAACTTGTCCGTGCCAGTGAACGTCTGAGCGCCGTGATTTATCATGGCATCTTGAATGTCTGCATTTTCGTTTGGATCTGCTTTTTGCATGTACAATATTTCCAGATAACAGTTGGCACGATCCAACCGATAATGGCCTTGCTCTACCGTTCCCAACCCAGTATCGTCACCTTGTCTGGCAATAATCATTTGCTGATTTGAAGCAAATTCTATTTCTATTGTGCCATTAAAAAAACTTGTTGTTGCACTGTTTATCTGACAAAATTCTCCAGGAAGAGGAGAAAAATCCATGTGTATGGGATCTTCATCAAAACATCTCTTTTCCAACCTTCTCATGGCATCCAATCCTTTCTTGTCATTAGTGACTGCCCTGATCTGTGCATCTGTCAGAGTGACTCCCACTGCATTTTCCCAGTGAGAACCCACCAAATCTGGTTCGAAGAAATCATTTCTCCGTTTTGCCTTATTTTTCTTCTCGTACTTGTTGTAGAAAGCCAGGAAATTCAGCCACTCTTTACAATTCAAATGGTCACCGACTTGTTCTATGTCTTGAAGACCTCCCGGTTTCACTCGGATTTTCTTGATTGCCTTGTACTTCAATCCATTCACAAATCGGCCGTAATGATCTGCACCGTTGGCACGACCGTTAGCGTGAGGATCGTCAAATCTAGCACCTGCCCCATCTCTGTCTAGTATGAAAGCAGCGTGTAGACGGATGTGTTTGGCCGGTATTAGAAACGTGTCACCTCTCGATTTGACTTCAAATCGCAATATCTTGGCATTTTCGCCAGCAGCTAAAGGTTCTGGATTGATGCGAACGGGAAAATAATCTCCCCAAGTCTCATCTAGAGTTTTGGTTTCTTCGCCAGATTTGAAAAGTTTTTCTTCCACTACTTCTAAGTCTTCCTCCACGGCAGCAGCATGCACACGTTTTTCAGGCATGATAAAAAAAATAAAGTTGAGGTCTAATTATTTTGCTTCTTTCGTTTTCTATTCTTCTTCTTCTCTAATTTTGCCAGAGCGTCCGCCAATAACGTGTCCTGATTCTCTTCTTCCAGTTCTTCACTCTTTGATGCCTTGGATGGTTTTGATTTTGTTTTCTTTGCCGCCTCTTTTTTATCCTTTGTTTTCTCCGTAGAGACGCCTCTGTCACCCAACATGGACTTCATGACCGCTTTGAATTGGTCGTGTTGTTTTAATTCATCCTCCAATTCGCTCACCCTCTTGAGTGTATTGAAAGCTCTTTCCGCTGCAGCATTACGTTTTCGTTGGGCCTCTTCATCCGCTTGTAATAATTCTTCGCTTCTATTTTCCATCTCTTCGTCCACATTGATATTAAAAAGAGTTTTAAACATCTTCTCTTGTGCTTTGATGTTGGCATTGGCCTGGTTTATCCCATCCTCCAAATAACCGATGTAATCCGCAATATTTTCCATTTCGTCACCTTGTTCTTCTTCTTCTTCTTCTTCTGTCGATGATGAAGAAGAAGAAGGGTCGTATTCTTTTTCATCTTCATCGCTTAGAGAATTTTGTTTTTTTTTAGACTTGAAAAGTTTTGTTTTCATGGCTGTCAAACGCTTTTTCTGTCCCAAAAGCATTTTCTTCTTTGTCTGCAGTGTTTCTCTGTCCTTTTTCATGTTCGATTTCTTTCTGGCTGCCAAATCTCTTTTTTTGGTCTTCTTTAGTCTTTTCACCATTTTCACCATTTCATCGTCTGCTTCGTTTTCCGTCGTGTCGTCGACATGATCTTCTCTCTTGCGTTTTTTGTTACTGTTAGGTTTGTTCAAGTTTTTCACCAAATCGGTTTCTAATTTCTTTTTTTGTTGAATCTTGTCGTAATCTTTCTGAAGATAAGCAAAAGCCGACATGTTTTTTTTCCCGTTCTCCACAGAACAAGAGTATGTCTAAAATGATGCTTTTATCTCCGACGTCTAATCTTTTTATGCACTCTTCTTGCCAATTGTTTTTCCACATTTTTAGACAATACTTTTCTCAAAAACGCCGAATTTCTCTTCATTCCACCAAATTGTTTTTTTACTGCCTTGAAGATAGCCAGGTCCGTCTTGGGATCAAATCTCCTTTTACCTCTTCCCATGATAGTGTTCGACAACGAAATGACACGGTTTTACATTTTCAATACATTTTATTGGTTATACAATATAAAAAAAAGAGACAAAAATAAGATTAAAATATCTCGTCTAAAAAAAAGTGGGTGAAAAATTGTAGATGTTAATATGGCCAATCCGACATTCCTTCCTCTCTGTCCCACTTTTACGACCCTAAACTGTTCTTTTTTCTTTCTTTCTTTCTTTTTTTTTTCATCTTCAAAAAAGATTAAAATATCTTGTCTAACAGAGAGGGTAAAATTGCCGATGCTAACATGGCCAGTCCGGCACCTCCTCCTTTCTGTCCTCTTCTTCTTTTTCTTTTTCGCCTTCCAGCACCCGACATTTTCTTTTGCAGCATGGATGCAAATCGACCTCCCAAATTAGCTTGCTTCGCAATGTTCTCGATGAGACTCAACCCTTTTGCTCGTTTTGGAAATCTTTTTTTTCCATAAGCAAAAGCTTTTGACACGGCCGCGTCAATTCCCTTGCTGATTAGAGGAGTCACTGAAGGTGCCAGCGATTTGGCCAGACCTCTGAAATCGATCTTTCCACCACTCTGCAAACGTTTCAATCCGTTGCGGCGTCCGGCTCCCGACATTTTCTTTTTCAGCAAGTTGCCCACTCTGTCGCCCACGGCCGCTTTGGCCAAAAGATTTTCCGCCATGGCCAGTTTGTCTGCATGTTTCGGAAACTTCTTCTTTCCAAACGTCAACGCCTTAGACAGTCCGTAATCTATCCCTTTGCTCACTAGCGGTACGACGGACGGTCCCAATTTAGAAGCTATAGGACCCACGATTTTCTTCAACTTTCCAAACGACAATTTTCCTCCTCTCTGATATCGTCCCCTTTTTCTGTATGGCAACATCTGCTTGTAAAACCGCATAGGATCCGAAACGTGATAGTATCTCTTTCGCACCATCTTTGAAATGAACAACTACTCTTAACTCCCACTGTATTTTATGTTCTACAGTCACGTAAAGTCTATACGCATCAAAAGTCCCAAATGGTTCTTGGATTTCTCACGATGCCTCCGACTTGATCGTGTAAACGTTTCCAAAACATAATCCTATCATGCAAACCTCTTCCACTTTGCCGCCCACCGACAAATTTGCTAACTCGAGTACCACATCTATGACAATTTCCCGTCATTCTCTTTCTACCATTTCTAGTTGTGATTACCCTAACATTTCGAGTAGACGACCGACGTTTGCATCGAAGACAATAAGCAGAAGCCATTTTCAATCAAAACCCAATAGCTTTTGCACCAGTGCTAAACAGGTTTCCAATAGCTTTTCCACCATTTACAATTAAGTCTAAAAGAAAACCACCTTTCTGACCGCGACCTCTCTGCCCTCTGGCGTTGCCGTAAATCTCTTTCATGTACGCCGTACCTCTCTTGTTTTTATAGTAATCCAACATCATCTTCGTCGCCTCTCGAATCATTGCAGCTTTTACGCCGGGCCGAGGCATTCCTGCATTTTTACCGTGCATGTACCAACCCGTGGTGTGCGTGTGTAAAAGTGTGGGATCCTTTCGGCGAAGAGTCCCAAAACGTTGCATGACTTTGTAGAGATGAGTATCTTGTCTTGATCTGGTTCGCTTGTTGTTCGGACGGATGCTGTTGAGAAAAGCAGTCAAACCGGCTCTATCTTTAGGCAATGTCTTACCAGATTTGGCTCTTTTGAGTCTAAAGTTAAATTCATGAGGTTCCGGATTCGGCATGTTCAGATATCGCAAATCTATTGCTCTTGGACCAGTTTTCTTTGTTTTCGTTTTTCTCTGTTTTTTAGGCAGAATGCGTTGAGGAAAAGCAGCTTTCGATTTCGTAGGACTTTCCAACAACTGGTCCAATTCTTCGGCTTCTTTTTTCAAATTAACTGCTGTGGGGTCGACACCCATTCGTTCCAACATAACTTGGTTAGAAAGCTTTTTTTTCTTCTGTCGAGACCAATTGTTACCTCTCTTTCGTTTTCTCGCACCACCTTCTTGATAGACCTCGCCACCGGCCGTGTAATGCCCCGATCCTCCTTCTTGATAGGGTTGGTTACCGGCCGTATAGTGCGAACCACCTTTTTGAGCATAATAAAACCTACTTTTCATAGTAGTCAAACGACCCATTTTTTTTTTTCAATTTAGATGTCTTCTTCTCAATTTCAATTCAACTGTTGCTTTGACACCTGTTAACAATGCACCGCTCGACGATGCCAATCGCACATATATATGATGGAATCGGGGTTGATACAATCGGTGATATAGCAATTTCATAGGTACGTGATGCAAGATGGACGCGTAAGGATCCATGGGTATCACCGCAATGTTTTGTGTTTTTTGACTTCCCACAAAATTGAACTCTCCCATGTTGGAATCTACAAATATCGTCTGAAAGGAGTACTTGGAAATATCTGCCCACACGGACTCCTGCAGAGATTTTGGAAATTGTACAATGTTTTGTGACTGTTTCGAATTTGTACCATCTAATTCGACATTTCCGTTAGATCGATTTATAATGGTCGTTTGAGAATTTAATAAACGAAAGAAATCTGAAATTTTTCCTTTTTTGTCCAACATTCCCAACGATTTTGCTATTCTTTTCGATATCATCAGTGTTCCAAACTTTAAGTCCAACTGTAGAATATTGTCACTGCTCTTGGAAAAGAAAACAAACTTGTTCTTAGAATGTGCATTTATATGGGTTATCAAGTCTTGCACCGTGGCTATCTTTGCTTTTAAGTAAACAGCTTTTTCCAAATTTCCCAAAGTATCTTTGAATTGAAAATAAGCTTGATCTTCTCGCACATTTTCCACCGTATTTACTTGCAATCCCAAAGAAGCGAGTGCCACTTCGTAATTAAACGAATATTTGGCATGTCGAGATTTGAAATCTAAGACCAATTTCCCTTCTTCATTGGTGGTTCCATCGAACACGAGAGAGAGCGGAGTCACAGTCGACGGATCGTACGAACTACCATCATTCATCGTCGGGTCTCCAATCTGCGTCGTCTTTCACCATGTACAAACAGAGAAATGTTGCTCCTCTCCAAAACGGAACGGTCTGACCCGTGTTCACGTCTGTAATTTTTACGACGATGGAATCGGCCGTGAATGGTAACAATTCTTTTTTTTCTCTGTCTCTGTAACTTTCCACAAACACCAGAGGATTTTGAACTGTTCTCGTCAAGGGAACGTTCTTTAAAAACATGTGTTGTTCTTCGCCACGCCTGGATGCATCGTGGTACTTACAGAACATGTTGAGAAGTTCAATGTTCACGTGCGTGGGGCGTAATTCACGCATCGCGTCCCCCAGTTCGAATATGTCTTGTAACATGGTGCGACGGTCATAATCGATCGATCTGGGCAAAACAAGCTGAAAATCTTCATAACGTCGTGATTTTACAATCACATCCACATCCGATTGAACGCGTAAGACGTCTGTCGCTTCGAAGACACGACTTCTCCACAAAACTGTAGACGAAGCGAAAAGTTGATTTTTCCACGTTGCAGACTTTAACGTGAAAAAAAATGTGTTTCGCCATCCGGATTGTTGGTAATAAAATGTAAAAATTTTCTTGGCAGGATCTCTTTGTTGCTGTTGCAAATAACCCGTCCAACGAATCCCCGGCCCAGACGAACCAATATAGTTGGATGCAAAACTTCGTAACAGTATTTTCAATTTGTCAGATACTGCGAAAAAAAATTGATCAAACTTTGCCCCATATGTGGACGCGAAAAAGGTGACCATCCTGAAAGGAGAACTATCATCAGCCGTAGCAATGTCTCCTCTATATGGTAAAACAGTACTGTTACTAAATACGTCTTTCCACACGCTGTCTGACAAACCAGCTTTTTCACCAGCCAACTCATGGACAACATATTTATCTCTAAAAATGTTATGACCGGTTTTTTTCAAATCGTATCTTCTCAGATATTTTTTACCGTCTTTTCCGACGAAAAAAACCTTATCATTGTAAGCCTTAACAATTTTTTGCCAGAGTGTGCAATAATCTTCATCCCCATGCAATTTCAGCATTATCGATCCTCGATTAAAACACCATTGCTTATCGTTGAAACCGAAGAAAACTCCAAATTTGTATTGATCCTCTTTATGCAACTTTAAAGGATCGACAAACGATCTATTTCTCAAGAGAGTATCCACCTCTTGAACAATCTCGAACGAATTGGTATAGTGCCCTCCTGGTAAATCGATGCTTCTTTCAAATCCACCATTGGGATCTTCCAATTTGACGTAAAGTCGGTCATCCTGTTCGTTATTCAAGATGACTTTGTCCACACAGAGTTTCCACTTGTTTTCCGTCAAATTCAGAACACGTTCCAATCGGGCTTCGAAAAAACTTCGAACACTATCGATCTTTGATTTTCTCTGTACTCTTTGATCGTTCGATAAGATCCATATTCTCAAATCGTCATCTAGGATGTCTCTATCGATGTCTTGCAAACTCATTTTTGTTCAGCCACAGAAAATGTTTTTTAGGATGATCCAAGAAACTGACAAACACGTTTCCCTTCTTGTCCCTCTTCCAAACTTTTTCTACCGTCTTCCGCATAGGTAACACCACTTTGTACAGTTGTTGTTCGTAAAACACGCCTTTTAAAGACTCTCCTGTAAGATCTTTCAAACGGTAAAGATTGACGGGCACATTATACCATCTTCTGCGGCGCTCCCTCACTACAAACACTTCTTCGGAAAACGTACCTCTGTAAGCTTTGTGGAAAGGCGTCTTTTGTCTCGTTATGCGAACATGATCTCCTATCTTGAATCGAAAACCACTTTTTCTTCCCAAATTCATGTTTTTTCTATGTTGATTTTGGAGAGGAAGTAATTTTCCAGACACGACAGGCGTGATGTCTTTCGGAGCTATGCCGGTGGCAGAATGTTTCAAGGCATTATGATCTTTTATGACCCTTTCCAAGATAATAGCTAGAGACTCTCTCACACCTTTGGATTTGTTGTACATGATTATCCTGTACAATTTCGTTTGAAGAGAACGATTGAATCTCTCCACCATGGCAGCTTTCATTTCTGAATCCGTCTTGTAATGATGGATTCTGTTTTCCCGACAAAAAGTACTGAAAAGAGAATTAAAAAATTCTTTTCCCTCGTCCGTGTGTACTTTGTGGGGTTTGACTCCGACATTATCCAAGATTTTTTTAAAACCACGCAAAACGGCAGAAGCACTCTTGTTTGCGAGCAATACAGCATCCGCTTGTCTAGAAAAAACGTCTATTTTGCTCAAAATGAACTTGTTGTACCTGCTATTGGGATGGGCATGTAAATCCACCAGGTCCAATTGCCATATGTGATTGAGACCGTTTGCAAATGTTCTCAATCTCGGAAACCTATCGATGCCATTGCGGATGATTTGATTGGGACGAACATGTGTTCTTTCAAACCTTCTAACGTAGCGTAAGGAAATGTCAAAAATTCCCAGTACATGGCGAAGATATTCGTAAACTTTGGTTGCGGACGTAAAAGCTACTGGACTGTCTTTGGATAGAAACAAATGCTTCAATAATTCTTGTCGCTTTTTTGCATCCCCCATGACAAAACACCACAAACAAAATGACGCATTTTACGAGTGAAAATCCTCTTTTATTTTGTCAACACACAAAACAATTCTAAACTAATTATTTCAAAAAAAATGACAAAAAAAAAAATCTATGTGTGAAATCAAACAACAAGAAAGGAAACAACTCCTTTGTAGCATCAGCTTTACTGGGCTTCATCTTTCTCTTTCTTGCCCTTGAATAATTTCTTCCACGACTTCACTGGCCGTTTAACTTGAGTGAACATCACAGCATCGGAAGATTGTACTACTGGAACTGTATCACCATTCTTGATACTAGTTTCGCCACACACATCAGCTTGAGAAGGACTCACAGGATAATCAACACCATCCCACTCCATGTCTGGTTCATCTACTTTTTCAACACTTTTCTGCCTCTCTAACTCTTTCTTCACTCTCTCTTCCGAAGGTAAAACTAGCTGAACTACTCCAGTGACTGTCTTATTGGTAGAAGAACAACCATCCCAATCTCCCTCAGTATCACTCTTGCCACCGCCATCATCATCATCATCATCATCATCATCATTACCATTTGGAACCAACTCTGATTCTGACAATATTTCTTCCACTATGGAAGAAATGATATCTGAAGCATTTTCTTCAAACCTTTGAACAAGTGAAGTCAGAATTTCCATACCAGAATGGAAGATTTCAAACTTCTTTTCCAAATCCTGTATATCTTCCTCCACAAAAGCCCACTGCTTCACTTTCCTATCCACATGTTCTCGGAGAACACTCATCTCTTTGGTAAATGTAGTTTCCATATCAGCCTGGCAACGAGTTTTTCTTTCAAGTTTCTTTACCCTGGTCTCTAATTCCAACATTTCTTTTTCAATTTTCTTTCTGAATTCCATGTTGGCAAAAACTTCATCAAACAACGGTCGTGCCCTTACGTCGAAAGGACGATCTTCCTTTTTTTGTTTCTTCGGAAAACTCGCCATCTTTTTCTTCAACCGCACTGCAGATAGGTTTACAAGATGATGATGGTTCCGCTCTTGCGACAACCGTTTTAAAATATTCATCACTATCCCCAGGGCCCCTATTGTCTGCATGGCAACAGACTATATTGCAAGTCACATTTGCATTGGTAGCGATGTAACTACCATCTTCTTCATCCGAAGTCATTTCTTTAACGCAAGGAACACATCGACGAAAAAACTTCAAAACTGAACTACGAGCGGCAGCAGCAGCAGCAGCAGCAGCAACAGCCATTGATTACAAACAACGACGATGGTCAAGCGGACGAAAAATACAATTTGTTTCACACACGACTCAAAGACCAAACGACTGATTCTTTTAACCGTCATTATTTTATTGTTTTGAAAATTTTTATTTACAAAGAGTACATGAATAAAATTATGACAGAATAATAAATGAGTCACACTTCAGTAACCAAAAGGATAAGTCACGAAATCTTCGGAATCGAAATCTATTCTACGCTTATCAAAGACTAGACGATATTTCTTTTCCAACACTTCACTTGCAACATCAAACATACCATTTTTGAGACCTCGCTTGATGTTGAACTTTTCCACAGTGACAGAATTAGGCGTTAATTCTTTTTTTTCAAAACTCTCTAATACAAATTGTTTAAGTTTATCAAAATTTACAATTTCTTCCGTCTTCTTATTCAAAGTGATACCTCTCACTTTGAAATAAGCTTTATGCTTTGAAACATCATCTTCTTCTCCTTTCTTACAATATTTCAAACCGTAATTTTTAGGCCCCCCAGCAACAAATTCAATACCGACATGTTCTTTGGAGGGCATAACGGGGGTTAACTGTCCCAAATAATCTCCTAAAGGAAGTGTTGCATCACCTTCAGACAAACGATAAAATACACTGTCCGTATCCGCATAGAGCACCCGCATGTCCACCGCTCGCATGATATCGAGCAATTCCAAACGCGCATACGCAGTGACAAAACAAGAAACAACAACATTACCCTTTTTATCGGGAAAAACACTCTCCTCATTTTGTTTTCCTTTGACTATGACGGTGGTGTCGTTTATGAGTTTGAAAGATTTGTCGTGAAGAGTATCGTCGGAACAGAAAGCAAAAAATTGATCTGCATCATGATAAATGCTAGTTTTGGGTTTGTCCAAACGTCTACAAAAAAAACCCCACAGGCTATTCAAAAGAATTTTGGCACAAAATCGTTTGCCAGGATTGTTTTCGATCTTATCGGGATCCAATTCCACTCCCTCGTGTTGTGCAAATTCTCTCAAAAACCGTTCTTTCTGCTCTATCGAATCACACCCTTCGGGCCAACCGCTGCACTCGGTTTTAATCTTATAAAAGGCATTCACAAATTCGGTAAAAATACTAGGCGAAACACTGACATAGTGCCACACTTCGTAAATCTCGACGAGTCGATAACCGTCACGCACGGCTCGATACACTTCCACACTACACCACGCACCTTCCAGTGCCCTTTCCTCATCCGAATGATGGCAATCTTCTTGTTGTAACGTTTTGGCACACGTCGAACACAAACAAAACATCAATTTCGTACTACCATTGCGAAGAGGACACCTGAAGGGTAGTGTGGGAATGAAAAGTCCTCTGGGAGGAATCAATTTACAATACATCAAACCGAAATACTTATCCAGATCGTAACAAAATTTATCGGGAGAACCTCGAATGACGCTGGGATGAGCGCAAGGAAACAACTTATTCTTCATGACATGCGGATAAAGACTGGTGACATCTGCAGCTTGAATATATTCATCCGAATCATCTCCACCCGCATACATGGCAAAAGCTTCCGTTCGGCCACCGTACAAAGCATCCCTCGGATTCATGAACGGTTTATTAAAAGCTAACTCTTCACGAATTTCTCCCAGTTGGCGACGTACTTCTTGATCGCTATTTTTGAGCGCTTTCCAATCGCACTCCCAAATGACAACACATTCAAAACCTTCAGATTGTAAATCAGCTAATCGAGCTGATGTCTCGAGTTGCATAACACGAGCAGTCTTGCCTGTAAACACAGACACATAGTCGTTATCGAAACAACGAGGACATCCATGAAAAGCACAACCGAAAAATTCTAGAACTGACTTGGAAGGTTCGTGATACCCATCCACCCTATATTTCTTCCTACCCACCCTGATCACCTTCTCTCCTGCCTCTTTTCCGCTGTAACGCAATTCTCCGGCATAATAAAACACATCATTCCAAACCAACCATTCTTTTCCGACTTTAGACTGAATGTGGTTTTTGAAATACTTACCTTTTGGAATCAAACCGATCGTATTAGGTTTCAACATTGTCCTAAAGACCATGTTAGTAAAACTGGCTCCGGTACAGTTGCCTATGCCTATCCACAACTTGCTGAGGTCGTACATCTCTTTCGCCATGGTCAACCAACATCGCCTTAAGACCCTGACGTCATCCACACAATACTTGACAAGCTCTTCTTGCAAGTCCCAGTGCGTAATTCGACCTGCACGATATTCGACCCACCACTCCTCGTACCAATCCTCGAACTCTTTTAGTTCTTTACTTTTCATGAATCTCGTACCGAAAAACTCTTTATCGGGAATAACGCCTCTATAATGTTGGTTATGTTTCGTATTAAAATCGTGCGGAAATTTTCCTTTGCAGACGTCCGTGATTCCGAACATGGCAGGTAACTTGGCAAGAGGTGCCATGAAATATCGAAACGAATCGATAATTTGGACCTTACCGAATTGTATCTTCAAAGGAGACTTACCGTCGAACAACACTTTGGGGTCATCGGTCGCGATGTTATCGCAAAATGCCTTCAAAACATAAAAACAATCAAAACGAGCTCCATTATGAAATAACACGGTGTAATTCTTGTCGTGCGATACAAGGGAATCGGGACCACAAAACAAATACTCTGCAAACTTTTGCAGACTATCTCGCCCAGAAAAAACGAATTCTTGCCCTCCCTCGGTAATGACAACTACCAAATTGCACGTGAGAACACTCTCCCCATCCCGCTCTTCCTTCATGGTTTCTATATCGGCAAAAATGTACTCACCTCGCTTCTTGTCGTGTTGTTTCTTAAATTTTTCATCATCGGGACGAATCGGTTGCACGTAACATTGATGATCCAACATGTCGACCCGCCGATTGCAACAAAAGCATTTGCCGGTGAAACAAACGTGTCTGCGGCCGGTATATGCCTCTATATCGCGCGCGACGCCGTTTTTAGCTTTCAGATCGAGATCGCAAGTGGTACATGCAACAACGGCTTGACATACAGAGGTCTTGGGATACATACGCGACAAACCGCGAATGGTGTGATTTTGTAAACACCGAGGCGAAAAAACAACCGTCTACACGCATCACACCGATACGTCCGACAGGCAGTAGCAACACTTTCTCTGAGCCACACACTCTGTCTTACAAGCAAGACAGAGACCGTTGTCGCACTTGTGCCCCTTCCCCTTCTTTCCCTGAAAAAATTTTTCACAGATAGGACAAAATGAACCATGTTTGCCCATGAGAGAATTCAAAGACTTGATGAAATAATAATGTCCATCGTCCAAAAATAAATAGATTGTAAATTCGGTTATGTCCAAAGGGGAATCTTTATACGTAAAAACTACACTATTATAATGTTGTTTACTAACCACAAAAACAGAATGATCTCTAAAAAAAACTTTACAGATTTTCTCCAAATCTTTCAATTCCAATCCTTGTCGAGAAGGAGTTATCCCACATCTTCTGCACATTCTTCTAGCCTGTTCTATCATTTCTCTCTCCCTTGCGAGAGTTGTTCGTCTGCGCATTCTTCCACCATGTCGAAGATATTCGTCGGCAAAAATCAAGCAAACGACGGCACAATAAGGATGACAACCCGCTGGTGGACAGTACAGAGCCCGCGTATTTTTCAAAATGTCGTGTGTCTTTTGACCAAACGAATGCAACAAATGGCGAGACTCGTATCCTCCACCCCTGGGCATGTTCACCAAGACAACTTCCACGGTAAAGCTCTCGTCGTCGAGGCCGAGACCCTCGTTGGACTGGGACACTTTTTCAACTTCCATGAACAAAGTGTCCATGTTCAAATCTTCCACGCGGTGAAGTGGAACGGATACACCGTCGTTAGAAAATTCATTGGAATTTACAAACAACTCTACCATATCGTGACGATGATGATTGGTGCGTACAAAATGTTCTATATCTTCTAGCATTTCGCTAAACCCATCCAAAAAATCCATCCCTCGAGTATTGTCGCCGGGAACAAAACGATACGCGTGATGTGTGACACCAAAATAATCATTTTGTCCTTGAAGAACGCGTCTAATTTCGATGTTGTTATACGAACCCTCTGCTTCTCTTGCATTTCTACGCATTTGGGCATACACATCATCATCATCGCTGGACAAACGGTCATCGGCACCGCCATATTGATTTTCACTTTCCCCATCGGATGAAACTGCAAAACCTTCATCCACATCTCCTTCATCAGACAAATCATCGAACTCGGAACTAAGGCTGCTACAATGCGACTCTGCATCTTCCAACAAAATATCCTCGTCAAGTGGAAACGATGAACCATCTAATTCGACAAGATAATTTTCCAAATCTCTTTCAAACTCATCCATTTGAAAATTAAAACACGAAATATATGTACATAATATTACCAGACAAAAAAAAATCATTGATATTTTCCCGCTCTTTTTTTATTGACACAGATTTCAAAATCACAAACATGACAGCATCAAAACCTATTCTCCTTCTCTGGAAAGATTGGGGTGTACAAAACGCCATCTGCAACTGTATACAGCAATATAGTGAACAACCGAGTGAAGACATTGAAAAACATCAATACTTTTGCATATACAGAAACCTCTTTGGAAAGATGTGTGACGGCAAGAATCCCACGAGTCTTCAATCCATGAAGACCCAACTTGAACAGTACCAAACTACCAAATTCAAGAACGAAAGGAACGTACAAGCCCTATTAACAAGAACCATCAACGAGCTTGACTACTTCTTTAGAGATTTCATCAATCCCGATGCGGACCTAACAAAATCTTCATTTATCCGCACGTTAAGAAGCGCGAACCTTCCTCCAAGATACAAGAAGACCCTCAGATACCCAAAAGAAAAAATCTTAAAAGACCTGGTGGAAAAAATTAAATCCATCACACAGATTTATCATCATTTTGTCGACTTGAATAACTCATTGACAGAAAAAAGAAAAAGAAATGAAAATGAGAAGAATTGGATGATCTATCACGCAACAACAGACATTTCAGAATCCATTCAACAGGACTTCCGCGAATTTTAATAAAGCAAACATGTGTTCAAACAGGACTCTCGTGTAAAGCAAACATGTCTTCATTTCCGCTTTTTCATTATAATAGATTTAATTTCACCCTCTTAGACGGGGGTGGGTTTGTGTGGTAGAGTGGTCAGAGGTTCTGTAAACTTGATTTCAATGACAATAAACAGAGACTTAAAACCTAACCACTTGTTTCTCTTGATTCCTTTCAGCTTATATTTCGAGTGTAAACTTGTTATTAACAACGACGAGGAAGCAGAGTGAAAAAAAATAGAAATGTACCACTTCCTAAAATGTAAGTTAAAAAAACTCTACCACTCAATATCCCCAAACCCCCATTTTTTCTTTCTTCCAATAAAAACAAAAAACTCTTTCAACTTTCAGTTATCTTTTTATTACAAAAAACCAAAATTGAAATCATTACAAAAATCATTTCTCTTGCTATCTTCATGCTTGACTAACAATCTTCTTTTTCCCACGGAATATCTCTGATCTCTGAGTATTTCACATCATCGGCAACATCAGGCATCAAAGGAAGCTTATTTTTCTAAAAAATAATAAACATTACTAATTTTTAATTAAAAATACTATAAAACGGTGAGCTAAAAGTTAAATAAACAAACACAAAATTACAATAACTTCGAATAGAAATAAACTCGCCAGTGTACACAAAACGCAAAACAAAAAGTACATGCCTGCACGCAACACAAAAACTCAATAAGTAATACATCAACATTACAATAAAAAATATCAAACACATGAAAGGTGAAAAAAAACTTTTTTAATTTATACGTAATTAACAAACTCACCAAACCAATGACCATGCTCGTCAAAACAATTATGGGGAGTCAAACAACCACACTGCTCCGCAACAGATTTCCACAACATGTAAGCATCTACGGCCTGACACCATGCTTCACCATGCCTAGACTCAAAATCTTCCGAAGGATTAAAACCCTCCGGAACACCAAACTGTTCCATGTACCTCTTTTGTACTTTTTGCAGATGCTTTATCTCCCCTTCACAAGGATATATACGCGAGGAAAGCATCGCATACGGATGCTTTGCCCAAAGAGTGTTTTCATCGAGACAAGGATTGTCCGGACAAACTTCTCTGCACACCGATTGACATTGCACTTTTTTAATTTTACAACATTCAAACTTCCTTCCACCGAACAAACCAAATCCACCACCAACCTCCCTATTTTGTAAAAAATTCAACAAATTACCACAATTCCTTCTCTTAACAGCCAAAACCATCCTACAATTTTTTGAAAAAACATTTTCATCAAACACACGAGGCTGCAACGTAACACTATACCATCTCTTAAAACATTTGCCACATACACCTACTTTACCATATCTCCTATTAAAGAACCTATCAAAAACCAATCTCCGGACCCTTCCAAGTTTATCGTCATTCCCCGGGCTACAAAAATCACAAGGACAATTCGAATTTTGACCTGACCCGACCTGCACCTCTTTCAACCATTCATCCGTATCGACTTCGAAAACGGTCACCAACACATCATCCTCGAACCTACGTGCCATCTTTACACAGCAACAAAGAAAAAAAACTTTTTCAAAACATTCGCAGCACAAGACATTTAAAAAATATGTGTACATTAGTTAGCTTGGAATTCGTGCAAACAACCTTTGATGTTCCCTTACAAAACCCTCTCAAAACATTCACAACACAAGACATTTTGAAAAAATTTTTATGTACGTAAGTTACCTTGGAATTCGCAAACAACCTGTCATGTTCCCTGACGTATCTTTTCACCTCGGCCGCAGCAACAAATGACTCGTATGTCTGCACAAAATCGTGGAATGCACAAATCAAAGGCATCGTCTCTTTGGCTTCTTTTATCGTATCCGTGCTAATGCGATACGACAGTCCACATTTCATAAACTGTTTGTATTCGGCTATATTAAACCTTGGAGAGTCCATCGTCTTTCTCATGACAAACAAATCTGAATTAACGTAACATTGCAATACATCGGGGTGTACAATCCAATGATTTAACTCGCACAAATCTCTACATTCTATCCACACATGATGGCCATAATAGTTCAATACCTTCTCTTCCAAATTTTTATCTAAACCAGAAAATTTTCTATCCAACTTCAAAATAAACCTTCGAATATTTAGATGCGATAAATCATTCTCATCAACAAATCGACAATGCACACTGGCTTGACCATTGTCTCCCATGATTACACAACTCGAAAAATTACCTAGCTTTCTGTAATGAAATATCCTGTAAGCAACACACCAAATTATAAAGCAAACACCATCAGCATAACAAAGACATATCGCGTAACACAACAAACAAACTAAAAGTTTTCCCGCGCCGATTTACACCACACGCCCATTTACACCACATGGTAAAAGATGACTGCACAAACCATGACGACGAAATACTACGAAATATGTCTCATTTACGAAATTCGATGGGAATGTGAAGAGGAAAAATATTTCCACGAAAACTGCAATAAAGACTTCCCGTTGATGAAAAACCTGTCGGACTGGTTGTGCGACTTAGCATCGACCAACATAGATGGTGACGGTATAGCAACAGTGGAGCGCGAATGGCATATACTCCACAGAACACCCGGTCATATCTTCGTATTTCTGAGCCTCTTTTCCGAAGATTTGTCAAAGAGGATACAATACCCTTTCAAGGAGCCGGAGAACTGGGAAAACAGGCCGTTGCCACTTGCAAACTGGAAGGAAACATGGATACCTATGTACGACGAACTGATTATAAAAAAACAAGAACTGGAGGCGCAAGGATTGTACTCAAAGACACGTGTAAAGACACGTTAACTCTCGCAAAAAAAAAAACTGTTTTTAACATTGTAAAACACAATCATACAAGCTAAGATTCGATTGATTTGTAACTTTATTTACATTAAACATTAGTTATAAAGAGACAAGAACTGGAGGCGCAAGGATTGTGCTCAAAGACACGTGTAAAGACTTATTAACTCTCGCAAAAAACTGTTTTTAACATTGTAAAACACAATCATACCGGCTAAGATTCGATTAATTTGTAACTTTATTTACATTAAACATTCATAACATTGCAATACTTCGGGGTGTACAATCCAATGATTTAACTCGCACAAATCTCTACATTCTATCCACACATGATGGCCATAATAGTTCAATACCTTCTCTTCCAAATTTTTATCTAAACCAGAAAACTTTCTATCCAACTTCAAAATAAACCTTCGAATGTTTAGATGCGATAAATCATTCTCATCAACAAATCGACAATGCACACTGGCTTGACCATTGTCTCCCATGATTACACAACTTTCTGTAATGAAATATCCTGTAAGCAACACACCAAATTATAAAGCAAACACCATCAGCATAACAAAGACATATCGCGTAACACAACAAACAAACTAAAAGTTTTCCCGCGCCGATTTACACCACACGCCCATTTACACCACATGGTAAAAGATGACTGCACAAACCATGACGACGAAATACTACGAAATATGTCTCATTTACGAAATTCGATGGGAATGTGAAGAACAAAAATATTTCCACGAAAGCTACAATAAAGACTTCCCGTTGATCAAAAACCTGTCGGACTGGTTGTGCGACTTAGCATCGACCAACATAGATGGTGACGGTGACGGTGTAACAACAGTGGAGCGCGAATTCCATATACTCCACAGAACACCCGGTCATATCTTCGTATTTCTGAGCCTCTTTTCCGAAGATTTGTCAAAGAGGATACAATACCCTTTCAAGGAGCCGGAGAACTGGGAAAACAGGCCGTTGCCACTTGCAAACTGGAAGGAAACATGGATACCTATGTACGACGAACTGATTATAAAAAAACAAGAACTGGAGGCGCAAGGATTGTACTCAAAGACACGTGTAACGACTTATTAACTCTCGCAAAAAAACTGTTTTTAACATTGTAAAACACAATCATACAAGCTAATATTCGATTAATTTGTAACTTTATTTACATTAAACATTAGTTATAAAGAGACAAGAACTGGAGGCGCAAGGATTGTACTCAAAGACACGTGTAAAGACTCGTCAACTCTCGCAAAAAAAACTGTTTTTAACATTGTAAAACACAATCATACAAGCTAAGATTCGATTGATTTGTAACTTTATTTACATTAAACATGGATCGCAGAATGACGGCTGTTCAGGGCTTTTTTATCGATTAGTTAACGAGCCAATAATAAAATAATATAAAGAACACGTGGCCAATATCGATTTAGTGACGTCAACACACCGCCATAACCTCATTATATATGAATTTATTCACAATTTACGCACTACACCGCCCACCCCCGCAATAACCTACCTCATTCTATATTCATTTATTCATGCCCAAGCGGTTGCAACCGACCTCATTATATATTTATTTATTCACGCCCAAGCGGTTGCCTCTACAGCGCCCAGATAACCGACTTCATTATATATTCATTTATTCACGCCCAAGCGGTTGCTATACTACTGCCGTTCTATCCTTCGCGAAAAAAAATCTTAGCTAGCTTCCAATTTTAAACTGACGCGCACACCGACCATATATGGAGAGCATGGTATAATCGCTCATATACCATAACGGCTAAACCAATCAAAATGCTAGAATTGCATTATTCAATGATTGAGTTTTTAATAAATATTATTATTATTATTATGATTACTGAAATACTCGAGGGAATCCGAAAGATAGTCAAGAAATTGGTCTGCATTATTATGTTGTCGGTAAACAATGCCACAGATATTTTTCTTGTGATTTGGAGTAAAATTTCAATCCACAGTGCTTGATAAGAGCAATTAGTAGAACGTTCTAAGACTCGATATTTATAGTTTTCATTAATAAGAAGACCAACACCACCGGCAGACAACGGGGTTTTAACAAATTCAAAGCAATAGCCAGGTAGTTGTGGTATAAAATCAATAGATCCGCTTTCGCATAATCGCGTTTCTGTTACACCTAATACCGTGAAATTATGTTTTACCTAACTGAGTACTGACATTGAAAATGTTCAATATTTTTTCTTAGAGAAATCGGGTACGACATCCCTATTTGTGGTATTTTCAAACTTCACAGAAAGCTATGAGGCGAATAGTAGCTCGAACGAATTTTACTCGTTGTCATTAAGTTAGCATCAGGGTCAATGGTTTTATCTACGGAATCGTTCTGAAAAAGACCAAGATCATACAAGCTATATATTAAATAAATTGATCGATTTCCTGGAGGCTAGATTAGTGTCCAGTAAAGCGTTATTCTGTGGGTGGGCATTTTTCAGATCTTTACAGTTATAATATGGCAGCTCCATCAACAGCAATTTGTTTTCTTTAGCGAGATTTTTCTTCTCTTTGTGCGAAGCCATTTCCAATAACTGTATCACATCATTAAGATTATGAACGAATAACACTTAAGACACTTATCTCCTTTATCCTGAGTTGGATTACTGACCAAGCTTTGCCTCAGATTGTCAAGATCGACCATACATTTTAGTTTGAAGACCTGAGAGCTACTAGATTTACGAGCCAAAATCTCAGAGATCTTCACCCAGACGTACTGGAATTGATGTTTGTTTGCCTCGCTAAGAAGTTGCTGTAATCTCAGGATCAGGTGTTCATGAATTCGGATATTTTCCGTGTGAAAATCAGCAGATAAATCCAGATCATCAGGGTTTAAGTTCGACGTTTCATTGCGATGAGCCATGACTTCTTCTTTGGCCAGTCGTCTTATAAACTTGCACACAATAGGTCTTGGATAATGGCTGTCAGACCTTCGGCTATTCACTCTATGAGCGATCTCAATGTCGTTTTTTGTCACTCCCTCGGCCCTGATAGCATGGAAAAGTTTTAAACACAACTGCGTGGTAGTTTCAGCAGACTCATGCTCATCCTGTTCAGGAAAGCCAATAATTTTAATTTTTAATTTTATACTGAAAGCTGTACTCCAGTAAGTCATCAATGGCGACGTCCAAACTGTCAACTCTTGTAGAAATCGCTTCAAGCTTACGGCTTAGATTGTCAAGTTCTTTCGATATATTCTCTCGAACGTTTTTCGTTATATGATGGTCCTCACATAAGAAATCAACGCTCTTTTGGATATTGTTTCCGTATCTTGTTGCAGCGTCTCCAACCTGCTCGATGTCCGCTTGAAGTCGTTGTTGTTCGATGATCGATTTCAGCTTCGGGAGTTCACTATTTACTGCTGAAATCTCTCCCTTTAGTTTAAGGTTTTTCTTCTGTAGATTTCTACTTGACATTTTAGTTTACGATATAAAGCATTGGTAGGTTTTGAGTTTTAAACTGGCGTGTGAGGAGCGCCCGCCGACATGACCGGTCAAGAGTGACCAAAGTAAGAGATTGAGATTCCTCCGCATTTTATTCATGAGATGAAGAGAGAAGGCTATGACGTCATCGGCGTTAATGTATTTCTCCGCAAGTTAATGAGATCCCCCGGTACATTCGTTGCCAACAATAGTACTTACATATGTAATACAGTCAAACCTCCATATGCGCCGACCTCCTGTAAGCGCCCAAGTATCAAAAACACCAAAACTTTCCCAGTCTAAGCCTTACAATTGGAATCTTTCGTAAACGGCCACCTCCTGTAAGCGACCGCGACCACTCTCTTGGGCTAGCGGTTTAATGGTTTTTCATCGTTTTTATTATACATTGTTTTGAAGAAAATAAGGCCAAACAGCTAACAAATAGATTCCATGCTGCCGTCATCTACGTATTAAGAACCGTCACTCCCACCAAGGAACGCTATTCCAACATCGAGGGAGAATTGATAGGAATGGCCGTTCGCCATGGGGAGGCTTCACAACTATGTGATTGGCGAACAAGTCAGAGATCAAACAGAACACTAACCTCTGGAGATGAGTTGGAAGAAGAGTTTTGCCACTGCCAGTCTGAGACGTCAATGCCTTCTTCTGAGGCTTTCCAGATACGAACTTGAAGTGGAGAACAACTGTAGGAAGGACACACGCTCTAAGTTGAGTCAACCCTCTCAGTCCAAATCCTATGGACTCAAAGCAGATGGATGTGATTCACCTCACTCCAACCGTCCCAGCAACAGACAGCCGACTTAAACAGAAACAGAGTGGCCACCTCTGCTGATTCAGCTCTCAGCCAGTTACGACATTAAATCTTTCACGGTTGGCCACTTCAGAAGCAGCAACTCCAAGGACGAGTGTAATATTACGTACTGTAAATACCGGGAGGAGCTTTCTGTTGAAGATGGTCTGTCCATCGACTTGTGATTCCAACCTCATTGAGAGGAGAGTATCTAAAAGATCTTCAAACGGGCTACTTAGCAAGGGAAAAAAAACTCTGTTGAAAGCACAGGAAACACTCGTTTGATCCGGGATCTCGGATTATGTAAGAAATGCAATTAAGTTATGTGACGTATGCCAGAAATACAAGCCTACTCAACAAAAGGAACCACTAATACCGCATGATAATACTTTAGCCAAAGCTATCCTTAATCGAAAGATTTCATTGAGGCCATGGTCAAAGTCGTAAAGGGCATCGTGGAGGCAGAAGAGTCCGGTTCCGATCTTGCAATATTGATCTACCTCGAAAGCCCAATCCGACCAGATCAACTTCTACTTCCTATCCATCAAAATCTGCATGCCAATCTGGAGTTAAGCAAGAAACTTCAAGTTCTACAGCAATTTCAGAGTGTCCGGCTCCAGTTAGATCCCAAGAAACCAATCCAGCAGAAAGCCACAGATATATTCATCCAACCACACGAATAGGCCTTTTGCACCTTGTCACTCACGTGGTACAAAACCGCCATGCTGGAGAGCAAGTGACGCACTGGGAGAAGACAAACAAAGAAAATTACCATTTTAAATGATGTGTGCTCTTTGTTTGTCTTATCCCATTGCGTCTATTGTTCTCCAGCGTGGCGGATTTGTACCACGTGAATTTCAAACTGCAAAGAGCCTATATATTGCTTTGCGACTACCGTAACCGGGGCCACTTAGACAAAGTTGACGAATCAGGTTACAGGAAAATAAAAATACATTCCAAGAAGATTGGTTGTGGGCCAATCAGCAGCGTACAAAAACAATAAGTTACTAGAAGCACGATATTTTAAATATTGATACCACGTTTTTGAAGGAAACCAAATGTTCCACCAGACAATGTTTTTCTATTCGTAACTTAAAAATTCATTCATGCTTTGAGTGCGTATATCACGTTATGGATATACGCCTGAAGTTTGGAGAGCACGAGGGAAGCGTAAGAATTGCTCAAGGCCTAGCCGAGAGCAACTCTAACTTCTTGAATGCTCTCCTAACTTCCCGAGTGCTCCATAACTCCATATACTCACAGTTAAAGGCATGAACCAATTCTTTTCTAACATAGCTGAGAAAAAGTTTGCTTTTTTGTTTAAATGCAAATTCTCACGCAACGCGCTGCAAAAAAAAACAAACAAACAAACGCTTATATTAGTTGGTTACAAACACGCCACAATCGATCGTCTAGTTTGAATTAACATTCGTTTTCTAAAAATGCGAGTGAAAATTTGCTTATTTATTCGTTAACGAATCTGAGCAGAAACAAAGGTAAAAGCAGGGGAAGGATTAAACGATACCAATGTAACACGCTCTTGTGAACTCAATAAAGGTTAAGACTTTCAAAGACTGCCTGGGAAAGTGACTACTTTTTTCTACTCCAAGTTAAGTTCTAAGTTTTCTAAGTTTTCGACTCTATTGTTTTACCATTACATGAGTCTTACAGTCCACATTAATTTAAAATACTCAAATGTTCGTCAGAAGGAGTGGAGTATAAATTTTTGTCTTTTTTAAAAAAAACTTGTTTTGTTATTGCAAAAGATATTTCCCCGCTTTGGATTACTCGGTTATCAAAAAGTGCACACTTTTTCGCCATTACTTTATAATTAACTTGTTTTCAAAAGGATGACAAAAACTTTTAAAACTGTGGACACTTTATAATTGGATATTCCTCCTCATCTCCGGTGAACTACAATTTATTACTCACAGCTGACGTAAAACAAGGAGAACAAAACATCCTTAACAATGAACCTAACCCTGAAAATAGTCTGTAAAACAAAAACGAATAGATTACAATTACTACACCGGGGATGACCCGAGTTTTCAATGACTTAGGCTCTAATTTGCGAAACGTCTCCACCACTTTCGCTGTTGGTTTGAGTGGCGGCTAGAAGATCAATTCCAAAAATACTAGAAAGTTCTTCGTTGAGAAAAAGAGAACAAAATCCTAGTTTTATAGACACCTCTGTAAACCCCATCTTATTTAAGCACAGGCGTGCGTGAATTTTTTTTTTCACAGCGACTTAATGCGACTTATATAGGGCAAGCAGGCGCTACGTTACAATAGCCCACTTTCGATATATTATAATTTTAACATGACTCCGAGGCTTTCTGGTCATGTTTCTATTTTTGGTTGGGTTTTCTTTGTTCTCAAGTCTCTTTTAAGATTTGCGAGAAAATGAAATCTTGAAAAAAGTGCACTCTTCACCCTCAAGCCTCGGATGTCATGTTAGAATTTTAATATATCGAACGTGCCCATCCATTTACATATATTACCCAGGAGACATATTCATTTGACACGAGCTGTTATTTTGTCATCTACCAGCAATTTCTTCGCTACCATTTGCAAAAAAAGTCCAAAATTTAACTTACGTTTACGTTTTTTTGCCTGTGTTATTAACTCTAACAGACCTCTCAGGAACCATGTTGTTTATTTTGATTATCATTGACAACTAATATTTCCGGAATGTATTGTTATTTTCCTGTAATCCAAATGGTTAACTTTGTCTAGGTGGCTCCTGTTATAATAGTCCCACCGTAAACCACGGTCCAGTCATTCCCATAACCACTAAGACCTGGACTAGTCAAAAATCCCCAGCTCAACAGCAGATAATGTCACCGACCAGCCATCACTAAAGCTATTGCCAAAACAGTGTGTATCACAATAGTCTCTGGTCGGCATTGCGTTGTCACGGCCATGAAGAGCTGGTAGACCACCTACGCAACTGATTAAACAAATTTAGAGAAACTATGACAGTTAAGTAAAATGGACTGTAGTGTGTTGTATAAGTAATTGTATTTGTAATAACTTTTCATGAAGAGAATATCAATGGTTTATGTGTGTGTGCGGGACAAGTTCTCGGATCATGGACACTTTAAAAGCGTTTCAACTGTTGCGCATAGAAGAGTGAAAAAAAGGTGTTCCAGCTTTAGAATACACAGGTGCAAGAATTGTGTGCTTAGTGCAGTGTAACTTTGTATTTCTTCATGCTGGAAACGGAAAACACACGAGGAGATAGAACCTTAAGAGGCAGTCTCCCTAAAAGCGTTCCACTCGATTTTGGACTCGAAAAAACTTTTGCCTCATAATTTTACCATCAACACTACTATCCATCCTGATAACGAAACTGCAGTTAGAATGAGGAAATTGTTTATTTTACTGCCATTCCCAGCATTTCATTGCTGGACGACCGTTAGCGGCTAAAATATGCAAATTTTAGTCTCTGTTATACAGGTTTTTTAACGATCGTTCTAAAGTTCTTCGGGTCATCAAATCCTAGACTATTGCACTCATTTGGAAGCATATTCCTTCTTCTTACTGTTCCAATACCGTTTAGGCGTTATCTTTCTGTAATCAGCAAAAACTGGTCGTCTTTATTTCGCTAATCCAACTAAGAAAGCAAACTGCACGAGAAAATGCCTCAAAAACATCTCAAAATTCTCAAAAGTGGCACCTAAACTAGACCTAAAAACATGTTTTAGTTAAAGATTAATAGCTATTTTGTCAAGTTATGCAATAAAACGTGTGGCACAACGCGATTCAGAAGTGAAGGTTTCAACTCAAATTTAGGCAAATGTTCAATTTGCGTTGCGTGACGATACCGGCTGCTGTCACAACAAAATCCTCAGTTATTCAAATACTTGCCACTTTTAAGTAAGATATGCCTCATTTTCCCACCAAAACTATATTAAAATTCCCTTTTTCCCTTTGCCAGCGATACATATTGTTCAAAAATTAGTTCAGCAAGTAAAAGATACCTTTCCAAGCTTCATTTAATATTCCCACTGCCCCGAACATTCGTGTTAAGTCTGATGTGTCAAGACGGAAAAATACCTTTTCAGAACCAAACCTCTTCTAGCTTAAAATGTGGTCCAGTCTGAAAAAGCTGCATTGACCAGAAGTTACTCCGATCCATCATATTATAAAATCGAACGTTAGAAGAAAAGTAAATTTCCCACTGCTTAATTAAATATGCGTGAACAGGTCAGAAAATGTTTGACTTGTACTTCGCCCCACGTAAGGGTATCCGGATTCCGGAAACTGGAAAATTTTTGCTTGTAGGATCCGGAATCCGGGAAATTTTGATATGAAATCCGGAATCCAGGGAGTTGGAATCCAGAATAGAGCTCAAGCACCCTACTAAGGAATGAAAATCCACCGGAAAAGACTGGAATCCAGCACCCGGCATCCTGAATCCATGGAATGGGATCCAGAATCCAGGACTGTCTTGTATTCGCTAACATGGGGTGATAGTACTGGACTGTGAACGGCGACTTACAATTTTCCCTTTATTTGCCTTCCACTGATCAGGAGCCCATATTTGAAGACTTTGTTAATGAAATTTCAATTAGTAGGTTTCTTCCATTTCCTGACTGTTTCTTCCTATTGACAGTGGTCAGCGTTTGTTTTCACGCTCCAAGAGACAGTCTGGAGTCTAAGGCTACTTTTGTATCGCAGCCAGTTAATAAAGAAGTTGGCACACGCAAATAATAAAGTTTCAACTTTAATTTCGAATCGTGCAACATCAGTGAAAGTAACAAGAAAATAAAGTGCGGAAGTTCACGCGTTTTTCCCAACTGATAAAAGTACACGATTGTCAGGACACCATTACCTCTTACCATGAAACCTGTCATCCATCGAAGTCTGAACTAAGTGAAGCCGACCCATACTCTTAAAAGATGGTAATCATTGACCTTACGAAAAATCAAGTGGAACAGATGGTGATCTGCTTCCCCAGGAGGACTCCCATACAAAAGTGACGTGGGTGCTCTTCGTTTGCAGATTTTGGTCTCACTTCGGTTGTTTGGGACGGAAAGTACCTAAATATGCTCATTCAGGTATCGCTTAAGGCTGTGCATAAAGAAATTGCCAAAAAAAAAAAACGCGGTGACACTGACCTTTCAGAAATCTCCTTTAGGGGTCAGTTTAAGCTTGAGCCACACCCACATTGGCCTCCCTTAGGGGTTTAAATAACAAATTATTAATTTTCCGACGAGCAGCCCTTCACTTTTATATGGAAGTCCTCCCGGGGATTACCCACAAATATCGGCATATAAACTCGGACGATTTTGGCGGACACCTCGTATACAGGACCAAGAAAGGAATATTAGGACCAAGGACAGGCATGTAATTGGTGTGGAGATTGCTAAGATCGTATACCATCTATTTTAAAGGATGGGATCACGTACGTATAAAATCATAAAATCATTGCTAATATCCTTAACACTAGTTCCTTTATCTGTAATAAGATAACGACAAAAGGGCCAATGGGTATTGTCATAATCGTAATTTCAAGTTCAGACAATGATAAACTCAGTAGTCCACTCAATTTTTTTATTTAGAATTATGCGGGAAGTGAAGATCCAAACATAATGAAGTTATGGAGAAAAGTAGGAAGTGGCTTTAAGTCAAAAATCCTGATATTAATCAGTGTTGCAGTAGGGCATAAAGTTACACAGTCAGCTGATGCACTTGCAAATTTGATATCATTTATTTATGAGCTGACGGATTTGAATATCACAAGATACACGCGTGAAACAGAAAGTGATAAGCGCATATCTAAACCTAATTTGGAGTCGGAGTTAAATTGCCAAAATCGTGATTACCTACCTTTAGGTATATTACTGAGAGTACTCATGACAATTGTTTGGTACCATGGACTTCACCGACAGAATTTTCTATTGAAGCCCAACGTGGACAAAAATCTCTGAATTCGAACAATCAGTAGAGGTGAGAACTGACGTGAAGTCTGAATCCGGCATTGTCGAAGGTTTCCCCAGCATGAACATTTCTCCAGGTCGAGACCCCTACACTGTTTTTACGTCTTTTCTCGTCTCACGTCTTGTTAGCGGTTATAACCCTGTTCTTACAGACGCTTGCATTCTCCCACGTTAATGATGTAAAAATACATACATCTGAACAACAGCTGAAGGATCTAGGATCACATTTTTAAAAATCGGCCTTTGGACCCTCCGTGTGGATCCAAATTCATATTGATATCGATTTTACTAAATTAAGCGCCACTGCGTTTATCATTTCGTTTTTGCGACTCCAGTGCGGCGCTCATTTGATGCACCAGCCTACCGCGGACAATGTTGTTGAGCCACTCAGAGAGGATCTTATTGCTTTTATATGTCTGCATACCGAGATGCTATGACAAAGAATATAAAGACCGCAAATACTTCACAAATCTTATGAAAAAAATACAAAAACAAAAAACGAGCGAGATTGCATGCGAGTAAACAAAGATCTGGTAGAAATTTCCCTAAAACAGTCAAATATAAACCCCCTAGTCGTTCAAAGCTTAACAACTTGACAGGCTAATGGTTTTATTCGATGGTGGTATAAACAGGTTACAACCGAACACTGTCAGGCTACCCCAGGCTACTCAGTCACTTCACTCACTGTCCATCACAAATTGATAGAGTACAGCACTACCAGCATAGCACTAGCACTTTATATAGACAATCAGATTTGTGATCGAAGGCCGGTAGATTTATACATCTTAGAATTTATACTAATTTCAAATTCCTAAAGGTGTCCGGACACTAACTTAATTCAATGTACATTTCACAGCTGATTTCATTTTTTTAAGGGCAAAAAACAATTTACTTGATAAGAATTTATAAGTACGAGACTTATTGTGGCGTAGACGTAATTAGCGGGTTGTTGATTTTACTTCTTTGAACTCCAGTCCACATTTTCTTAATTTTTCTTTAAGGACTACCGTGTACCATCGTCCCATATATATAGTGTAAAGGTGAATGTGTGAAGGACCTTCTCGCTGCAAAATGTAAATACTTCCACCTGTCACTAGACAGGAGAAGCATTGTTCTCGTTGATGTTACCTGTAAAACAAAAATGTTCGTTAGAACGCAATTGAAGTATGTCGAATAGCCTCTTCCAGACGTTCAGACTGTGGGGGCGACCCTCCGAGGGATGCCAGTAAGAAAAGGGCGAAGGGGTGGGGTAGGGAGAAATGCGTATTTTTCCTGACCCACTCTACTAATAAGAAGGCCAACTACTGGGAGTCGAACAAAGGACGGCCGGCCGAGACTAATAATACGAAGGTCAGTGGAAAAGTAAACTTAAACTTTTATAAGCTTAACCTATTTACGATTTTTCTTGTTGATAAAGTGAAAAAAAAAAAAAAAAAAAAACAGAAAAATTGTCATTTGTAGGATCACGAAGAATTTTTTTACTGTCACTGCGGCCCGTGTCACGCAATGCGAATTCAGCATCAATATGCAAATTTAAGTCGAATCCTTCAATTCTGAATCGCGTTGTGCCACAAGTTTTATTGCATAACTTGACAAGATAGCTATTTATCTTAAACTAAAACATGTTTTTAGTTCTAGTTTAGGTGCCACTTTTGAGAATTTTGAGATGTTTTTGAGGCATTTATTCGTGCATCTTGCTTTCTTAATTGGGTTAGTGAAATAAAGACGACCAGTTTTTGCTGATTACAGAAAGATAATGCCTAAATGGTATTGGAACAGTAAGAAGAAGTAATATGCTTCCAAATGAGTGCAATAGTCTAGGACGGCATCTAAAATTTGCATATTTTAGCTGCTAACGGTCGTCCAGCAATGAAATGCTGGGAATGGCAGTAAAATAAACAATTTCCTCGTTCTAACTGCAGTTTCGTTATTAGGATGGATAGTAGTGTTGATGATAAAAATATGAAGCAAAAGTTTTTGCGAGTCCAAAATCGAGTGGAACGCTTTTAGGGAGACTGCCTCTTAATAAGGATAATAGTAGTCAAAATGATAATAATAATAACAATAATAATAATGACAATGATAATGATAAGGCGTAAATAAAGGACATTAGACAAAAACAGTATAAATTAAGAATTTTTTAATTGCCATTTAATTGTCTGTCATCCTTGTATAGCTATAATGTTTTGGACGGATACGGCGTGTTTTTTTGTCATGTTGGATACTATATATATTCTAAATGATAAACGTCTGTTTGCAGAGTGCACAGAAATACAACACACATATCTTTTGTGTATTAAGCCTCTACAGAAGACGTTACCACTAAATCAGGGCGGCATCGTATGCATTTAAAAGGCTGGCCCCGGTTGTTCAAACGTCGGATAGTGCTATCCACCGGATAAATCTCTATCCAGTGGATAGCGCAATTGGTTTCCATAATACTTATCCGCTGGATAGTGATTTATCCGGTGGATAGCGCTATCCAACGTTTGAACAACCCGGGCCTGGTGTACATATCCATCAATTTAGCACATTGCTGTCAAAATTTTCAAACAATTTGATAACATTCTTACGTATTATTAATTTTAGTTCTTATGTGCGTATAAAGTCTATTGCCTCTATAAGCTGTAATTCATAGCTATTTTTTAAGTATCTTTGTCCTGATTGTTAAAGGTTTTTGTTCATTTAAAATAGAGTCTCCTCAAGCTGTTGTGTCTCCTCCAAATCAAACTATTCCTGAAGGAAAACCAGCGAACATTAGCTGTAAAGCTACCGGTTTTCCAAAGCCGACATTAAGGTGGACCTTTAGTGAGCATGGAGATCTTCCTCAAGGTGCAGTTGTGGAATACAACGAAAGCAGATCATTCCTTAAGTTGAAAAATGTTTCAAAACTCATGGCAGGAACATACAAGTGTACAGCCAAAAACAAAGCCAATTCGACAACTGCGACTGCAACTCTTCGTGTATGGGGTATGCCTTGTTTTACACGGATTAAATTGATCTATATATTGATATATATTTTTTCATTTTTGTGGAAAATGCAGAACGAGGAAAGACTAATAAAATTGTGGCTCATGAATAAAATGCCTGAGAAACTTGTTTAATTTATGCTAAACATGTTCAGGCAAGTACTAATAATAACATCACGACACCATAAGGAGGCGTGTCGATGTCCATTTGAAAATCTAGTAAGCCCATTGTTCTTTGAACATAAAGGCCCCCATAATTCATACGGGTCATTTTAAAAGTAAATTTTCGTAAAAGAAGTTAGGAGTTCCTTAGGATTTCATAGACAACGTACATTATTTTCTTTTACAATGGCTGTTACCAATCATTGCGATATTAAAGCACGTTTTATTTCCTGCCGCTTTCATCGTCTACCAGTTGTTAACTTTCCGGATAACTGATTCTTGGCGCCAAATTATGTATAGTGACGTGTGTACAACACAACCAATTCTACATAAACTGGAAAAAAACCTTTTTATTTCAACCTTCATTACATTACAACTCCAATAAAAAAAATCAATCATCCTCTTCTTCGCCCATGGAGCACTTATAAGGTTTGATTCGAAATTTCTTATGCCGTGTCCGTTTCTTGTGTTTGTCATGAGTACCATTAACGAGTCATCCAAATATGGTTTAAAAAGAGTAAACTGCAAAAAGATTTGAGGCTTGTAACAAATACGCGTTCAAAGTACACTTGTGCCAAACATATTCACTTAATCAGACTGCTTCATTCAAAGAAAGGACTTGCTATCGATGAGCTCAAATTCTTGCTCAATCGACTGTTTGTGACGCAATCCATTCCCAACGATGAAGACTAACCTGCTCTTAAATGTTATACTGTTTTTTGTTCTCATTAAAAGCTGTATTTCTGCAACATATGTAGTGTCTCGTCCTGAATTCAATGGTACTGAGC
Source organism: Porites lobata (assembly GCA_942486035.1). NCBI lineage: Eukaryota > Metazoa > Cnidaria > Anthozoa > Scleractinia > Poritidae > Porites > Porites lobata. The sequence goes on along the minus strand of CALNXK010000040.1, from coordinate 1,050,940 downwards.
TATTGATTAAAGTCTTTTCACGCCTCCTTATGGTGTCGTGACGTCATTACTAGTACTTGCTTGACAATGTTTAGCGTAAATTAAACAAGTTTCCCGCGAATTTTATTTATGAGCCACAATTTTACTCGTCTTTCCCCGTCCTCAAACCGGACCAAAACCCCCATGCACCACTACTAGTCACACATATTGATGGCATTTCTTCTCTTGCATTATAATCATTTCTTTTCCCAAAATGCTAGAGCTGTGATCCTTTCCACAGTTCGTAGATAATTCTGTAAACTTTGAAATATATATTTCGACTGAATATTTTAAGTAAATTTTGATAGACATGTGCTGTAGCCTTTGCAGGCTTTTGTTGAAACAATTGCAAGCTCTTCTTTTTATGAATGTAGTTGCTTTAATTAAGCTGTTTTATGTATCATTGTCTGCAAAAACGTTAAAGTAATTTTACAAGTCAAGTAAACTAAACAATATGCACGTTTTCCGTACAATTTCCTTAGTTGGTGTCGATAATTATTCAAAATTTAAAGGGTTTTTCCTTTACTGCTTTACGATTCTCTTCTGATATTAGGAAAACCTACAGCTGCAATAGTCGAAAGTTCATATCCCACAATTCTAGCCGGTGCAGACATTAAGTTAACTTGTAAAGTCAGTGGTTTAAAAGTGGAAGTCAACTGGAAGAAAAACGGCCTCCCAGTACCTAAAAACGAAAAAGTTCGCGTCAGTAGGGTTGGTGACTCAAGTACTCTTGTCATTAGCAACGTTGGGAGTGATGACAGCGGCCACTATTCTTGCGAAGCACGCAATCCAGCGGGCTACAGTTCCTCGACTGTCAAGATCAGAGTTACAGGTAGAGTAATTTGATTTTCTTGAAAAAAAAATAGTTAAAGAAAATATGGGCGCAACAAGGGCACTAAACACTTAAAACTGTATTAAGCAATCATCCTCAGGAATAATAATGACAGGAGATTAAAAACTTAGTGTGAGCTACATACAAAATTTTGAAAGTGAAGAATGAGGGGTGAATGAGGGTTGTTATTAAATATTCCAAAAATTTAACTTAAACATAAATAAGCATGTATCTGACGATATACATGACATTATTTTCAGCAAAAACACTAAAGAGCAGAAGAGTACAAATAGTTGACGTTCGTTCAAGCAACTTGGCTTAGTGAATTATTAGTCATGGCGGTCAGGGCCTTTCTGAACAGGGGAGTCCGAATTAACGGAAAACGAGTTTTGTTGGTCTTGAGTTCGTTGTGAGTCAGTCTGAGGGTTAGAAACAGTATTTCTGGGACTTGGCTGCAATGTAAGATGGCTAGATGAACAAGCTTGTTATGTGAACGGCCGCTACAGTTGCAAACCAGGTCGCATTCACCATCGTATATCCGCTCGATATGGTGCGCTTTGACTTTACGTAATATGTTTCATGAGAGTTTTGAAGAATCGCATGTTACCTAATTAAGTGACAGTTTAACAGCGAAAAAAAAGGAAATAAGGAAATTACCCGATTGGGAAGTCTACAGTGTGATAGTTTTAGATGCTAATAGACGGCTGCTTAATAAAGGGTTGTCTGTAAAGCGTAAAGCGAAGAAGACTTATACAGTTGTCAGGTGTTGAAGATTAAAACCTGTTTCATCAAATACCTGAGTTAACATTTTGCCACTCTTACACGCTAATCCCTTACTTTTTCTACAGCTATTCCGCCGAGCGGGTCGTCACTGCAGTGGTATTATATTGTTGGCCCCATTTCTGCTGTCATATTTTTTGCACTGTTCATCTGGTACATGTGCAAGAGACGACTGAAAGGTGTGACCATAAACTATGTCCTCTAAATAGTCACCATAGCAACAGGCAAAGTTCCCAACAAGAAAAGAGAGGGCCTTTATTTCTACTTATAAAGACGCTACATTTTGCTCATCGTCTTCTTAACCCTGCTCAGAGTGGGGGGAGAGCGTTTGTGGCCTCCCCTCGAGATAGAGTTGAATAACTTCACAACCGTTCAAAATAATGACCGCCAAAATCAGGGAATTTCCTAAAAATTATCTGGGATCATGTTAGAGTCGCGGTAACGAGTACGTCAACATTACGTTACCATGGCAAGCAAAGTTTGACCGTTTTTTTTTTAATATGCATTATTCTTATGAAAATGAAATTAGTAATCGAACTATTATGCTGCACTTAATTCAGCACAAATTTTTATGCGTGCTCTCGTAATTCGCTCGGTCACCCAACTATTCCTAATCGAAATAAAGGACTACTCTTGGTTTAATAGTTTTTGCTGCTAGTTTTCAACTTACTTATAGACTGTCGTTATTACGAGTATCTAATTGTTATTATTTTTGTCAGTTGGCATGGTTTTCGTGGTCTTACAACCCTTTCATTTCCTGGTACCAGGTGACCTGCCGTCGCCATAGCATTGTTATTAGTATTGCTTTGCCCTTTTAAACATATTTAAGAAACCGCTGTATTGACTAGTTATTTTTTTGTCTTCGTTTCTTCTTCATGGGGAACAGCCAAGGCCAAGTAAGTGTCATAAAATCTTTAAATCTTGCATTACATCTTTTTGGGGCGCCATGTAAATACATCGATCCACTGCAAGCAGAGCTTCCTTTTGTCTTCTTTACCGAGGAGAAAAAGAGGCTCTGCCCAATCGCGTCAAGCCTTTGAGGCCGCTGCAGCCCAAACTTCTAGCGTAGTCATCTCTTTTTCTCTTTTTCAAACTATTTTCCGAGTACGAGCATCCGTTTAATGGTAAACCGCGTTTGCTACCGCCGAGCCCGCCGTAGCAAACATACGGCTATTAGGCCTGGGTTTAAATATATTAGTAACCTGCGCGCATGCTCAACAAAGATCTTACTCGATTCAAGCACAGTCTTTCTAGAGTACACCAAAATCGAGCAAGCGAAAGAAGGGTTTTGCTGGCAGGGTGATAGGTTGATGAATAGGATTAAACTAATACTTTCAAAACTGAAGAAAAGCAGCGAAAAGATTATATATCTAAATTGATAGTAAAGTAATTACAAATAATTAAAATCTTTATACAGGAAGTCGCCATCACCCATGGGTGGTTTTCATACGAGACCTGTCACTAAATTAAAACTATACTAAACAATAAAAACACTAAGTACGTAAAATAGCTTAATTTGAAATACCTACATGTGAAAGTTACAAAACATTTGCGGGTAGTAGTATAAACACATGATAGCATGATTTGTACGTGATATTTGGCGTAAATACCACTCGTGATATTTCAAAATTGTCTCAAATTACGTATAACAACTTTGAAATATCACTCGTGGTATTTATGCCAAATATGACTACAGATCATGCTATTACCTATACAAATTATGCTTAAAGATGTAAAACTGGCATGACGCGTTTGGTAATTGTGGACTAAAGACCCACTAGTAAAATGATAAAAAAATTTATCCCAGTTAAGGTTCTTCCTGTCGTATTGTTTTAGTTTGTTTGCTTTCTTGTTTTTTCCTTTGTTTTTTCCCCGTGATGTTTAGTTGTATATTTCTTTTCTTTTTTGCTTCCAACGCTTCCGTGTTGAAGTCGTCTTGCATAATTATACACAATCCCAGTTCTCTTAGTAACAGCTTTTTGCCACCTTTTCACCTTTGCAGTCTTGCTGATGAACATCCGGGACTTGAACTGGAGGAGTTGGTTCACGAGGTGGATGAATGGGAGGTTGCACGTGACCGTATAAAGCTAGAAAATATGATTGGTTCTGGGGCATTTGGAGCAGTCTGGAAAGCAACTTTGAAACAATCAGACAAAAAGCATGGAGCACAGACTGTGGCAGCAAAACACTTCACACGTGAGTCAGTTCAACATATTACACTAGACAGCTTTATCTTTGATGTGAGCACGACTGTGCCTTAGATAATCGCTATTGTGGAAAGCCCCTAGTGTCATGTGGCGCGTTTAAGAACCAAAGCTGACTTAATTTGCTCTCATCACTTCTGTTGTAGCGACTGCTGGAGAAGAAGGAAGAAAAGCTCTTATGAAGGAGATTGAGTTAGGAAAAAGTCTGGCAGAAAATCCACATATTAACGTTGTCAAATTCATCGGCTGCGTTACGACACAAAGTAAAAATCCTCATTCATTACCCTTTTCAACACGATATTTCGTCTTCTTTTGCTCTTTCTTTTTCGTATAACATTTTATAGCGACATTGGAATGTTCACTGAGTTGGATTGTCTCTTTACAGTTCACCCAATAATGATCATGGAGTACATGCCATATGGAGACTTGTTGGGTTATTTGAGAAAGAGCCGAGGAATTCACGACCAATATCATCATGGAGAGGGTGAGGGTTTTGAGCTGCAGCCATATGACCTGGTCGTATTTGCGAAGCACATTGCTACTGGAATGGTGTATCTTGGATGCAGGGGGGTATGTGAACAGTTATGAAATGTAGAATTTGCTGTTACTTACTCCTTGCCTCATTACTCCGCTACACATTTAGTTGTCCACACCAACTCAAGAGAAATTTCATTTTAGAAAACGTCAGAGCGGCTTTTTTTTTGAGCGGTTTCAATCCCTCACTGTACCTGGGCGAGAAGGGATGTATTAGATATTACAATCTGGTCAGGACTTAAGACCACTTGTAAGAAACCAGTAACGTTATAATATAACGCTGTAATGTTAATCCTCTTCAAAAAATTTGAATTACATAGCCACATACTTTTCTGGGTGCGGTAAGCAAACGATTGGCCTAGCAATTTGCTTGTTCCATAGCTATAGTGTCGTTGGTTGCGAAAGCACCGCTTCCATAATGTGGGTTCGTAAAGCGATCGATATCGGATGTAAGTGTCATTATATACAACACTTGCTGTCTGAGCGAAGAAAATAACGACAAACACAAAGAGCCATGTTTCTGACCGTGCAAAATCATGATTTCCGTGCGAAAGCTACAGTTTAGTCAGATATTTGCTGGTAGATAGCAAACTAATCTGTAGGTTGCGCTGATTTTTAAAATTAACTGTAGGCTCTTCATCCGTCTGTCTCGGGAGACAATGGGATCGGCGCCAAGGTTTAGTCAGTGGTTGAGCTGCAGCGCCTGCTGTGCTGTACAGTCCGATTCTTGATCGGCAGGCTCTGTTGCCGTTGTTGCAGATGAACTCCGTGCTTGGTTCTGTGGGTACTGATGCTGCCCTCAGCTGTCCGCCCTCTTTTCTCTCATTCCACTGCTCTTTTCGCCTCTCATCACACGCCTGCCTTTGCAAGAAGCCTCCAGTGATTTCGGTCTACAGCTATAGCTCCGAATGTGCTCAGATCTCGTTTACAAACAACTTTGAAGCGAAGGTTAGGCCTTCCTGCTGGTCTAGTTCCAATGGTAAGCTCGCTGTACAGTATGTCCTTAGCAATTCTTTCGTCCTTCATGCGGCTTACATGGCGAAGCCAGCGCAGCCATCTCTGAATGAGCAAGGAGAACATGCTAGGTAATACCACCTGTGCTAGGACATCCTTGTTTGGAACACGGTCTTGCCAGGAGATGCCTAAATTCCTTCTGAGGCAGCGCAGGTGGAAGGTGTTGAATCCGCGCTCTTGGCAGGAGTAGAGGGTCCAGGTCTCGTTACTATACAGCAGCGTGCTAAGTACGCAGGCCTGGTACACTTTCATCTTGGGGCTGATGGTCATCATCTCTTTCCGAGACGTGCTAGTACTGCTGCTGCTTTTTCAACTCGTTTGTTCAGCTTGGTGTCTCGGGAGAGGTTGCTGGAGCCTACGTAAGTGAACTCCTCCACCGCCTCGAGAGTTTAGTCGCCGGTGGAGATGGTTGGGGTGCTGCTGACTTCTTGGCCAAGGATGTTGGTCTTCTTGAGACTGATGGTGATACCAAACTTGCTACAAGCGTGTGCAAAGAAGCTGATGAGTCACCGTGTGCGGTTAAAGCAGCATCTCTCTTATCAGTACTTTGCTAACCTTAGTCTTTGCTCGGAAACGTGTAAGGTTTCCGTCGCTTCTGGTGTTAAGGTACACACCATTTATTTGACTGGCTGAAGGGGTAAGACAGCAGTAGGAAGAAAAACATGCCGAAGGGAGTGGGAGCGAGTACACAGCCCTGTTTCACTCCGCTCTTGATAGGGAAGGGGTCTGAGGTTGAGCCGACGTACTGGACGGTTCCTCGCATGTCTTCAAGGAGAGACGTGATCATCCTTGGGAGCTTGGTGGGGGCAACCCATCGTCTGCAGGAGAGTAAATAGACCCTTCCTGATGACTAGGTTGAAGGCCTTGGTCAGGTCGATAAAGGCAATATATCTTGGACAGTGATAAGACAGATGAGTACAATATATAATACAGTCTAACCTCCATATGCGACCACCTGTCATAAGCGACCACCTACCATAAGCAACCGCCTATCCATAACACCGTCAACGCCTTACAGTTCGAACCTCTCGTAAACGACGACTTCTTGTAAGTGACCACTTGACGCATGGTCTGATCTGTATCTTCACTGTACGTTCCTTGTTGCCTATAGTATAAAAAGAGCTATTAGAAACAACATAGAAATACATTGTAAATATTTTGCGAATAGAAGTTGCATGCAATGAATTATTTTCATAAAGTTGAGGTGTCCAGAACTCTTTTTGGAAGAGACCCCATGTGGTTCGATTCTTGTAAACGACTTTTCCCATAAGCGACCACTAAGTCCTCGCCTTTTGGCTGGTCGCTTACTAGAGATTAAGATATAATAGAAAAGTATTGGTTCCTTTGTGAAGGGACGTTACAAGGTTAAAATGTTATTGCAGACTGTCGGTTTCCATATTACCAGATATATTCCAAAAAAAGTCCTCAGTACTCGCACCTTTATTGAAAAGAAGTGATCAATTTTTTTTCTAACTGTTAGTTACGACCATGTAACATGCCTTTATTTTCAGATAATTCACCGTGATTTGGCAGCAAGGAACGTCCTTCTAGATCAAAACTTTGTCTGCAAGGTTACCGATTTTGGGTTATCATATCAAAGCTTCAAGTATGGCCACGGTAATGCAAAAAAGGTACGCAGATGTAACCTATCAAACTATAGCTCTTTGTTAAACGCTAAATTAATCATTCTGATGGATTTATTGACAACGTTGACAGGAACAATGGCGCTCTCCATAGTATAATCCGAATTCAGTTAAAAGGGAGATTTTCAGAGTTTTGTATTTTAGTAGACTAAGAAGAACCCCCTTTTTTAAGTCCCTCGAGCAAAACACGCGCCAGTAATGTTGAAGAAAAGATTACGAGTCTCTTTCCAGTCCAACTGTTAGTAGTCTCAATGGCAAGGAAACCACCATTGGAGCAAAGCTAGAATTGGCTACTCCAAGTAAATTTTTTCATGACTGTATTAGGCTATATAAACCGCTACAATAAAATCGATACAAACTTGAAACGCTTCAAGTTCTCTTTTTGTCCCCCCTATGAAACTGGCACGGACAGATCGTGTTTCATAATTTCTTTAATAATTCTCTTGATTTCAACACGGTTATATTCTGTACTTTTCTTTTACAACTTAAGTCGTGGTAGAAAAGAAACAAAAGAAAAATGGCTACCCCGCACGCTTTTTTTTGTTGCAAATATTTCCGATGATTTTCAACTGTGGTTGACAGATCCGTTATTGATGATTTTTAATGTTAGAGAAAAGGAAATTCCCTTTCATCAACCTTTAACGCTATATTTACACTGTTTCCCTTATTATTGTTTATCTATGGTGCGTTCACAAAAATTAATTTTAATGATTTTCCATTAATAACAATAACGTATGTTATTAACATCTACGTAGTAGAAAGGACTTTTGTCATCAGCAAACTGGTGAGAAAAAATAAATGTAACAAGAAAACAACTTGCACAATCCAATGTAATAACGTAACTTCAATTTACGATTGTCGTTCGTATCTAAAATTAGAATAGAAAGTACAATTTCAGCCTAGCTAGATAATGCTAGTAGACCTATGTAAAACAACAGCACATGTATATGTTAATGTCTTGTCACATTGTTATCATAGGGCTGCATCCCTGTTAAGTGGACAGCACCTGAGATTCTTTACGGAAATCCTGCAGAACTTTCCACCAAAAGTGACGTGTATGTTGAAATACAAATAAGTTAATCTGAAAACAATTACAGCAAGATGCTTAACAGAATAAAATGATGGCACTGCTAATAATGACGGGGCAGGTGTTGAATGTGAAAAACTCTCTCTTTTCTTACTTACTGCGTCCTTTATAGTTCAAACTGCGACTTTCGAATTAATATGATCATTCTCAAGATCCATTACTGCTGACAAAAATCTGATATGTATTTTTCGTTGAAAGGTAACAGCGTACATTGATAGGATTTTTTCACCCAAAAGGATTTCTTTCGAGCATCAGTAACGCATAAGAAGTGATTAGTGTTTCATAGCTGAACAACTCAGATAATAGTGGTAATTACGGAGCACATTTG